>VZRS01000311.1:186042-369023 GCA_013398055.1 Ifrita kowaldi | reverse complement strand
AAAAAAAAAAAAAAAGGGAACTAACCTGGTGATAAACCCTTTCCCCTCTGTGGAGAGCCGGATTCATTTTCAGAGTCTGAGCTGTAGTCCTCATTCAGTGAAGAATAAGTTTCATCCTCATTCTCCTCTTCCTCCTCTTCACAAGTGCCTTTGGTGTTGCCAATTCCAGGCTCCAACTGACAGATTTCTGTATTAGGGGGGAAAAAGTATGATCCGTTATTTCAGTTTCAGCTGCTGGAATATGATGTGCCATAACTGGTTACCAGAAATTATTTACACCTTGCTGCAGCAAAGGCTGGTCACTATCTCCACCTGTTCTCATCAAAACATATCAAACTGTAACACTCCAAACAGCCACTTACAAGCCAGTTCTTGTACTGAATAAAAGCATCTTTGATGATGCTTCCCATAGAAAGACTATGAGTCCTTCTGAGACACAGAGCGTATTTACATGCACAAAAGCAATGAGATCAACTCCCAGATAACAACTAATTAATATTCTGATTGCTTACAGCATATTTGGATTCTTGACTTGAAAAACTGCACTTAGAAAGCACTTTTTTTAAAGCATTAACAATGAGGGAGCTCTTAGTTAAACTATAAACACTTATCTCTATCTTGTCTCCAGTTATTATCAAATTCTTTAAAAATATTGACTTCTCTTCATCTGCCACTATACTTTCAGTACATCATCAGACTACTGAGCAGCAGAAGGTACTACCTTTTATAAGAAGCTATTAAGAAAATTTACCATCTCATCTGAATCATAATCTCAAAGGGAATTATTCCTCAATCTAATTTATTTTTATCTAACATTAGCAAATATGGTATATCTGTGAATTGACAGAGGTGTCAAAAGGGGAATAACTAAAGAGAACTTTCAGACACATTTGTTTCTACAACACACAAACTCCAAATATTCCAACAGGAAACTTACCACAGCATGGTTTGGGTTGGAAGGGACCTTAAAGATCATCCCGTTCCATCCCCCCTTCCATGGGCAGGGACACCTTCCACTAGACCAGGTGCTCAGGGCTCCATCCAACCTGGCCTTGAACACTTCCAGGGATGGGGAGTCCAGAGCCTCTCTGGGCAGCTGTCTATAGTTCAGTGAAACTAGGGATACTACCAGAATAATCAAAGCTATTGACTGCATTCAATTAAAATATTTAAATGCTGTAAGAGCAGACAACTTAATAATGTTTACATTAAGTTTCAAACAAAATGCTACTAAGCTCACATTGTCCCTCAATGCCAATACTCAGATCAAACTGCAATTTGACAGCAATAAGAAATGGATACCTGGCCCATAGTTTGAAAAATATGATGTTGAGGTAGAAACTAATCAGAACTTTGTAAACTTTGATGTAGTACATGGTTCTGCATAATCAGGTTCTCTCAAGAACAGACTCCAAGTTCTGATAATCTTTTACCAAACTGAAAATAATTTCAGCACAAATACATTACAATTATAGACCTGTAAACTAACACTGTAAGTATAATTCTGGGTTCAATTAACATCTAACAGCAGTATTTTTACATCACTCTTCACTTCATAATATTTTTAACCAAAAAAAGGACTTACTTTTGCTTTCTTCAACTTCTGTCTGTGCAGGCAATAGGCTTTCCTTCTTTTTAATTCTAAAGGTTACTTCGTTGAAGGATGGCTTTTTAACTTTAAAAAACTCTTCACCTACCAGATAAAACAAAGTGATTCTGAGTAACATTAATAAAGCCAACAATATACCCATATATATATATGTATGTACTACATATAAAAGTGCATGTAATCTCTATGTGTGTACAGCATAACTTCTGAATCACAGAATCAATGAGGTTGGAAAGGACCTCTGAGATCAAGTCCAACTTATGACCAAACACCAACATGTCAACGAGAGCATGGCACTAAGGGCCACATCCAGTCTTTCAGTTCTGACTGGATTAGTTCTAAATATTACTATGGCTTTATCACTCATGATCCATCGCCACTTAGTTAAAAACTGTACAGCTCAGCCGTCTCAACGCAGCAATGCTGCATTGCTGAAATGCAGGGTCTCTTTGCAGCTTATCTCCACCAGGGTGGCCACATCTTGCCATCAACCACAACAGTAACAGCCCAGAAGTATCAATTAAACACTTAAGTTTCATTTATTTAAGCTTGTTCATCATTAACTAGTCACGGAATCACACAGTACTTGTTCTCTCTGGTTTTCTCCAACTGTAAGAAGATTTCAAATGCTTCCCAGCCAAAAGAACATGGACATAAATTGTTAAAGTACTTTTCACAGAATCACAGAATTGTTAGGGACCTCTGGAGATCACCTTGTCCAACCCCCTGCCAAGGCAGGGTCACCTGCAGCAGGTAACACAGAACATGTCCAGGTGGGTTTGGAATGTCTCCAGAGGGGGAAACTCCACGCCCTCCCTGGACAGCTGTTCCAGTGCTCTGCCACCCTCGCTAAAGAGGTTCTTTCTCGGGTTGAGGTGGAAGGAACTTCTTGTGTTTTAGTTCATGTCCATTGCTTCTCATCCTATTGCTGGGCATCACGGAAAACAGTCCGGAACCATTTNGAAATTACGCGGGGGACGGCGGAACATCGCTCCCGAGAATCGGCCCCGGGAACCGGAGGGATCCCAACGTGGGCCCCGGCGCGCACGCGCGGCGACCCCGGCGCGCCCCGCCCCGGTGGGCGGGAGCNAGAATCACAGAATTGTTAGGGACCTCTGGAGATCACCTTGTCCAACCCCCTGCCAAGGCAGGGTCACCTGCAGCAGGTAACACAGAACATGTCCAGGTGGGTTTGGAATGTCTCCAGAGGGGGAAACTCCACGCCCTCCCTGGACAGCTGTTCCAGTGCTCTGCCACCCTCGCTAAAGAGGTTCTTTCTCGGGTTGAGGTGGAAGGAACTTCTTGTGTTTTAGTTCATGTCCATTGCTTCTCATCCTATTGCTGGGCATCACGGAAAACAGTCCGGAACCATTTTCTTGGCACCCGCCTTTGAGATATTTAGATGGATTGATGAGACCCCTCTCAGCCTTCTCCAGACTAACCAGGCCCAGCCCATGCTTTAGTACGGGTTTATCAAGCAAACACTCCCAAGAGCCCTCCCCTGACACAGCACCGCTGGGCGCGTTTACAGCGAGAGGCAGGAGGGTGCCCAGCGCGGGGCTCGCTGAGGCGGGAGCCCAAGGCAGCCCGATCCCGGAGCTCCCGGCCCTGCCCTCCGGGACACACCCACACGATCCCGCCTCACCTTCCCGTTCCTCCTCGCCGCCGAAGCTCAGCAGCTCCTTCCCGGCGCGGCCCGGCCCCGCTGCGGCCCNGTTTTTCTACTATTTCATTGATGCCTAAAAACGTCATTTGTTTGACGACCCGTGAGCCCTTCAGTGCAGGGGCTGCTGTGCTGTGTGGGTGCTCCCCCTCCTCCGCAGTACCATCGAAAGCTTATGGGGTTCTGGTATTGTAAAATATAATTTATAAATTATATATGATAATATATTATTTCAATATGCGTAAATTGTATGTAAATTGTATGGCGATAATTAGTAATGAATGTTTATTCTGTGATTGTTAGGTATTATGTAAATAAATAGTAAATTGAAATGTAATTGCTAATGCCTAACTACACATAAATAAAATAGTTATTTTAGAATTAGTAATAGCACACAGTAATAACAAATAAATACACTTTATAAGGGCAGGCTGGATGGAGCTCTAAACAACCTGGTCTAGTGGAAAATGTCCCTTCCCATGGAAGGGTTGTTGAAATTAGATGATCTTTAAGGTTCCTTCCAAGCCAAGCCGTTCTAGGATTCTATGATTATTACAAATACAAAACTGATTCTGTAGCTTGTTGTCAAAAAGTAATCACACATATCTCTCCCTTTCCTCAGGCTGAGCTCACAGAAGGAGTCAGGCAGGTGCCAGTGCTGGTGGAAGGGGAGGGGAACATATAGCTGGGAACAGAAGGAAGGTGGGAATGTGACAAGTGATGACAAATTGGTTTGCTTGGAGAGGAGTTGCACTGTAGCTTGTACCAGCCTTTGATTTCTGCCGTGCTGACTTGAGCTGTGGAAAGAAAGTACATCCCACTCCAAATGAAACCATGAAACCAGGCAGAGCAAGTCCTTCAAGTAAGCCTTTGTGTCCCAAGAGAAGTATCCAAAAATAGCAAATGTTTGAAATGTTCTTGCTTAAATTGCTCCACCTTTCTGTCCTTCATCTGTAAGATGAAGATACTAATATTAACTTGCCTCAGGAATCTTGTGAAGAAAAAGCTGCATTTGTGAAGCACCAGTTACAGTGAGAATAACATAAAAACCCAAGAGAAAATCAACTAAAATGTATTTCTATTCAGCACTGCTTCTGAATGGTTATTAAATAAAACCCAAGGCTACTTAGTGAATAAGGAAGATTATAAAAACTTTAACAATTCAGGAAACACAATTCACCTTGCAGCATTATTCATTTTCTGCACTGAAAAAGGGTGGGGGTCTGGTGGAAAAATGAAGTAGTTATGCAAATGCTGAAATTAAACCTGTCCATGGATTTGTGCTTAAATTGACTTATTGCAGGCTCTGATTCAAAGCTGCCTTATTGCTGTGGAATTGATATGGACTTTCCCTGGGTAGTTTCTCTGACTGAAGGGTGAAATCGAGGATAGTCTGGGGATGCACAGGTGTATTGAGCTATTCCATTGTGACCTGGATAAAGCAGAGTTTGCTGACTTAGATTTACCTGGAATAATGCCCGTGAAGTTTCATGTTTCTCATTTACCATCCAGGACTGATGAAGACTTCATCATGCCAAGCAAAGATGTTATGAGTTTTACCAGGAACCTTTAACATCTTTATAATAGTGACAGAGCTTCTTTCCCTGGTTCTGTCTCTGTATTAAAGTGTTTCTTCTCTTTCATCTGATTTTAAATCCTGTCAGTCTAGTGAGGACTGAGGGTCTAGTGAGGGCAGGACTGAGCTGGCTCCTTGTAAGACAAAATGGCCCAGGACC
The DNA here is from genome assembly GCA_013398055.1 of Ifrita kowaldi. Lineage (NCBI taxonomy): Eukaryota > Metazoa > Chordata > Aves > Passeriformes > Cinclosomatidae > Ifrita > Ifrita kowaldi. Next base: position 364,015 of record VZRS01000311.1, on the reverse strand, counting down.
TCAGCATGGCAGAAACATAGGACACAGCTGCAATTTCAGCGGGTTGAAACTGCCATGTTTGCAGTTGTCCCTTCAGTTAATATGCTCACTAAGTGCCAAGATCCTAATCTAGGCAGTGGCATCCAATCCATGATGATCCCAGTTCAGAAGCGGAAAAGCAAATTCAGCGGCAGCAATGCCGCACAGTATTTCTTGGCAGGACTGCCAGTGCCAAGTGCCAATGGATTTATCTTGTTAGGCAGTAAAAGCCCTTTTCCTCACACTGCTGACACAGGACAAAAGGATAATTTTGCCTTAAACTATTTAGCAATGAAGGTTAAAGGCAACAGACAGGTGAGGATTATTTGTCAGAAATGTTAGAATCATTTGGTTTTTTTACTATTTTAGTGACTCTGCTGCCAAGCCATTCCTCTGGCAAATGAATTTCCAGAAAGACTCTGAGTAGATCAGTGAAGTAGATTAGCGAATTGTTATAGATTTGCCTTTCCAAAGCAAGAAGCAGGATAAAAGCCAGACAAACCTTGCATGAAAATTCAAGTGAAGCATTAGTGGCTGATAGTATGATCTCTTTTCACACTCCATTGATTTAATCTCTGGCTTGAACTCTTGTTAAACTTTAATGTCAATGTAAGTTACAAAGTTACTTACTCTGACAGACTTACCTCTGGTCAAAATCAAACTTTCAACTGCAAAAAAACTCCCCTAAATCTAAGGGGACAACTCAGTTTTGGGAAAAGACTGCAAAACGAGATACAACCTCTGAATGCAACAACTTTGTCCCCAATTTGAGGTACAGCACAACCTTATTACTTGCAGCTGGTGGAAGAATTTGCCTGTGCTTCCGTTTTTCATGGAAAAGTCCAGCAGTATGTCAGGCAGATGGGGGCAGCAGCAGCACCTCAAACAGTCAGCGTTACACCAGGCAAGCAAGAGCCACAGTCAGGGGAAACTTCTGTGTTCCATCAACACAGAGCTTCTCTGTAGACTTCCATAAACCGGCTTAAAACCAGAGTGATCTGTTTGCCCTTTCAAGGAATCCCTGTTTTTATTAATTATGTTAGTAATCATACATTTACTTTACTGTCACACTGTTTTGCCTATCTTTATCATGGTAACATACTTGCTCTATAGCATGCCTGCATCTTTCCAGAAATCTGTGAATCTGAAAAAAATTTCCTTTTCACAGCAACTCACAAAACATTCTGTAACCTGAAAAGATTTATTCCAAATTTTCACAGTGTTTATGTCATTCATCCCTTAAAAGCAATGTGTAATTCCAGAGAACCTCACAAAATTTGGTTTGCGACAGGTACGCTACTCAAAAGTAGCACTGGTCCACAGAAGCCAACAGTATGTACCAAATAACAGGTTTTTAGCACCTAAAACTGGAAGATTTGCAGGGAAAAAAACCCACATTTGTAGGAAATGTGGTAGGGATCCCAGCCTATTGGGATTAGACTGGCTTCTTGGCTTGCATCAAAACTTGAGTGTGGAGAAACAACTGCATCTGAAATGAACCTGCAACTCTGACTAAATATTATTTACTGATTATGGCATAGGGATTGCAAATTGCAATAACTATCATTGCTAACCCCATTACTCTGCTGTTGTCAGCACTTGACACTTGTGAAATTCCTGTGTGCTTGAGCGTTTCTGTCTGCCTGCACTGCAGCTAGGGATAGCAAGTAAAACCCTTGTGTCTGCTCAGCAGTTGGCAAAATTTTATTTGCCATAATTCAATCTGCATGAGTCAGCACTACCTCCCTTCACAACATGGTCTGGCCTGTCTGGAAAGCTCCTTTCTCTATGGTTACATAGATGTTCTGTAAATCTCAAAATAATTTCAGTGTGGTAGGCAAGAAGCCTTTGCCACACTGAACAAATACAGTCCAGCTCCCCATCCACTAGTAAATAATATTAGTGCTTGGCAGGGAACAAAGTTGGGACATGAATATTTTATTTTATATAGCTATGAAGTAATAGAAAATCCTGCTAAATTAATAAAGTAGCCATTTGTTATTTTAAAACCTGTGTGGGCTTCTGGTTCAGAAACCAAACCAACATCTCTAGAAGTTTTATTTTTGATCCAGTGCATGTTTTGTGCCTTCTACTCCTTTTTGATAAGTTGCTACTCAGAATTAATATCAGAAATGCACCACTCCTGCTCTGTTAGGTGTGGAAAGCAAATATTTACTTGTCATTTTGTTTATCCTGTTGTGTTTTATGCCTCCATTTTTAAATAAAGATGTGGGTTAAAAGACAGTATCTAGCTTTTTCTCAAAAGGAAGAAAGAGGTTGAACACTGCTGTAAATATGAAACCTGCAGCAGCACTGAGTGAGGGCTCATTGCTTCTGTGTTCACTGGAGGGAAAAAAGAGGAGGTGCAAAAGAAAATTTAGCATGAATAATAGAGTTGAATCTAATGAAGGGGTCAGAGCTGTCATGCATCAGGTGTGGCTGTTCCTAAGTAGTTCTTTATAGCTGGGACAACAAGCTGGACTCTCCAGATGAGGAAATGCCACTCATTAGGAAGCAAAATTAAACAGGTCAGTACAGGAGGAACAAGTGCAGGTTACAATTGAGCAATTACTGCTTTTTGACCACTCAGAAATAGTTGTCACTTTATGTCCCTTGATCCCTGACCAGTAACTGTGCGCAAAGCATGGCTTATTCTTGCAGTAACTGATTTCTGCTGTTCATTTGGTGCTGGCTTAACTTTATGTGTTTTAAACATGCATTTGCAGGAAGTTGTCTGTCAACAAGATTAGGCACTGCCTGGTCAGAGGGCTTGGACAGGGAGTATAAAGCATTCACTTCTGATGTGTTTTCTGCAGCAGAGCAGAGAAAATAAGCAATATTATGGAGTAGACTAAGAGCAGAGAAGAAGTCATGTTACCTACTGCCACTCAGTTCAGGCTAAACAACTTTATTCATGATCTTTTTTGCTGACAATGGAGATCTTTTGTTACTACTCTAAAAATAGCAAAACTGCTTGTAACAGGAAACTGAGGACAGAGTACAGATAATGATCAAAGAGTAAAGCCTTAATGTGAAAATTGAGTTGCTTTTAATAGTAATAGTTTCTCCATCTTCATTATATCTTGTTAGGCTTTCCTGTTGTATATTGGGCTCAGACATGACGAGGAGATCATAGAATCATAGAATGGGTTGAGTTTGACCTTAAACATCATCTAGTTCCAACCTCCCTGCCGTGGGCAGGGACACCTCCCACTAGAAGTGCAGGAAAATAAATGATGCCATAACAATCCTAGAGGATGAAACATTGCTTATAGTAAATCCTACTTCTTTTCTGCTCCGCCCACACTTTCAGCTTAATTGGTCTCCTCTGAGTAGCTATTGTGCTGCAACCCTGCCCCTATGCCTGGAACAAGCCTATATCTTATCATACCATTGGTTTCTTCTCCTTTCAGCTCCCTTTTATATTATCAGTTGTTTTTAGGCAATTTCTCTTACTTTAATGGTTTTTTGAGACAAACTAATTCATTCCTGCAGTTTTAAGTTTCTTTGCCACGGTCTACTCATTGCTACAAGGGTCCTGTAACCAGAAGGGACTTTTATTTCACCTGGTATTTGACATCAGCCCCCAAAACTACATGTTGAAGCTTGCAAAAAGCACTCTCTCCAAACCCCGAGATGCCCAAGGCAGTATCTGCAACAGTGCCTGTAGAAACTGCATTTTCATGAAAGTACTGTTTTTCTTTTGAACCTACTTCAAGCAGTAGTCAAACTCTGAGTGGAAACAAATTTCATTCTCCATTTTAAAGATATAATACTAGTTTATGCCTCAGACATTACTAATAAAACATCTCTGTAAGACGCTTAGGTTGAGTAAGAGTTCAGCTTTACTTCAAGGATGCGTTTTTTAATACCTGACACTAAACTTTGGGTGTCTACATACCCCGTTTCCAAGGAAGAGTAACTTGAGGGGCTGCTGCATTCAAATGTGTCTGCATAACAGGTTGTGAGTCCTTCTCCTCTTCCTGATAATTAATCTTACAGATATTTATTATTCTAATATCTCTGATCATCTCCAGTTCATTGTGATAACATAGATGAAACAACACTGAACTTGTGCAGAATCAGAATACATAAAGCTTTGATGTGCTAATTTTTATACCAGGTTATCTCGCTAGGGAGTCAGCTGAATTTTTAATTCCCTACAACTCCACCCTTCCCAGGCAACAGGTCAAAAGAGGTGATTCTGAGACCCTACTGGGTGTCCAGCTGGGGGCTCCTCAGCACAAGAAAGGTGTGGTCCTGTTCAGACCGTGAAGATGCTCAGAGGGCTGGAGCACCTCTGCTATGAGGCAAGGCTGAGCGAGTTGGGTTTCTCCAGCCTAGAGAAGAGAAGGCTCCAGGGAGTCCTTATCGTGGCCTTTCTGAGCTGAAAGGGGCCTATGAGAGAGATGGGAAGAGGTATTTTCACTGGGCCTATTTCAACAGGAGAAGGGGTAATAGTTTTAAACAGAAAGAGGGTCGATCTAGATTAGATATAAGGAAGAATTTTTTTTACGATGAAGGGTGTAAAACACTGTCAGAGAGGTTCTTGATGCTTCAGCCCTGCAAACATTCAAGGCCAGGTTGGACAGGTCTCTGAGCAACATGATCTAGTTGAAGATGTCCCTGCTTATTGCAGGGGGTTTAGACTAGATGATCCTTAAAATCTCTCTTCCGACCCCAACTATGCTACCATTCTGTGATTTTCCTGGCTTCAGTTTTGTCTCAATAGAGGTGTTAGGCAACATGTAGTTACCTCAAATGAGGTACATTGCTGCTTTCCTATAGGGATCTTGCATAACTTTAATAAAGCAGATGGGTCATTCCCCATCTGTCATATTTACAGAATCAAATATCCCAACGTCCTTTATACATTTCCTGCTTGATGTACTTTGTTGCCTCAAAGCCAGTGGTTAAGCACAGACATGGCCCAAGTCCATTTGCTTGTGGGACCTGGCAGTAACATTAATAACAGAAGAAAGAAACTGTGAGGTACCTCTAGAAGTCACCTAGTTCAATGTTCAACGCATGATTAACTGACTGTATTTACCAAACTCCTCAGACATCTGTCTAACCTGTTCTTAGAGACTTTCCTTCACAGATTTTTACACTGCCCTTCCCAATACTTAACTATTGTGATCAGTAACCTAATCTGCTTTGTCTTATGAGAAGAAACATGTTTATCTGGTTTACTGTTATCTTAATTCTCTCTACAGTGGCCTTTATGAACCTGTAAACCATTATGCCTGATGCAAGCACTTGTCTTCAGTCCAGAGCAGGCTGGAGGTGTTGCCAACACAACAAAGTCACATTTAGAACTGCTATGTCACTATAATGTGTACTAAATAGATTAAAGGCTGCATTTTAAGGGGTGTTAGAAAGTAATTCAAGTGAAAAATATCAGATGAGAGACTTTTTAATTTGGCTTCAGAAAAGCCTGTTCTTGACCCAGGGCTGCTTCGTTATCCCAGTCAATTATTTGGAATTAAATGAAGCACTGCTCATGAAATCTGCAGATGACTTCAAAACAGCCCAAGGCCACCTGGGCCACTTGAATAACACGTGTTTTAATCCACCTACACAGCAAATACCTGTGCATCAAAGCCGAAGTTGCTGCCTGTGCATAGGACAAAAAAAACACAAAGCATGGTTTTGGGCTGGGTGTGAGGGAGGAGAATGCTGTATCTCCAAAAGCAGTGAATCAGATGAGGGCTGAGGAGGTCACGAGGGGTAAATGCATGAATGCTGCCAGTGCAATGCAGCAGCTGCAACAGCAAATGCAAACATCGGGTGTGTAAGCACAAATACTGCCAGTGGTATGCGCTAGGATGTGGCCATGGCCATTGCATGGCACAGGAACGTGACTGTTCTGGAATCACCATGAATGATAAAAGGTGTAACAAACTGGAAAGGCTCATTAGGAACCCAGAAGAATGAGTCAGTGGAAAAATCTGCTCTGTACGAAGGTGATAGGTAATTATCTACCCAGCAAAAGCATAGCAGAAAGGCACTGTAATCATCTATGCACGGCGAGATCCACTCACTGGAGAAGGAAAACGTTTGGTGTGTAAAAATGATGGCATTTTCCATATGTTTCCTTCCTACCGGATTCTTTAATTTTTTGAGAGATAACCCCCGAAACCCTGAGTATTTCAGTACACCAGGCAGTGCCTGGCGTGAGCCAAATTTAGCTCCTGCTGCCAGCCCCCTCCGCGCTGGTGTGGGGGTCCCAGCGGGGCACGCTTCCCATGGAAAAGCACCAAGGGTGCTGTTACCTGCTCCCAGATGGAAGAATTGTCCTTATCTGGGAGCTTTGCCTGTGCAGAACAGGGGCTTTTCAGCTTCTAGTAGAGGACTGGGATACAGCCGGAAAGCTAAAGAAAAGGTAACTTATGGAGCAGATGAGGAGACAGCAGTTGGAATTGAGTGGGACAGATGCGAGCAAGGACGAGGTAGATCCTCTGTCAGGTCTTTAAGCAGTAGCTGTTACCATGCAGCAAAGGGCTCGGTGCCGACATGCCCGGACCGCGGCACTGTTTGGCGAGCCTGGCCCAGACCCGGGGGCTGCACCGCAGGGCACGGCGACCCCTCCAGCGAGCTCCGGGAGCCCCGTCCCGGCCGCGGCGGNTTTTTGGGTGGGGGTGGTGTCTGGGGCTTTGGGCGGTAGCGGCGGTGGCTCCCGCTGCCGGCGCTGCCGCGGCTCGCCCGCGCTCCCTGAGAGCGCTGCGAGCGGAGAGATCCCGGTGCCTGCGCCCGAACAGCTCCCGGAGCGCCCAGGGGAGCGCCCTGCCGAGGTGAGGTGACTCGGACGCGTTTGTAGAGCCCAGTTCCTTGCGGCGATGGTGATTTTGTTCCGGCTAGTTAACTGTGAAAACCCGGCGTTTGAAGAAACCGAGATGGTTTCTGCAGTTGAAGTTTGCAAACTGTTCTGTCTGTAAATAGACTGGATTTTCTCGGTCTCGACTTCTCACCGCGGCATGCCGTAATTCAGAAAATAAAATGAGGCTGCGATACGTGATTCGGTTCCCTAAACATTAAGGTACCATTTTGAATACAGTCAATGGTTTTCACGGCAGCTGGGGCTTTGACATCTGTCACATTGCAGAACTCCAAAGTAGATCGTGCTTTAAGATAGTGCCTGCGTTCTTTGAAGTTATTCTTGCAGCGGGTTCTCAAACATCAGTCGGAAATTCCCAATCTAAAACACGGGAATGAGAAGCCTCAAGCTTCTTTGCCCCTTATGTCCAGGCTGCCCTATCGTGTGCGTCGCTCTTTTGGGAAAATGATGTTCTTTAAACTCGTTTGCTGTTGGTGCTGGCCTGTGGTGGCCGCAGCTCCCACGCCGGAATGTGCACAGGAAAAGTCGGGGGGCGTGTGAGATAGAACGTGGTGTGGGTAACACCGGTGACACATAAATTGCAGCTGGCTTTCAAGAACTTTAAGTAAGTCATCTTTTTATTGTATTTTTTTGTAACAAACTTCTGTATCCGCTGCTGCGACGGTGACATTTAGAAGTAATGAGCACTAGGAACTAATTGGAAAAATAGCTACCTGGGCTTCATACTGCTACCAAAGCTGGTTCATTTTTGTTACCTTGTTTCCACTCTACCTCCCCTGTTTCGTTTGTGTGTATTTTTTTATTCTGACTCAGTTGGGAGGGGCATTCACACCACCGTACCTCTGCATATTTAGAGAAACCCTAGTTCAGGCTCTGGGCTCCGTATGGTGTGAACTGCCTGATGCCTGCAGACATGGATTTAGGCTGCTCCGTGCTCTCTGTTGAACAGAATTTTTCGTCAGATTAGCCTCCTAACTCAGATGCCTAAATTAGATCAAGTGAATATGCTTATCCTTTTAATTACTGTCCTGAGGGAATCGCATTTACTTTTTTCTCCTCCATCTGTGCAAGATCTGGGGTATGGGACATGTCCCTGGCTGAGTTGTAGCTGTCGCTGTAATAGAAACAAAGAGGATGTTCCTGTAGCAGTAACAATAACAAAATGGGGTGCCTATGGTTGGTTTGTGCTAATCATAAAAATAATGGGGTTATCTACCATAGGTGCTGGTCAAAGCACCTGAGCTTTATGGGTACTTATTTTTTTAACCATTTTTGTAGACAGAATGAGATAGGTCAAGGCTGAAGTGACATGTGGATGATTTTGGAGCATGTTTCTGAGAAGGCTTTATTTATTGAGATTCAGGTATTACAGTGATTTTTACCACAGCAGTACTTACAGCAGAGTTTTTTACAAATATTTCTGTTGTAGTCTTTAATGTTGAAAAATGAATCAATTTCATGCCATAGGAAAGTAGCAGCTATGGAAAATGAAGCTAAATCTGGGGGTGATAGTATTTCTTCATTGAGCTGCTTGTCAGGAGCTGGTGAGGAAAATGAGGCAGCATTTGAAAAGTGAAAGGTGATGTGCTTGCTTTGTTTGGGGCATTATCAAAAACTTTCACATCCTTTGAAAACAGACGTCTGTCAGGAAAATACCTTGGGATTAGTTCCTGAAAGGCAGTGTAGTCCAGATTAGTTCCTGTCACAAATTGAGACAGATGTCTCTGGTCTGAGAGGTAACCTGTTAGTTAACAGTTTGCAAGTAAATTATCTGCTGTTGCCTCAAAAGATTTAATTTGATCAGCATGCAAAATACGTGAAAAAAGCATTTAATCAGATTTTTCTTTAAAGGCCAGAAGAACAGCTCGTTCTCTTTGCCTTTTTAAAACTGGTTCAAAAATTTGACATCTTTATTTGTAATGTTAATTTCTGGCCTATTTTCACTTGAAAGGAAATATCTCCTGTATCTTGTTTTTTAAAAAAGCTTTTAACTGTTTCCATTTGTTTTTATTTACCTCAAATGTAATTATAGAATAATACTGTTTTGAAGGGACTTCTGGAGGATATTTGGTCCAACTCTATGAAAAGCATGGCTAACTCAGGTCACTCAGAGCCATGTCTGGTTGTGTTTGGATTACCTCTGAGGGTGGAGATCCCAAAAACTCACTGGACAGCCCTCTCCAGTTTGGTACCCGCACTTGCAGTACATCCATCCCATTGCCCAGGCTACCAGTGAAGATATTAAATACTGGCTGTGGTGTCAGCCCCTGGGGAACGTCATTAGTTCCAACCAGATGGATTTGGGACTGCTGATCACAGCCCTCTGAGTCTGATGGTCAGGCAGTTTTTCCACCCAGTTTACAGTTAACCTTTTCAAACTATATTCCACCAGTTTGGTTCCAAGTATGCTGTGGGAGACCTTGTTAAAAGCCTTTGTAGTGTCAAAACAAGCTGCTGTGCCCTCGTTCACAGGGCCACTCATCTCAAAGATGAGATGTTATGTCCAGGTGTGGTTTGTCCTCAGTAGCCACATGCTGGCCATTTCCCATCACCTTTTTCTTCTTCAAGCATCTGTAGATGGGTCCCAGAAGAATTTGGTCCATAATCTTTCCAGGGACTGAAGTAAGACTTAGCAGTCTTCTGTATTGGTCAGCTGTCCCTCTTGCCCTTCAGATGGAAGGTCTGATGTTTGCCTTTTTCCAGTTGCCAGGATCCTTGACCAGTCACCAAGACTCCCCCAAAAATTACAGCTTGGTCTTACAGTGACATTAGCCAGTGTTCCTGGCATCATTGGGGCTGTGATTTGTTCCATGTATATGTGTGNAGTTTTTTACAAATATTTCTGTTGTAGTCTTTAATGTTGAAAAATGAATCAATTTCATGCCATAGGAAAGTAGCAGCTATGGAAAATGAAGCTAAATCTGGGGGTGATAGTATTTCTTCATTGAGCTGCTTGTCAGGAGCTGGTGAGGAAAATGAGGCAGCATTTGAAAAGTGAAAGGTGATGTGCTTGCTTTGTTTGGGGCATTATCAAAAACTTTCACATCCTTTGAAAACAGACGTCTGTCAGGAAAATACCTTGGGATTAGTTCCTGAAAGGCAGTGTAGTCCAGATTAGTTCCTGTCACAAATTGAGACAGATGTCTCTGGTCTGAGAGGTAACCTGTTAGTTAACAGTTTGCAAGTAAATTATCTGCTGTTGCCTCAAAAGATTTAATTTGATCAGCATGCAAAATACGTGAAAAAAGCATTTAATCAGATTTTTCTTTAAAGGCCAGAAGAACAGCTCGTTCTCTTTGCCTTTTTAAAACTGGTTCAAAAATTTGACATCTTTATTTGTAATGTTAATTTCTGGCCTATTTTCACTTGAAAGGAAATATCTCCTGTATCTTGTTTTTTAAAAAAGCTTTTAACTGTTTCCATTTGTTTTTATTTACCTCAAATGTAATTATAGAATAATACTGTTTTGAAGGGACTTCTGGAGGATATTTGGTCCAACTCTATGAAAAGCATGGCTAACTCAGGTCACTCAGAGCCATGTCTGGTTGTGTTTGGATTACCTCTGAGGGTGGAGATCCCAAAAACTCACTGGACAGCCCTCTCCAGTTTGGTACCCGCACTTGCAGTACATCCATCCCATTGCCCAGGCTACCAGTGAAGATATTAAATACTGGCTGTGGTGTCAGCCCCTGGGGAACGTCATTAGTTCCAACCAGATGGATTTGGGACTGCTGATCACAGCCCTCTGAGTCTGATGGTCAGGCAGTTTTTCCACCCAGTTTACAGTTAACCTTTTCAAACTATATTCCACCAGTTTGGTTCCAAGTATGCTGTGGGAGACCTTGTTAAAAGCCTTTGTAGTGTCAAAACAAGCTGCTGTGCCCTCGTTCACAGGGCCACTCATCTCAAAGATGAGATGTTATGTCCAGGTGTGGTTTGTCCTCAGTAGCCACATGCTGGCCATTTCCCATCACCTTTTTCTTCTTCAAGCATCTGTAGATGGGTCCCAGAAGAATTTGGTCCATAATCTTTCCAGGGACTGAAGTAAGACTTAGCAGTCTTCTGTATTGGTCAGCTGTCCCTCTTGCCCTTCAGATGGAAGGTCTGATGTTTGCCTTTTTCCAGTTGCCAGGATCCTTGACCAGTCACCAAGACTCCCCCAAAAATTACAGCTTGGTCTTACAGTGACATTAGCCAGTGTTCCTGGCATCATTGGGGCTGTGATTTGTTCCATGTATATGTGTGCAAATGCTCTACTTCCTTGTTTTCAAGTTATTTTGACTTGCAAAAGCTGCTTTCAGTTCAATGTAATGTTACACCTCTTGACAAAGGATATTAGATGATGGATCCTGCCATGTTTCTAAGTTTTGGGGTGAAGTCCTGTGAAAATCATGAGAGCAGTAGTTGGCTGACAGAGATTTTGGGGTGCTGCTTGGATTGGAAGGTTCACTTTATGTGGCTGAATGATGTGGGAAAGTCAGTAACCCTTCTTAGGCTTTTTCATCTTAAATGACGATTGGTGATTATAAAGATTACAAAGTCATGCTAATTAGAGAGCTCTCTTTTTTATGACTGACTGACCTATTTCAAGCACTATCGCTTGTCAGTAAAACACTTAACACGAAGTGTACTTTGACATTCAGAGGTTGAACCTAGATGTGGGGTGAAATAGGGTCATTACTGTATTCCTTTTACCTTTGAAAACATACTATCACCTTTTAACTTCACCTTTTAAAATTGCATTTTTCTTGTGTACTCTGGTTGGTGATAGATGACATCAGACTATTACGAGGGGAAACACTCGTGTTAGAGTGCCTGGTTGGATTTCTAGAAGGGCTAAGCAGCTATTTTAAGTGATCCTGAAATTTTCAAATGCTTAGTTGCAAATATTGCAGGTACCTGAATTACTTCTGGAAATGATGTGTTTGAATCCTGATCAATATAGAACTGTGAGATTTACGTCTACATGTAAGTTCAAGTTCCTTCCAGTGACAGACCAATGTAAACCAAAATTTGAAGCCAGCTGTGAGCATTGAAGCCTTCTTTTCTGTGGCATTGGCTGTCTGAGTTTGATCAGATGTGAGCCTGTGTTGAATTTTTCTCGTGGTCAGTATATTTAGAGCAGCCTTTAGCCATGTGAATCCTTTGGTGTCTAATATTGGTACTCAAACATACAGCAGTCTTTCTCTTCCTTGAGGTCACTAAATTTGGTTGTGCCTTCTCTGGTTGCCTGTTTTTTATGAATATTGTAGTCAGTTAAGGTCTTTGCAAAGGGCACCCTTCTGTTAAGCTTGGTCCCTGTTGGGTGATGGGATTCATCAAAATACATGTTAACTACTCATGTCTCATACTCTTAGGCAGGGAAGCTAAGACTTCAAGCATTCTGGTTGCTTGGTTACTATAATATTACTGCTTTCATTAATTCACTTGTCTATCAGGATGGTGGTGGTTTTTGTTTTGTTTTTTGTTTTCTCAGATTTATTTAAGGATAAAATAAATTTTTCTTTAGAAAACAAAATAGGGGGTTTTATTTAATGAGGAGTTCTTCTTACTTCTATACATACAGTGTTTTATTGGCCTTTGCAAGATGATAGAGGGACTGTAGTAACTTGTTTTTCTGGTATTGTTGTGCCATTAGCACCAAATGTTGTAAAAGTAAGGATTAGGTCACATAAAAATTATGAACTAAAAATGGAGCTGATGAAATGTCATTTTTCTTCAAGTTAGGAATATTTAGAACTTTGTCAGTATAGGAACACAGCCTGCCCAGGTTGGTTACTTGGATCCTAGAGTTAAAATAATGGATTGAACATTTATATAGAGGAGCACAGTGTTGTGTAACTCTTACTTTCAGAACGGCACATGAAATTCAAATGATGTAACATGATGACAGTAGCAGCACAAAGCATTGGAATTACCTAATAGAGGACAAGTACCTGAGAACTATTTTTGAACATTTTGGCGCTTACAAATAGTTGAGAAGGCATGGTTGATCCAGAAAAGTCACAGCTTCTTTGGAGCAGCGATTCTGAGAGCAGCCAGTTCGACATGAGACACTTTGATATGGGATGTTGTTGCTTCAGAAGTAGCAGACAATAATTCTGAGCTGGCTCTACTAGTGAAAATGTTCAAGGCTGATGCAAGTGGAGCTTGTGAAATGCTGTGGCATCAGTCATGAGCAGTATCTGCAGTCAGTGATTCAACAGCATACACATGAAGTAAGGGAAGAACAGGAAATGGGAGTTAACTCTTCTTTGTTTCTAAAAATATTACAATTGGAATGTGAAAAAAAATTACCTATTATGGCTATACTAATAAATGTATCAAAAAATCAGAGCAGATTTAAATAATACTTTTAGTCTTATCAAGAATTTCACTAATCAAAACCCAAAACTTTCTAGCTTTTTCCACTACACTGTAACGACTTTAAGGTGGGACAAGTGTCTTTCTAACTGAGATACTTTTGTCCCTCAGGATTTTACATGATGTTGATATGTTTGTCTAACACAGGTGATAACTGATTCCCTAAGACCATGAAATTCAAATTTGGTGGTCAAAACATTATTCCTGTATGCTCTAGAGCTCAGTGGTAAAGGTTTAAGAGACCACATTTCAACTGGATGATTTGAAGGACTGCTCCTGATAATGTAAGTGTGGATGAGACTTGTGGATGGGAGTGGGGTCAGGAGCAGGAGGCTTCATCTGGGGCGAGTGAGAGTTGCTGTGGCCACACTGCCTATGTCCTGGGTCCACCTCAGGACCAGCATGCTGGTCTCAGAGTTCCTGTGCTGGGCAGAATCTCCATTACAACCACACTTTCCTCTGTCACTTTGGGGAATGCATTTTTACCCATCTGTTATCCATCTGAAATACTCCTACCTAGTTATTTTTTTCCTGTTTTGACTGCCTTATGCTGGTCTTTACTTCTTCTCCCAGGAGGTTCCCCTGATTTTTGATTCGTCAGAGAGAAACACCATTTCTTTGCTTTAAAGGCCTCTTGTGGCCTTTCTCCTCTCTGCTTGTCATCTCATTCAATTTGGAGAAGTTAAGCCTGCAATGGTTTTGTGCACCTGCCCAGCTTGAAAGCAGATACCTAAACTGTAAATCCAGTCTCACTGAATGTTTTACTTTCATTGGTTTTACAGATAGTCAAAGATTGTTCTCTGCTGAGCACAGAAGAGTGCTCACGTATCTTTTGTTTTATGCTTTGCTATAGCAGCCCATTAGATGTTCTGTACATTTTGCACTGTTACCTGGGACTGAAAGCTGAGCAGCAAGTTAAGTAGCATCTCGTCTATCATAAGGAGAAAATAACATTAAGAATTCTTCTTTTAGTTGTGGTTTTTTTTTTCTCTGTTACCATTTTGCTTATGCTCCTGATGGAAAGACAGGAGCGGGGTCAAAAATTTCCTCAAAGGTGGCATGATTTCAAATGAATAAGCTTAAAAGTAATATGCTCTCAATGTTTCCAGTTATGGTTGAAGTAAGAAAATAATGAAAGGAAGACATTTCATCAAATACTTATATCTTGCCCAAGTCCGTATTGACATAAATTAGGAGTTACAGTGTGAAAGTGGAGAACTGCAGGTTTCAAGGTGTGTGGACCTCACCAAACAGCATTTAAGGGTGCTGGTACAATGCTTGCAAATAATTAGATGTGAGAATTGATGTCTTTTAAAACAGAATCTAGAAAAAACGGCATATGGAGTAGGGAGTCATGTGAATTCAAAAGTAGGGAGCAAAAAAAAACCTAAGAGTATTTTAAGTTACCACCCCTTGAGGAGCAAGCATATCTCACTCAGCTCTCTGGAAAGGTTACAATATGCAGCCTGGAGTTCCTTCTCGAAGGTAGAAGCTCAGAGCCTTTTAAAAAAGATCTTCTAAATAGTCTACACTCTGCTTTTTGCTTTTTTTCGTTTCCTTTTTAAACAAAGCAAGCAGAGGTGGTGATGTCTGTCTGTCTGGGATCAGGTTAGTGAATGTATTCTTCCAGGGTGTGACAGAGCTGGGTTCAATTCCCATCTTTTCCTGAGGAAGTTTGTGTCTCCTGGGAGAAGGGCCAGGGATTTAAATAGTGAGCTTCCTGAAGTGGGATTTTCATTCTCTCCTTCAGAATAATTTCTTCCTTGCAAAGACGATTTGAATCTGGAAGGGCATGGACAGACAGAGAGGAACCTGCGGATCTCTGCTTTAATGTAGAGAATTTCTTTTAGGAGGTTGAAGTCCTGAATTGACGTTACTATTCTGAACACTGTTCATGAGTTTCCTTGATTGACTGTGCAATAAAATAGGGGAAACCATCTCCTAGGAGGAAGAAAAGATCAGTTTTAATCTCCAGACACAGAGGAGAGCGCTGAACTGTGTCTTGATACTTTGAATGGGTGCTTTCACAGCTGAGCAGCTGTGTAAGAAGCAGAGTAAACGCAGTGACAGTGACCACACAATTCTGTTTTTTGAACAGAAACGGAGGTTCTTGTATTTTGGATGGTCAGTATGTTCAGAAAGCCTATTAGTCAGGCAAGGTGGGCAGAAGGATATTTGTCAGAAAAATACTTTTTGTATTGTGTCTGGATCACTGTTGGGAAGTAAGTTTCTCTTTCACAGTGAGCAAGGAAGGGGCTTCGTACCGCAGGGTTAAGAAGTAAAATATTTAACCCTTTATTTTTTTTCCTTCGAATGTCAAAATGTTAACTAAAGCTCGCAGTACTGTTATCTACAGCAGCAGGGGGAGCAGGAAGAGCCAGCAATGTGCTACCCACAGTCGACTCCTCTGTTTTGTCGCTGATGTCATTCGTTTGTTATCAGAGTGGGTGGACTTTGTAAGCTGGCCACAGTGCATTTTGAAAAGGCCATGTGGCTGTGTATAACTGTACTGTATAAAGGAGATAAATGCTTGGCCTGCCACAATGTTAAGACGTTTTTCTTTTTTATTTTATTTTTTTTTTTCAATCAGTAGACTCTCATACTGGTATGCCTTGAACAAATAGAAGTTCTAGTCTGTGCTGGTTCATAATGCCTTACTAATGCTTCTTATTCTCTCCTTTTTAAGAGCGTACTCCAAAAAAAGCAGGAAACAACTACATGGGCTATTATTACAAGGTCACTGCTTGCTTTGCAAATACTAATGAGTCGTCTTGGTGTTGTCCAGATCTACAGGTGTAGCAAAGAGTAAATCAGGTAACTAGTGCTGCAGTCTCTGCCCTTGCTAATTGGCTCTTGCAGCAAAATTCCGCAATGTATCTTCCTCCTGCCATGGAGAAGAGGAAAAGAGTAACAGTGTGACCACACATGCTGCTTCCATGTATTTGCTTCCTTCCAGACAGAGCCTGCTGCACCAGACCTTCATTCCTACTAAAACTATGTGGCTGTGGTTTTTCTGAGAAATGTTTTCAAAAAAATAATTGATTCAAGTATAAATATTAACAAAGATTGTGGTAAGGCTGCCCTTCGTAAAATGGCAATATGCCTATGACAGGGAAAAGAAAAAGATTTTTTCCCTCTGTGTGCAGTCTGCCCAGCCCTAACGTTTTCTAATGCTTTCAGCATGGTCCTGATGTGCCCCCTGCTTTTTGCAATCTCCTCATTTCTTTTCTCCACTTGTCCCAGCTATAATGAACACTGAGAGAGGGAACAGAAGTTGCAGTCTGGCAGGTCAGTTTGTGAAAACAATTAGTGCTCTAGAGATTGGGGCTAGTCAGATGGCTTGTTTACAAGAACTTGCTGTTCTGCCGTTTAAATGTAAAATCCAAGTTTTCCTGTTTCACCCTAAATGGCAGCAGGACTTAATGTCATCTACAGTGTTCATAATGATGTTTGATCCTGTCGTTACACCATGGTTTTCGTGCTGTGTCTGCCACTGTTTCTTACGACTCATGACTGAGTCCACCAAGCACATCTTCTAGAACATTTTGCAGAAACAATTTTCTATGAAATACTCTGGTGGTGAAGGCCATGATTTCATTAATATCATCTGTTTGGGACACTGGTTATAGTATTTTCTTGATTTTTATTTTCTTTCTTCAGTGAGCATTTCTATATGGCATTGTATAATGTATTGTGTAAAAAGGGTCATTTGAAATTTACAGCTTTCACCTCCATTAATGATTAGAAGTTATCAGAATGATTCTAAAATCTAA
Source organism: Ifrita kowaldi (assembly GCA_013398055.1). Classification (NCBI taxonomy): domain Eukaryota; kingdom Metazoa; phylum Chordata; class Aves; order Passeriformes; family Cinclosomatidae; genus Ifrita; species Ifrita kowaldi. Next base: position 347,023 of record VZRS01000311.1, on the reverse strand, counting down.
GTTTGTCTTGAAGTGAGAATATTTTGCTGAGATTTCCCTTGGTAAATTAGCGGTTCAAACTTGTGTACTAAAGGTTTAAGGTGCTTTTACACCTTTGTAGGTCTTTATAAATGGTGACTGCAGCAACTTTATTTGCAATTTGTGAAAATAAGCTGCTTTTAGCTTTGATGTATGAATAATCTCCAAACCTCCCCCAAGCCTGGGGAAATGCTGAAGACAGAATACTTGTTGAGGGCAAGCTCCATTCTTTGAGAAGGATTGTTTTCACAGACTTCTGAAAAATGCGTGTAGATTTCAAGTTTGCTGGACTGTTTCCTCCTTCTTTAAAAAAAATGAGTGAGGGGAAATTATATTGCAGCAATACTTTTATTCTTCCTTTTTTTACTTCTTGGTACAACTTAAGAGTCTGTCATTGGAGAAGTATCTGTGCTTGGTGTAGTGCTGGTGTCTGAATGAAGTGGATCTGTGCAGAGGGATAAGAATGTGTTCCCAGTGCTGGTGAGATATGCAAAATCCTGTGAAAGGCTCATTTATGATTTTTGGTTGCTTCTGTGAGGTCATAATTTTCTCCATTTGTAAGGGTTACTGTAGGAGGGTTTTGGTGCCCTTCAAGTTTGCTATTTATTTAAAATATGACAAGGTCTGCATATAGACATAATAGTGAGACAACAGAGCTAAATCATGATTAAATCACATCACATTGCTGTAATGTACTCTCAGTACAGACCCACTGGGCAGTTCCCTCTTGTTTTTGGACCTTGGGTGTTGGTTCATCTACATGGCAATGCCCAGCACAGATTTACCAGGCTGGTTCAGCCCAGACTTGAAAAACTTAGGGAATTTTCAGGTACACTGAAAAATCCTGTGCTGATAATTTGGGCAGGAATGCTCATTATTTTTGCTGATGAAAATGAACCAGGAACACATGTCCTCCATAGATGCAGGGCTTTCATAAATAGGAATGACCCTCACCAAGCAAAAGCGACATCAGAGTCCTCAAAATTTTTCAGTTGAAATTGATTTTAAAATGAGGTATGGTTGCAACTCTAGGGACATTAAAACGAGGAGAAGGGATTTCCCCATTTTGTGTGCATGAAGGTGCCTGGGTTACTTCTCCCACTCACTTGCTCTGCAGTTGGGAGTTTGGAAGCTCAATCTACACAAGCCATTTCAGCAAAACCAAGGCAAAATGTGACTTTCTCTGTGAGTCATAGAAAGTATTTCAAAAGTATATCTTAAGATTTGGGGTTTTAAGAGTTAATCAGTTTACTGTCAGACCTGTATTGTCTGATAATTATTTGACTTGTATTATGAGGCCTCCCCTCGAGTACTGTGTCCAGTTTTGGGCCTCAAAGTTTAAGAAGCATATAAAAATATCAGACCATGTCCAAAGGAGGGAAACAAAGATGGTGGAAGGACTAGAGGGCAAGACTTTTGAGGCGCAGCTGAAGATATGAGGTTTGTCCAGTTCAGAGAAGAGACTGAGGGAGTGACCTCATTGCTGTCTACATCTTCCTTATGATGGGAGCAGCAAGGGGAGTGCTGGTGTCTTCTCCTGGTGACAGGACATGAGGGAATGGCTTGAAGCTGTTTTAGAACACGTTGAGATTGGATATAAGGAAAAGTTCTCCACAGAGAGGGCAATTACGCACAAGAAGTTCCCCAGGGAAGGCGTCATGGCCCCAAACCAGTTGGTGTTTGTGAAGTGTTTGGCCAAATGCTCTTCAGATACACACGTTTACTTAGGGTGTCCTGCGTGGAGTCTGAAGTTGGACTCAATGATCCTCTAGTGTCCCTTCCAGCTTGGGATATTCTATGTTTTGATGATTACTCATTTAAAAAAAAAAAAACAACAAAAAACTAAAAGCCGCCTGAAATTAAGAGAACAAAGTGAGTTGGAGAAAAGATCAAATGTGTAGCACTTAACCAATAAGACTAAATCTGCAACAAGCCACATGCAGGTGGAAATCTGCTGATTCTGGGGGTGTTCTCCAGCATCCTGCTTCTGTGTCATGGTTTCAGGTTCTCTTTTAGACCTCCTTGACAGAACAGCTTTTGCAGAGAAATGTGCTGTAGAAATGTTTTACAACATTGGCAGCGTTTTTCAGGAAGGCTCTTTATAGATCACAAGTGTCTCTTAGTAGGCTGCTTGGTAGGTCCATGTCTTGGAACAGGTCCATGCCTCCTTTTTTCATGTTTCCGTGGTTCATACCTAGTGTCATTGTGAGGGATCATTTGAACTCACCAACTGCTGCATTTACTTTCTTTAAGTAGATATGTATACATGTGTGTGTAGCCACAAATATATGTATGTCTGATGGAGCCCCTTCTTAACCAGAAACCCAAACTATGCTAAACCATGACAATATATAATAACAGTGATGTGAACTATACATAGAGAATTGTTAACAAATTAACATTTTTAATTTTATTGAAGAAATGTGCAATAGATACAAAAAAATACTTTCCTGTCCTCAGGTGGAACTGGAGTGCTTTCCAGTTGTGTGATTTTTGTGCTGAGATGTGCAGGAGTTTCTTGGCAGGAAGGGACTATGGGGGATGTGATATTTCTGTACTTAATATTAAAATATGTGGCTGTATTGAGAGGTGAAGTGTTTGTGTGTGTGGGTGGGTAGGAGGTTAAGTGTCTGAAAAGGGGATGAGTGAGATGTGATTCATGTATTTTTAAATTAAAATAAATATTTCATTTTTGTAGCTTCATCCTGTACAATAGTTCCTCCACACAGAGCACAATGATTATGATGTATAGATTTCAGTATTTAAGTAAAATTATCTCATCCAAAGCACAAGCTCACTTCATTGTCTTAGTTCTCAATTTGTAAAGCAGTGAATTGTTCATGCTTTTCCCTCAGATAAGTATTAGTGAATATTTTGCAATTCTAAAGAATTCTTTATACAGGTACTCTTGAAAGGATGCATACTAGAAAAACAAAATTTTAGTACTCTGGTATTTATTACAAAAGTAAATTCTATTGAGACACCTTTTAAATGCTGCTTTTGAGTCTTTATGGAGTAGCTCAGGAGAAGGAATAACTTCATTGTGTTGCTTCTCCAAAACTGGCTGATGACAGGTTTTTGCTGGGACAAGCCCTTTCTTCAGAATACATCATTTAAGAGTGTTTTCTTTGTTAGTAGTGCGTGGAGTGGTGGAATGGATGAATTTGAATAATAATTGGTTTTCCACTTTGCTCAGCAGCAACTTTTGCTTGAGGAGCTGAGCACTGATTTTTTTTTTTTTTTTTTTTTTTTTTTTAATGAAACACTAAGTATTTACCGGGGAGAGCGGGCAGGGACCTGCTGGGAGCCCGGGCTCTGCTGTCCCCAGCCATATGTCCCGGCGAGCCGGGAGCACTTTGTGTGCATCACTCCGGACACTTGGTACTGTTTCCCTTTAAGGATTGCACCGCATACCCTAGACAAAAAAAAAAAAAAAAAAAAAAAAAAAAAAAAAAAAAAAATAAAAAAAAAAGGCAAAAAGAAATCCCCCACCCCCTCCCCAGCGGTGTAAATGCCGCTGGTTCAGCAGCAGCCCCGGGCCGGGCATTGTTCGCTGTCGGAAGTGGGGGCCGGGGACGGACGTGCCCCGCTCGGCTCTGCCCTTGTTGCATTATTAATGCACGATGTTTTCATGTTGCAGATGGCTGAGGGCTAGCGGCGCGCACTCGGGACCATGATGGCTCAGTTTCCCGCAGCCGTGAACGGTGAGTAGCTCTGGGTGGCTCAGGTAGGGCTGGGAGGTTTGGATTTTTTTGTTTGTTCGTGTTTTTTGGTGCCCGCAGCAGCGTTTGGGTCACTTTACTGCAGATCGCTGCCCGTAGCCAAAGCCGGTGCTGTGAGGCTGGAACAGCATCACTGCAGTGTAATTTGGGCTACGGAGACGCCTGGAGTGGCTGACAATCTCTGATCATTTACAGGGCTGAGGAATGTGTGAGTTGTAGTGCGAGCACTGCCTGACTTCAAGCAGGGAATATGCTAAGTAATAGTTGATTAAACTCGCATACCTTTTCTGTTACGTAATTCAGCACAAAACGTGTTCCATTATCGTCCATTACGCTGTTTATTTTAAACAAAACATTTGAATGTGTCAAGCAGTTTGTGACATTGATGAAAACAAGCAGCCCTTCTCAAAAAAAAAAAAAGAAAAAATAATTTTCCTCTTGATTGTGCTCCTCCTTCCACTACAGAAATTTTTGAATTTGTTTCTTGGTGATTTCCTTTCAAAGACATAGGAGAGTTGGAACCTTAAAATTGTTTTTGCCTGTGTGTATGGGATAGAGCTCTTTATTTTTAGAGGAGCCTAACTTGTTAAGGCACGATTTGCAAAGACCTGCTAAGAAATTTGACATTTGCGTGTTGTTATTTACAGAGCTGGCCAAAATGAAAATACAAGTGTAGAAGCAATGTTTTGTACTTCAGATACTCCTGACAAGGAGTATTTCTCCTGATAAAAATAGAAAAATAGGAATGAGTATTTACCTCAGTTATTTGTGAAGGTTACTGCAGGACTGGTCTTTAACTAATTTAGAAAATTGTCACTGCTGAGATAAATTGGGAAAGAGTTTTTGGGTTGGTTTTTTGTTGTTTGTTTGTTTTTTCCCAGAACAATGTTCAGATTTCAAATTAAACCTCTGTTTTACATACCTGTTTCATTGGAGTATATGACATTTTGTTAAAAAATAAATCTGTGTAATGAACACTTTTATTTTATACAGTCAGCTGAAGTTTGTTCCGGACTTTGTTTTACAGACATTAGAATAAAAGCCAAGTAAAAGGAGTCAATACATAATAGGGGAAATCTATATGCCAGATTGTTTTTTCACTTTATTGAACATAATGGAATTTTTTTATATTATTGCCACATGATTTTTGCCTCTCAATGTAAAATAAACAGTCAGAAGCTCTCTCTGGGGAAAGTACAGGTTTATGTTCTTGGTTGTCTCTGGGGTTGATGTATGCATAAGTAATTTGATGTCTTTTTGTTTTGGCTTTTTTCTCCTTGGTTCTGTTGGAGGATTGCAAGTGTGTTGTCAGTGCTGACCACGTACATTCCTCTCACAAGCCTTACTTTGGGAGAGTGATCCTTGATCTGAAATCCCTTGGGCAGTACTGTCTGCCACTCTCAAAAGGGACACTGCCAGAGGATGCTGCCTTTCCCCTCTCAGAATTTTACTGTGCTGAAAGGCATAGTAAGAGAGAGAGCACGAGGAAGGGAGACACCAGGCAATAGTTCAACCATTGCTCCTCACAGAGTAGTTTGGATGACTGTGTTAACTCTGTGTGTAGTCTTGCAGTCATATTTCTTACCAGAACTGATGAAATTTCAAACAAGTCAGGTGTTTTAAACAATAGTTTTAATATGATTTCTAGGTAAATACTGAGCAACCTTTGCTGTTGAAGTTGTTGCTCTCTAGTATTTGTTCCTCTTCCCTGCCACTTAACCACTTACAAGCACTGTTGTAGTGGTTGCACTCAAAGTAGCTCACCTGCATTTGCCACTCATTGCAGGAAACCTCTAATTATGTTGTTAGACCTTGGTAGTGACTTGAAGCATGAGATGAAGAATGAGGTTATGTGGGAGGCAACCAAGCCATTAGACATTGCTGCAGCCTGGGAGCACTGGCTGCCTGCGTCACCTTTGTATTGGAGCAGCATTGACCCTTCCCTTTTGTATCCTACTGGGGGAAATAGTGGGTTCCTTCTGTGGGAAAAACCTCTTGTTCTTATCAAGGTACAATATACTTTGCTTTTAGTTCATGAGTAGTATAATGCATGAATTAGTTTCTGTTTCAGGGTTATTTTTGGCATTCAGTGTTACAGAAAAGCGAGTGGATGGCGTGGAACAGATGTGTGTACAAGTATGTGATTGTGTGACACGGGGTGACAATGAGTCTGAGAACTGCAGGGTTGGAATGACAAAGCATGATGCTCAGCCTCAAACAGATACGAGTGGGAGATGCTACAACACTTTATTTACCAGCCTAAGCAGAGAAAGCAATCCTCTGCACAGGATCCTGAGAAGGAAGGGGAACTGAGCTGTGTGTGTAGTTCCAGTGGAGAGGCTCAGCTTCATTGAGGCACCTTCAGAATGCACCTTGGCCGAGCAGGATCCTGAGACTATCCAGCCTCAGCCTGTGGCTGATGGCCAAATGGTGCTGTGCTGGGAGCTGGCATGTTCTTCTGCTGCCATGTGTAAACATTATGTGCTCTAGGGGCACCTGCTGTTGATAGACCTCTCTTTAAAGTCATGAAAGGACACAGTGCCCAGAAAGGAGCTCCCTTTGACTCTCCATTGCTGTCCAAAGTGACCTTTGTGGGTGCCTTACTAACAAGCTGAAATGCAAAGAGGAAAAGCAGGACTAAAGAGTGCGTGTTGATTTTTCTGGAAGTCAGGTAGACCTGCTGGTTTTTACAAACTTACATCTCACGCAAAATGTAAAGGTTGTGGTGACATTTTATATGAACAGGCAAGGCTGAGCAGCATGGTTCTTATATATAGAGTCTGCCAATTACAGCACCAGATGGATAACAGACATTTATCTACGTGGAGTCCAGTTCAGTTCTATCAAAGAGCCACTCCAGGCATATCCTTCTCCCCTGTCTGCAAACGAGATTGAGGATTCCCTACTGAGAGTTTAGTTCTATCCCATAACCTGAATATTGATCATTATTCCTGTGAAAATGATAATATAAACCCGGTTTATGGTAGTTGATTCTTCTTACAGTTCTTCATCTGGGCACAGCTTGCTTAGGAATTCATCCTAAGTCTTGCAAAAGCTTTTGGAAATGGCATTTAGTTACACTAAATAATAAATATCTTCAGCAACTGTGTTTCTAAAGAAAGAGTTAATATACTAACTGCAAAAGACGCTTAATAGGATAAAGGCTTTAATAGGTTAAAATGTACTTCCATCTAATTTGTCTCAGTGATTGCTGCCTTTGTCACTGGCAAAAGTATCCTTCACTGCCATAGGATGTGTTCTTTCCAGCTGGAGAGGAGTTGCAAGATGTTTCTTTTCCAACTCCCCTTCCTTCTTCTGTAGGCTAGATTTGTTCAGGGTTTGGTGTCCATGCTGATGGATCTTGATTTGGGGAGATTTAATCTTAAAGAACCAGCTGGAACAAGGAAAGCAGTATTTGCTGATCAGTATCTTTCACATTGTTTACTTAAGTACCATTGGAATTTTTGGGCTGTGCTTTTTTTTGTTTGTTTGTTTATGTTTTATTTGTCATTTCTCTTCCCTTCTACCACCTGTTTCCTTCGATATAAATTTTCTGTGGTCCAGCAGGAAAATGTCTCTGATAAACTGAGGTGTAGAAAGTAATAGTTGTAACTCATTTCATGTGCTTCTAAACCTTCATAAGTAGAACTGGATTTTGTGTTGCTGTGAGTAAAATTGAGTTTTGTATCCTCACACTTAGGTGTGTTGGAGCCTAAAGTAGACAGGAAGGGGTTATGTGAAGTCCTGGTTCCACTGGTGTCATGGGTAAAACACTCACCAACAGGTTCTGCTGCACCTACTCTTTAAAAAAAGTTAGTCTCAAGCTTTGCAGTCTGAATTTTTTTGAATTAGGAGCAACCCTGGTCATCAGAGTTCAATTAAAAGCTGTTTAAGTGCAACCTGACTCTTCGCCTTGTGTGCACTGTAGATGCGGAAACTGTAGACTTGAATATCAAGAAGCGTAGATAAAGATACAAAGCTGAATTACACCTTGCAAAACAACTATCAGAACTTGTTCTCTCATCTAGAAGTAGGAAGAGGAAAGAAATTATAAGACAAGAGCAAATATTTTCTCTGTCTTTATTTATGAATTAATCCTTCCTTTCAGTGAGGGCAGTGGTGTCAGTTGATACGGAGCAAAATTAATATGCTCAAGTCAGAGGGGTGTTTATCTTCCACTATCACACCCTGCAACAAATTAGATTTCCAGTGTCTTTGCCATATTATGTGTTTTCTTTAATCTAGCAAGTCAGAAATAGTGCTGTAGGGTTGCAGAATACAAGATATCTTATTTATATTTAATTGTGAGGATAATATGATTCACACGGAAGATGTAAGAGGAAATGTTAAAAGGAAAAATAGTTAGACATGGAGGTATATGTTAAATGGAGTAAATGGAGTTAGGTTTTAACGAGGGAAGGTTGCACTTTGTGCCTTCTTCAGTACCTGAGTTTTGTAGAAAAAGTGTACCAGATCCCATGGCTGGATTTCACTACAGAAGTAACTGGCTAAAAGGGAAAGAAAATGCAAGTTTTAGATCAGAATGTTGTAGTCATGTTATTCTTCATGGATTTTATCATGATGCCAGTCTTAATGATTGTTTATGGCAATATCATCAGTAAAAAGCAGACGTATGCTGGTTAAATTGGGAGATGACAAACTCTGGAGTAATTTTCCAGCCAGAATTACACAGTATGGGCTGCATATCATTGGTTAAATTTCATCACATTTCTGCTGTGCTGACTTCAAATAGCTTTTTAGCCATACCATTATGGGCTAGAAGAATTTTTGCTGTATGCTGGGAATTCAGCAGTTGGCGGTGACTAACGAGGAAGACAACCGGATGTGTTAGAGGATCACATAATAATTACGTGATTTGAGCGAAGGAAATGCATCCTAGAATGTGGTGGATGAAATAAGGAGTGCTGTGTGCTATTGCTTCAGGCACTGGTGAGACATCTTGTGGGTTATAGGGGTAGAATTTGGGTTATCTGCTTAAGAGGGAGAAAAAAACCCAGGAAGAGAAATAGAAGCAGAGCTGGGCTTTAGTGTAATTAATTAAATGCTGAGAAAGTATGAAGGGATTGCCTTTGTTAACCTGCCCAGATAAAAGCTTGCTGTTTTGTTTTGGGTTTTAATTTCAATTTCATTGCATTTCCTATTCAGTAAATAAATTTGCTCTTTATTTTTTCTTATTGGGCAGAACAGCATTAAGGAAGGAAACTAACTTGTCTTGAAGTACAGTGTTAGCACAAGGGTAGATAGAGATGAACCGGCCGTTGATGCAGTTGGTCTGGAAATGGGAATGGTTCTGTCAGCAGTGACATTGTGGACCATGGTGAAGGAGGAAATCTGATTGCCTTAAAGCAGACCTTGCATTTTAGGAAGGAATTAATGTATTAGAGTTTCTTGGAGAAGCAGCAGTCTGCACATGGTGACCTTGGAAGTCCCTTCCAATCCTATGCTCCTAAAATGTAATGAAGAATTAGATAATAATGATGATTAATGTTAGATCTTGAGCTGTTAACTTACTCTAAGCCTATAGCTTTGTCTTGCTAAGATTTTATTTTGTTAGTATCATGTGTTAGCTTTTATAAGGTAAGTTTACACTGAGTGGGAAGCCCAGGACAGGTTTTATCTGGAATACTAATACTATAATGCAAGCTGTTTTATTCATTCTGGATGTCAGAGAGATGTCCTGGTGTTTTTTCTTCAAAGCATACAAAAACCTAAACAAAAAGCACAAGAAGATCTGCGTGCTTCCCCAAAATGGAGCAGAGGGCTGAAGGCTTAGCCGAAAAGACTCAGAAACATCAATCTACCACATGGCCAAGTTTCAAAGGGCTCTGACTGTTGAAATGTTAATTTCCTTGAAGGTTTAACTCCAAAGTTTGGGAAATACACTACTCTGATAAGCCTCTTCATGTGGTTGTTGCAATTTAGGGTTGATGAGCATTGTGTGAAGTGGCACCATCTTAACATCTACTGAATCCCAAATCATCTGTGATCATCACTTTGAACAGGCCATAGACGATACTAATCAGTATTGGCAGAATGAGTTCAGGTTTAGCCCACTAATTATAATGGCAAGAATAAACACATTTTTCAGGCATTGTGGTCTGTCAAATATATTTATATAATGCCCTATTACTTTAATTAGGAATCTTGTGTGTTCAGGCTTTCCACCGCATCAGTTCTTTTGGACATCTGTTGTTTTTCCAGCAATGGCACAGTAGCCTTAAATCATCACTGAGAGAGCTGGAAGGGGTGAAACCCTGGAAAGCTGAAACAATGTTAGTGTCCATGGGACTAGCATTCATATTGGGCACCTAAAGAGAAGATATTTTAATAAGCTAAAAGCATTTGTGCTTTAGTTGGATGTGAAGTTCTCTGTATATGAATCTCAGGGACAGGTAAGATTAACTGAACATCAAGAACTTTTACTGCTCTTTTACTTCTTCTTAGTGAAGTAATTTGCTTACAAGTTTTTTATATGTGCACATATAAATAATAGGTGGTATATTTTAAATTATGCACCGACATTTTCCCCTGCATTTCTTCTCATAAACATGATTTAGTACTGAATCGTGATCTCTGCAGCACCGTTGTTTCTTTAGGAAACACATCTTTCCTGGAAAGTCCTGGTTTCACTGTTATGGAACTCTGCAACTGTTACAGCGGCTGTTGATACTTGTATAGCAGTACTGAAAAGGGTACACTTACATTTTCTTGCCAGCTAGGAGTGAAATTTGTTGTGCAACAAATAAAAGTGCTTCCACAGCGCTTTGTTTCACAGGAAATCTTCGGTCTTGGGGAAATAAAATGTACAGGTGTGAGTTAATGTATAAACTGTTTCTGATGGAGATGATGAGGGTTGGAAGGCCAGCAGAGTTATTCTGCTCCTCTTATTTCTCGTGTTCTCTGTATTCAGATTGAATTAAGAAATACACAGACAGTCCCTTTTAACCTGACCTGAAGATAACATTCACTAAGCTCCCTTTTCTGGAAACGATCCACTCTGTAGTTGCCAGAATCTGTTACACAAAAGGATCTGGAATTATACACAAAGTAAGGATACCTGTGAAAAAGGTGGTCAGAGGGAGGTTGTGGCTCCTGTGCTCAGGGAGACTAAATGGATGAGAGTTGTTTAGTTTAGTTTAGAGGCAGCTAAGGACAGTTTAGGGTTTTTTGAGAGACAGCTAAAAACCTGTAAAGCCATAACAGTATAGAAAATGCTAACAATGGAAGGAATATTCACTGGTTTTTTTCATAGCTGAAAAACAACAAAATACCTAGTGAAATGATTGAGTTTAAGGCTAGCAGAAGAAAATGGGTTGGTTTGTTGGTTGGGTTGTTTGTTTGCTCCACACAATGAACAACTCACAACTTATTTTTAGGACTCACTGTCTTTAAGATGTTTTGGAAACAATACATGGAATCAAAACTTGAGGAGGAAAGATCTGTGCCATGGCTATTAAATGGTTGCTGCTTTTTTTTTTTTCTTCCCCTTCGGGGGCTTTTTTGGCTCAAGAAGTTTGTCAAATTGGTGGTTTCTGGCAACTGAGAAACTGTAATAACTGTAATACCCAGGGAAGAATTCTGTTCCAAATTCTAGCCCCAAAATGTCCCTATGAGCCACTGGCGAGGCAGGATTAGGGACTGTGATATAAACTGATACCAATAGTTGTATGAACATAAATTAAACAGTTTTTAATTTATTGTATTTCAAATCACATCACCATGCATGCTAGGAAAGTAATATTGTATATGTGCTGGATATAGTTGGCAGGTTCTGTTAATAAGTAACTTAACCTTCTAAGGAGCGCTGTTTAAGCAAACTCTTATTCTTGTTTCTGTTTCCTTTGTGTTTTCTTCTGGTTTTCCCTCCATTTTTTTCTTTCTGCGAGGACTAGAAGTTACAAAGAGCAGAGTAGCAAGAGTGATTGAAGATACAGACCAGCTTCCATATGCGGATTAATTGCATTGACTAGGACATTTCAGCTTGGAAAAGAAAGGGTGGGATGGTGGAAACAGTAGATGTCACCTTCCCAAGGTGATCCATTATTTTGTAGGCAAGGGAATGGTAATTGTTCTCTGATAACACGAGGATTAACCAGTATCAGATGAAAGTACCATTGGCAGATATCAATCATATAGAGCACTTTGCACAGTGTCAAATAAACAGTGAACACTGTGAGAAGCTGACAAAAGGTCGTGGATTCCTTAAATTATTAGAGAAAGGTGGCTTTTCCTTCTACTAATGTGGCACTACCTCTGGTTCAGGAGCTGCACTGGGGTTGAAGAGACGTCCTGGAGCAGTACCACCACATGGCTGGCTCAGACTGTCGCTCTGTGCTGGGATCTCAGCTGGGGGAATATTTAGTCTCTGCTGGAAGGACTGTGTTTTGTTTCCTGAATTATCTCCTAATTTCATTTTATTCCAAGATGTTTCAGGAAGTGCTTCTTCATTTGTTTTTTCTTCTCTCTCACCCTTCATGTGTAATTTTCTTTTGGTTTTTTTGGTTCATCTGTTTTCCTCTTCTCTTTCAAGTCTGTGTCTCAGTCCTCCGTTGTAAATATAACCCAGCAGCCTTCCTCCTGGTCCTAGACTTCCTCCTCAGGTCTGAGAAACCAGAAATGTGGTTTTTACTCTAAGGGTCAGATAGGGACGAGAACTACAAAAATTACTAGAAAGGACCTGATATTCTTGAAACAGAATTCTGTTCTGATTTTGTCAGTGTATGTCTTTGTGGGAGAATAATTTCCTTTACTGCACCTAATTTCAAGGTTCATTTTGCATCCTGTTGCCTGGTATTTTTACTGCCTGCATTTCTCCTGGTGCAGAAAGATTTATTGGCTGCCACAGATGGAAACTCACCTGAATCTTATTAGTTTTGCTGCACTCCACAGAGATTTGCTAGACAATAATTAAACAAATTGTCCTTTTGTAAAATTTTAATTAAGTCATAGGGGTGTTTTGTGAATGCTAGTGAGCAGCGGCAGCAGCATAAAACATCCATTTCCAGGATTAGAAATGTTTTGTCTAAGCTCTGGTGGTCTTTTTTCACAAACATGGTGACTAAAAATTTTTAGTTTCCTCATGGAATGCTTTGATACTACACAAGTTGATGAGTTTACTCAAAAAAAGCTTCTGACTTGTCCTTAACTGAAGGATAAGCATCTCTTCCATCTTCTGTGTCAGCTGGGAAGGAAGGCCATGGAGTCCATCAGCTGAAAGTTTGCTCACCTTAAAAGCAAATGGAGGCAGGTCTTAAAGCTGGAGAATTTGGCAAAGTATGATTATGTTATGCCATGATAATATTGCTCACTTGACCTTTTCATACCTGCCATTGGAAAGATCCTTGTTGGTGTGATTTTTTTCTTCTCTTCTTTCCATTTCTAATATCCATCCAAATGTATGAGTTGTAGGTTTAGGGAAATGACAATTCCCCTGTGCTGGGCACCAGAGAGGATGTACCTCAAATCCTGTGTCCAGTTCTGGGCTCCTCAATTATGGAAGGACATTGCGGGGCTGGAGCGTGTCCAGAGAAGGGAACAGAGCTGAGGAAGAGTCTGGAGCCCAAGTCTGATGAGGAGCAGCTGAGGGGGCTCAGCCTGGAGGAAAGGAGGCTCAGGGAGGACCTTCTGGCACTCCACAGGCCCCGACAGGAGGGTGCAGCCAAGTGGGAGTCGGGCTCTTTTCACAAGTAATGAATGACAGGACAAGGGGAAATGGCCTCAAGTTGTACCAGGGGAAATTTAGATTGAGTATTGGGAAAAAATTTCTTTACTGAAAGGGTTGTCAGGCACTAGGACAGGCTGCCCAAGTGGTGGAGTCACATACAAAGATGTGTAAACATGGCACTGAGGGACGTGGTTTAGTGGAGGGCTTGGCAGTGCTGAGTTAATGGTTGGACCTGATGATCTTTAGGTCTTTTCCAACCGAAATGATTCTGTGGTTCTGTGATTCTGGGCACAGACAGAGCTGTCATTGGATAGAAGAATGGGCTTGTTTCATGTGCTGCATCAGTGTAACTCAGCAACTAGAGTGGATTTCAGTGTCATTGTTTCTACAGAATTTGGCAGAAAATAATTTTATTTTAATTGCTGGTATTGAATCTAGATCTGGCAAAGGCTTAGTTTAAGCCCAACTCTGTGTGCCAACTTATTCATGCAAGAAAAGGCAAAGTTAATTAACTCTTAAGAATAAAGTGTGAGTTTGCCAACGTTACATGTTACAGTGATTGCTCTTTTTGATGAGAAGTAGGAAACTTGCTTCATTAAAACTTAAAAAAATCCTATTGACTAAATTGTCAATAATTTTACAGAAAATTAGCATAAAAGGTAGCATATTAATTTGCAGTTGAGAGTACTGTCAAGTTTATATACATTTCTAGTGCACATTTCCTAATGTACTTATACGTTAGTAGAGCTGTAACAAAACTTTAAAGCCATTTTTTTTGTTTGTTTGGGGTTTTTTTTAATACTTTGCTTCCTTAGTGTGTTTTTCTTTCTTTTTTTTTTTTTTAGTGTTTCAGTGGAATTGGCAATAATTTCATTAAAAAGGATCTCTGAAAATGGATAGCCTTAATGAGCTAAAAGATTCTGTGATATTTATAAAGTGTAGAAATACTATCCTGCTGTTATAAACTGATAGTTTAAGTGCTTTGGAATAGTCAAGTGTGCTGTACAGTTCAGAAAAGAATTAGATCTATACTGTTAGCATGGCTTACACTATTATGTATCTCTAAATTGTTTTAGGGATTATACTCCTTCTAAAAGCAAGGATTATGTTTCTGTATTGAGATCACTGCATGGCACAGAGTGTTCTGTGTTCTAATGTTCCTCCTTTATGGATGGATTTTGTGTATCGAAGTGGGGGCTGCCAGTGACAAGATCACCAGGCAGAATTCTGCACTATATCTCACAGGAGCGGGTGGATAGTATAAACAAGCTCAATATTTTGTTTTCATGAACTGCTCAACCTCAGGGTTCCCAGTTTACCAAATACCTGGAAACTCTGTACATAATGTAAAGAATATGAATTGTACCCTAAAACGCAGTGTGGCTGCTGTTGCTTTGTCCACATTTCTGTAAGTTTACTTTTCAGTTGAACAAGTTTTGCATGGCCAAATCTTGTAGCTTTGCATGTGTGTCTTGGTTTAAGGCAGGTGTCTGCTAAGGAAAGCAGGAACCTCCCTTGGGATGGAAAATGTAACCGCCTTCCCTCTGAATTATTATTCTGATTTTGAAATTAAGGGGCTTTCAGGCAAAGATATGAGGAATAGGAATAGCAGTTCTTTACTAGTACATATAACAAGGCAATGATACAGAAACACTGGCTTAACCTGGCAGAGTCAGGATACGACCTGACATCCTGCCGGGCAGGGTGGTGGCAGCAGTCCGATTAAGGGGTGGCTGCAGCTCTCTTGAGGTGATAGATGTGGTTCTGCTGAAGCAGTGATCCTGTAGAAGGGTCTGGTCTTCCTCTGAAGGTCCAACGGTGCTTATGTGGCTCTTGTCCTCTGGGAATCCAGTAGGTAAGGGCTGCCTGTGGTGTTCCAAACCTCAGATAATATCCAGGTAGGAATGTTTGGTTCCTCCCCCTGGGCAGAGCATCTCACAATGGGATGATGTAATTTTATGAGTGATGCAGTGAGGTTTGATAGCCCATTAACAGAAGATATCCCTCCGGAGGGAGTTACCAGGGATGTGCCATGGAAGAGATAAAGAACCCTGCCCCAGCTGGTTTTAATAGAATACATGGTTTTGGTTACATCTTACACTGTAACCTAAGACAGTGTGCCTGACACTATTTAACAGCCTGTCTGCAGGAACCAGTTATTTTTGGGTAACGCACCAGAGATCCTTGAAAATCTTTTAAAATTCTCTCAGCTTCAATGGGCACAATTCTTGTAAATTAAATGAAAATACCAAATTGAAGGAGAATCATGTTTCCCTGTGTTTAACATGCTTTAGCTACAAGTTTTTCCTTTTAGCTGTGTGCACACTAAAAGAAGTTGCTGAAGTTACAGTTAAGCACAGAGATAGATACTCTTTTCCTCTGGCAGCTGCCTTGGTGTTGCTTAATAAAACTGAGCCTCCATGGAGCATTTCTGGTAGCACAAGTAATGGGGGGATTAATGTATGTATTGTGAAAGGGACTCCTGCCATGGCCTCAGATCATGGAAGCTGGGAAGAGCAGGTGCAATCCTCAAGGAAGAGCAGGTGGTGCTTTGGGATGGACCCAAAGCCACCACAGTAGTAGTTCATAACACATTAGCACACCTAAATAAGGATAAATGCTGGTTATTAGTTATTTTTCTCCTGTGTTTGATACATAGAATCAACAGAGAAGTAGGGAAGCAAATATTGAAAATAGCAATAACACTGATAAGGAATCTCAAATTCAGACTAATGGTAAAATGTTCTGTCTATTTTCTGACTCCTGAAGTGTTTACTCACCACTGAGGAAAAATTAGAAGTCTGATTCAACATCTCAATTGGGAGCATTAAATCAAATCTGTAATAAATACTTCTGTGGTAAACTCATCTGCAAACACAGAAAGACTGGAATTATTAGATTTATCCCAGTATGTCCTAGACCAGATAACTCTCTGGAGGCTCCTAATAGGAGAATGTAATGTGATAGCTGGTTGCATTAAGGAAAACCCCTTGTTATACAGCTTGAGGCACGTTGCTGCATGTCTGTGCTGAAATTTCCCCGTCTTTAAACATAGGGATAAATATTTACTTAGGGTCATTATGAAGCATTAGCTGGTTTTTTTTGATAGTTAAAGAGGTGGTGGTATAATCCTCATGACTTATATGTACAAGGAATGCTCTTTCAATTTAGGTTTATTATCTCTGTGGAGTTAATTAACTTTGTAGTCGTAGGAGCATGGTTTTTATTAGAGAAAAACAAGCAACAGCTGTGAGTGAGAAACAAAGACAGTTCTTTGGAGAATGTGAAAAATGTCTTATGGGTTTTCCTTATCAGTAATCCTGCCGTTCTCACTGTAGCTACCCTTTGCCTATGGGCAGTACTAACCAGTGGCAGAGGTCTTACAGAGTATTTTCAGTTCTATTTACTTTTCTTCTAGGACTGCACTTTCTTTTCTCCCCTCTTATTCAATGGTAATTTACCATTTTAAGGAAAGAACAGTGTTTGTTTCCCTTTTGATGTTGGCAGCCCGTCAAAGCAAGTCCTTTATATTATTCAGAAGGTTATCTGTCTGATGCAGTGTTGTAAAGACATTTCTGGAGCTTTCCTGAAATGCTGTGATCCTGCCATAAGCAGACCCCCATAATCTCACCTGAAGAGGTGTCTTTTATTTAAAATTAACTTGAAGGAACTGAAGATGTTTAATCACCACCAGTTGCTCGTTTCCAACGCTAGAAAATTGTGAGTGCTGCCACACTGAATTACAGAAATACCTGTTACATGAAGGTGAGGCCAGCATGTATGTTTTCATCCTTAGAGAAGTCTTGAGAGTAGGCTAAAATCGTGTTTAGCTTCGGGTGTTTGCATCTTTGTCATTCCACATGGACTTTCTACATGGGCAGACTCCACGTGTGATGTTGAACTCTTGGGTGGGTTGCGGAGTTTTGGAGTGGGCAAGTAAAGGAGCTTTCACTGTTGGTCTTCTGTTTTGGCATAGGGAATCTGCAGAGACATTTCTGGACCTCAAGTCCAGGTTTCCAATACTGGGTATTGAGAACAAATGCCAGTGCTGACATTTATTCAGTCTTCTCTGGAAGTACCAACCTTCTCTAGGAAAGAAAGAAAATTTGACCTTTGTCCTCCAAAAGTCTTACTAATATAGACGTGTGGGTTTTCATAAGCAAAAAAAAGCAGGTGAAGACAGTAGTTACTCTGTTCTAGGGAAAGTCTTTGTGGGGAAAATCTCTTGAGTTCAGCATTTCTTGAGTTTTGATTCCTGAAAATGCAGGGTAGTCAAATACAGCCTTGGCTTCATCCAGCTGGGTCTTGCTTCATGTATGAAGTTGTAAGATGACACAACAGGAAGATTCTAAAGTAACCTATTTTGAAGAATAATGAATTTGTGAGATATCTTCTTGTCAGAGAGACTGTACTGTTTTTCCCCTCCAAATTTTTACCAGCTACAGTTGGGAAAAATTATTTAGGTCTTGAAAATGTCCAGGAAATTTAAGCTGAGTCGGAAAAGTAGTAATGCAGTAGTCGTTGTCTGCAGCAAAGCCTCTCATGGGAGCATGTAGTAGCAACTGTATTTTGATTTCTGGTGGGGAACTGATCTGTAAAAGTATTGTAGTTCACTGCTGCTTGGAGAGCCAAAGGTTCAGCACTGCTCCATCAAGGAGATTCCTGCCTGTTGCCCATCCTGTGGTCAGAGAGGTGTCTGTGAAGAGCAGACTGCTTTGTGATTCATGCATGACTTGCCATGAGTGAGGACTGGGGCCGTGTGGAAGGAAGAAGAACAGCAATGTCTCTCTGCAAAATTCATTTGATCTGGTTTACGGGCAAGACATTTCTCGACAGTGGAACTGAAGGCGTGTTAGTGCAAAAATTGTTGAGCTAAGCTAAATAAGTTTAGATGATACATCTTGGATGGCAGATGTTTGACTCTTCCTGAAGCTCTGCCCTTCCCAGAAAAGGAGTATCTTCCCTTCCTCACAGTTCAGCATGTGCAGAACGTGGTTGTGTGTAAACCAGGTAGTGTAGCTTTTCTCAGCAGTCCATTTTTACCACTTGTGGTCGTTTTGGGAAGAAGTCACAATGTTTGTGAGGATTGTAGCATGATTTGATGATGCTGGCACAGGAGAACTGAGTTTCAGACTAATTTTGGCTGTGTTTTTGTGATGGTCTTGGTTGTGCTGTAGGTAAACACAACAATTACTTTAGAGAATGGTGTTGCAATGTGCTTTGTGGAGTTGCCAAGACCTTGTGAGTCCCACTGTTCAATGTGTTTATTTCAGATAGACTTGTACGGTATTTTCAGAAGGTATTTTGTGGAATCTTAATATGAGCTTTTCTGTACACAGATTTTACTTTTATTGTATCACCAAGTGGTAGCATCAAAAGAGCTGTGAGCAGCTGGTTAAGTTAAATATAAGTACTCACAGTGGTTCAGCCTTCCGTCTTGTGCTGTGCTCTTTAGCTTGTTTCTGTGGCATATGGGTGGGAGTTGAAAAAAACAGTGAATCCTTTAAATAATAAGTGTGGGTGGGGTTTGGCTGCCTTCACTGTGGATCCCTACCAGAAGCATTGGTGGTTTTTATTTTTTTTTTTATTTTACACAAATACTTTCATTGTCCAACAGTTATTAACCTCTATTCAGAAAACAATGACCTGTTCTAGTTCAGGCTGCAGATGGCAGACATTCTCTCTCAAGTGATGTTAGGATAAAACTTAATTTTCTGTGACTTTGTTCAGTTACAGACAAGCAGTAAAATTTCACTGTGAGAGCTGTGCTGACTTAAAGGTATGCTGTTCTCTACATCCTAATTCCTGCTATGAATATTTATATTTTTAAAAATCTATATTTTTATATATTGGATTTTAAGGCTTACTACATTTTCTTCCATGCCTATAAAGAAACCACCAGAGAGCATATCTTTATGGAATTAATCACCAGAAAAATAAGATTTTCAGTCTCTGTCTTTAGGGAAAGGGAGAATCTGAATTTATTCTTACTTTTGAAAATAAATTATTAGCAGGTTGGTGTTTTCTGGCTGTATATTCAGTTCCCTGAAACATTCCCACAATGTACTTTTGATAATGTGTGTTTGTAGTTACCACTATTCCATGACAGCTGCTTGCACTGACTCACTCAGACTGTGGAAGGCTGTAGAAGCACTTGTTGATATAATAATGTGGTTTTAGTCAACGATTTTTTTTTTTAAATGAAATTTATACTTGAAAAAACTTGGGGTTGTTCAACCTGGAGGAGGTTCCAGAGAGACCTTTTTGTGGCTTTTCAGTAGGAGGCCTGTAAGAAGGATGGGGACAAACACTCTAGCAGGACCTGTTGAGATAGGAGAAGGCGTGATGGTTTTAAATTAAAAGACAGTAGATTTAAAATAGATGCAAGGTAGAATTTTTTATAGGGTTGGTGAGGCCCTGGCACAGGTTGCCCAGAGAAGCTGTGGCTGCCCCATCCCTGTAAGTGTTCAAGGCCAGGTTGGATGGGGCTCTGAGCATCCTGGTCAAGCTGAAGGTGTTCCTGCTCCTTGCAGAGGTGTTGGAGTAAATCACAGAGTCACAGGCATGGATCAGAAAGGACCTTAAAGATGAGGTTCCAGAGGTAAAACTGTGCAAAATATCAAATGTGCAAAAAATAGTGATGTTCTTGGCTCTGTTAAGGAAGGCAAACATGAGAATGAAGAGTGAATGTGGATCTTGAATCACTTTTTGGATGAGATTTTAATCATCATCCAGCTGCAGGTGTGAATTTGGTGATTTGCTGACCTGCAAGGTTTTAACACATTTGAGACAATGCTGTATAAAACTTAAAATTTCATAGTTGGAGAGGAAACATAATTTACCAGATAGTAAAACAACTCTTTGAATACAAAAATATTAGGTTTTCAAGATTGATTGCTGTGTTCTTGTTTAATTTATGACATATAAGTAAGAAATTGTACATACATAAACAAAAGTTACCTTACGATGTAAATTGGATTCTCCAGAGGGGCTACTGTGATGATAATAACTCTGGTCAAGCAATTGTTACTGTGTTTTTTTCACTTTGCAGCCACTGACCATGTGAATATATTGTGGTGGACTTAATGCTTCTGTTGTTGATTTTAAAAAGGCGAGGAGTTTTGCAGCTACCTGTTTCAAAAGATGTTCAAAGAGGAGTATTAAATAGAAGGAAAATGTAATGTTGTTAATATTTTGTTTTCCATAAATGAAAAAAGTGGTCAAGTTCTCTGAAGTCGCTGCTCGCAGCTTTAGGAGCATTTCTTCATCTTGTGGAGATAATTTCTGTAATCATAACCACATTATAATCATAACCATTTGTATCTTAAAATTAGCACTTTAAAGAAATCTAAGTGCTGCTGATTTTCTAAGTGCTCTAATTTTTGCTGTTGGGTGTAAGTTGTCCTCATTTGTGTCTTACAGTAATGCTCACAGTGCCCATTGACTTCTGGGCATCTGATTTAGATTTACATCACTTTATTATCAGTATCTAATCTAGATTTATTTATACTCATTTAATCAGAAGAAAAAAATGGGGCAGGGAGGGGTCTTGAAGTGCAATTTCACATGGAACCTGCAGGAAGAACCTTTCATTGAGGCCACACTAAAACAAAAATTGGCATATCAAGAGAGGGAAGCAGAACTCCAAATTTAAGTGTAGAGAGGTTGTATCCTAATGCCCTCACATCTTTTCTGTCATGCATCCCCCCAGTGAGTTTCTGTTTTGTTTTGGTCTTTTTAACTGTTTGATGTCTCTACTAAAGAAGCAAGGGTGAAGAATTAAATCTGTACACATGCAAGGAGAAATACAGTTTTAACAGGACCTTCTTAAGAGGAGACATTAAGTCTTTTTTGGAAAATGTGTTTGTTTATGTATATAAACACAGATGAGAGATTATTAACATCACTACTGTGTCTATATTGTCCAGCACATCAGCTCACAGTCCCTTCACGTTGTTGTTATTCTTTGAAAAACAGTGTAAAAACCTCTTGAAATTTTGGAGGTTCAAAGCTTTGAAGTAAGGTTTATGTAGGAAGAGGTAACATTTTATAGTAACTTTCTTTCAAAATGCTATGACTTTTAAAGCAAGTTGTTAATAACTTATTAGAAGAATTATTTATTCCCTTGACTGTCTTTTAGTGAGCAATACAAACACTTGAACAGATTAACAGATCTTTGGAAGTAGTAATGCTCAGCAGAATGTACTTTTAGAAGTGTTTTTCATGTAATAACCTTTTAATGCTTTTCTGAGTGGTTCCATTCAGAATTTTGGCTAATTCTTGCATTCATTGATTTGAAAAATTAAATATTTGTCAAGAACTTTCCGAACTAAAACTTCCTCCTACTTAAAAAACAAACGAAATTATTTCTGGCAAGCTGCTTTTCCTGTGAGGGACACACACCCTGACCTTTATGCAGCAGGTTGGAGCATTTCTGAAAGTCCATCTGGTTCTGCCTGGTCTTACCAGCACAGCTCTGTAAACACAATTATTCCCTGTAATTTCTTGTTCCTACTCTCAGGCTATAATATTTTATACTCCATAAAGTATTGAAAAATGTGAAGTGGAAATTGCATGCTGTTTAAAAAAACCAGCCCAAAATGTCACTCCTTTGTCAGACAAAACCAAATTATTGTTGTTAGCAGTCCCAATTTTGTTTTTAGAGTGTTGGAAAGACAAGTGTAAATATTTTTGTCGGCTGAAGGGTGTTAACCCTGTGCATGGGGACGTGGGTGACGCCGAATCCATTTGTTCATCAGCGAGCCAGGGCAGTGCTTGGCTCACACGGGGGATGGTGAGACACATCCTGCTCGGGCTGCAAACAATCAGCAGCGACAGGAAGCTGCTCTGCACCAGCTCTGAAGGACGACAGAACTTGTTCGAAAGCTGAGGGTGAAGCAGTCTGGCTGGGGGATTGTCTCAGCTCTGCACATCTGGGAAGCAGGTCTGTGTTGCATAACATCCTTGCCAAACTGGTAGGAGCTGGGTGTGTCCACATCTAACTTTGTCTCTTGAGAAAGCCAAGCTTTTATTTTGCAAGTGATGTGCTTTATTTTTGGAAGTTTTCAATCCATTTGGTTGTTCACTGTTTTTTTATTGGTTTGTTTTGTTTTGATTTTTTTTCCCAGGAGGGCCAAACATATGGGCCATCACCTCCGAAGAGCGGGCCAAGCATGACAAGCAGTTTGATAGCCTTAAACCTACAGGAGGTTACATTACAGGTTGGTCTGAGGCTCTGCATTACACATTAACTTCTGTGTACACGTACCTATCTCTGTAAAACAGTTTGAGAACTGCATCCTATTTCTAGCCCTTTGTTGTGTGACTAATAACCGTATTCTTCAGCCAAACAGCCACAGGTTATTAGTGAACTTAACAAGCTTTCCTCTGAAGTCTGGCACAGGAAAGCTGTTCTGTTTAACCCTGTCACCTCTGCAGCCGCCAGCTGTGTGCTGCCATTCTGTCTAGTTTCAAAAACCAGACAGTATCAGGCAAAATCCATGCTCAGACAGGAGGCTGCCAGGGAGCTCTTACAGTAGCTGTTGTGGCAAGTGACACCAGACACACCAGAAGTGGCTGTCCTCAGTCTGAGGAGTGAATGCTGTGCTGTTTGGTGTCTTTGTTTGGGAGGATGAGGCAGGGAGAGGGATGCTGACAGCTTGTCCTTGTTAGCAGCTGCTTTAAATTTATTACCCATTGGGGCTTCAGCAGGTTCTGAATGGACTAACAGCATTTTGCAGGGGCCTGCTGTCAGTTCCAGTTGCATTCAGCTGCTTCTCCTCTGCAACAATTGGGTCACGTTGCTATGCACCTCAGGATTTGCAGGTTTTAAGTTTAAAATCTGCTTGTGATATCACAAAGGAGTCAAGTTCATTGGCAAAGATGTCTTAATTTAAGATTTCTTTGTGGGTGGGCACTAAAGACCAGCCCTGATGGCTCCTACCTACCCAGCTATCCATTAATGCCCTATTTGCTCGACTGGCCCTGCTTTTCCTCTTTTGGGGCTGGAAAGGACTGAGGAGAGAGTGGGAAGTTGTCTGTATGGAACATGCACATCTTCTGGCTAAGTGACACCTAACTCCTTCTTCAGCCAAACAGCACTGGGAGGTTGGTTTTTACCTCTGGCTGAAAAATATGCAGTCCCAGGGACTACCCTTAGGCCACATCTGGGCTCTTACCTCCACCTGCATCTGCAGGCTTTGTCATTTATTTGGCAAATGCTTGAAATTAAAGGTAGTGTATGAATGTAAGGGGAAGAGAGAGCTGAAAGAGTAACCTGAAGTCCTAGCCTTAAGCTTCTGTAATTCACTCAGAGGTAGGCATAAACATCACTGTCCCTGTTTTGTTATGTGTACCAGTTGATGTGGAACTTGGTATGGGATTGCACAACAGTTCCCATTCCCTCACTGAAATACTGAAATAGTGGGTGTTCTCTGACAGAACAGAATATTATTTAGAACATGGTGTTTTCCTAGTTTTTCTAGAGACACAATACTGGCTCAAGGTAGATGGGATAGAGAAGGAAATAAATGGCATGCTCATCCTTTCCTGCATAAGTAATTGGGGCAGGACTAAACTTTAAGTCATTCTTTAGTTCTTGCATCTTTTAAGATGTTGGCAGCCATTGATTTGTGACCCGTTAAAGTTTTTATAGCTATCTAAAATTTCTTCTCAGAGCAAAGATTGGGAATTATGGAATACATGGTTATGTGACAATCACTGTCACCAGCATTAAAAGCCGGACAAAAAGCCCTGGAAAGCTTGGCGTCCAGCATGGGGATTTCTTTCAAAAACCTGATCCCCCAAGAGAGTGCTGAGCTCTTCAAGAATCTGTCTCTGGTGTGAAAGTGTCTTTTTTCCCTTGTTTATCGCAGGTGATCAAGCACGTACCTTTTTTTTGCAATCAGGTCTACCATCTTCAATCCTTGCTGAAATATGGTAAGGTATTCTTTACTGTTTATTTTTCTTTTTTAAGATAGGAGATGCATAGCATTCAAATACTACCTTTGGTATGTTGTGTTGTTTCAAAGAGGCTTTCAGCAGTCAAGGTAGAGAGTGTTGTCTGAATCATTGTTTTAATTTTACTAAATTTAGAGGAAGGATTCAGCCCATATGTGTACCAACAATTAATTAAAAACCAGTAATTTTTACGTTGTTATTTCAAATTGGATCATGCTGAATGCAGCCTTTTTAAACGGTATTAAGTTCTTGAAATACACTGAAAGTAGAAGACAAGAAAAAAATCTAAGGTCACAGAAGAAATTAGTAGAAGGACAGTTATGATACATGAGATACCGAGCAGTGCCTTAATACAGGAACTGGAAAAAGTGCTGTTCCTTGCAGCATACATGTGGTGAGTGCAACACTTGAAACATTTTCTTCTGTGTAACCCCTCAGTCCTCACTAGAATCCTGTGCTCAGTTTTGGGTACTTGGCTGTTACCAAGACTTGTGCTAAAAGACATGTTGAGGCTTGTAATAATTAAGAAGAACTCACCTGTGTAAAAGTATTAAAGAAAATAACTAAATGCAAGTTAGTTTTTCCTTCAGACACATAGAATCACAGAATTGTTAAGGTTAGAAAAGACTTCTGGGATCATCAAGTCCAACCAGCACCACCACCACCACCATGTTCACCCCTAAACCAGGCGCTTCAGTGCCTGGGAAGGAGGAGCAAGGAGATTTTTCTGTGGGGCCTTGGGGTTTTATACTGAACAGTAACAGAATCAAAGGAAAAATGTAGCTTAACACTAGTCTGATTTTTTTTTCCTCCCAATTTTATTTACATTTTTTTGCTTGGTCCTTGCATGTGTAAATATTAATAAAATTTAGTATTATCTGTCTGACCAGAAATTTTGAGGTTATGTATGCATTGTTGCATATATTTGTTGTTGTATTTATTTGGAGAAGTGTCAACGGAAGACAGTGGGGGTATCAGACTTAGAAAACCTCACCACACTGTGAATTAATGAAGTTTTCACAGCAGTGTATAGTGCCTTTAGGAGGTTTCTGCATCCTCATGCATCCTGTTCCAGATTCTTGCATTAATTCCTTTACCTTACCAAGGATTAATTTAAAATAATTATTCGGGCTAGGAGCGTAGAGAAAAGCATAGCAGAGGCTTGCAGCAGAGGCAACAAGTGTATCCACTGGGCAGGAGACTTATGCTTTCCCAAATGTTTTCCTGCTCTATCAGGAGTTCAGTATTTAATATACAGCAAATTCAAAACTGAATTCTGCAGATGACAAAGTGGGTACTCAAACTTCTGGTTGTATGATTGTTGTCAAAAGAAGAAAATTTACTTTGCAATAAATTTCTTGTTTTCCTGTGCAAAACCAGTAAATAAATCTGATAGGAAAGCTTCTCAGTAATTAAATAAGTTAAATTTCCATTTATTCTCTATTTTATTTTGTTCTGTTTTAAGGACACTCTCAGACCTGAACAAGGATGGAAAAATGGATCAACTGGAGTTCTCTATAGCCATGAAACTCATCAAGCTGAAATTGCAAGGACAGCACTTGCCTTCAGTTCTCCCTCCTGTCATGAAACAAACTCCAGTATTTTCACCACTAATGTCAGCTCGCTTTGGTACTTATGAATATATAATTACTTAGTGTTCAGAGGTAAAAAACCACAGTTAATTGCAGCCAAATAAAAGCATTAATCTGACCACGAAAGTTTAGTGAATCAATGTGAAAAAAGAAAAGGATATTCTGATTTAGGAAATTCACCAGGTCACTTCTTGATATTTTTGATAATTTCATTCTTTGAAGACTTTTAATAAAGAAAAACATTTATTGAATTTTGACAAGGAGGCCATTTGCATCTACCATCTGAGTTGCAGGCTCTCATTTTGTACTGGTGGTCTTTTTCTGTCTCCCTCCTACTCAGTCACCTATTTATACTTAGGGGTTTTAAAGTTAAGTTTAATCAAAGGTCAGAGTTTTGGTAGAACAGCTATTTTACACATTTTTTCAAAATGAATCAGATTGTCTATTTTGGTTATATGATTAACTGAATAGAATTACTTTGACCTTTTTTTTTTTTCCTGATGGTGTCTGGGGATTCAGTGCATGCTTGTTATTGTGTTGTTTTGTAGCACAAAATATCCACAATGACTTCAGCTGGATTGCAAAATAAGTGCACACTTCTATGCTGAAATTAAATGTATGCATATATTAATTACATACATGATTTAAAATGTCTGCTCATCACCAAATCTCATGTGTTTGGGTACAAGGGCATGCATTTACAGGGAGCTGTGGTTGGCATACAGTTACCTCTATTAACTTTCCATCATCTCACCAGCACTTTTGTCTTCCACAAGATGCAGCCAGTAATTCAAGTGCCCTAATTTGCCTCAGGCAGCTGCCTCTGGAAACCCTTTGCTAAGCATGGGTGCCTAATAGGGACTTTTCTCCCCTATGGGTTCTTCCAGGGCTGATACTTGCAAGAGACTCAGTTCAGAAACAGCATCAGCTTTTCCCTGTAGAGCACTGTCACAGCTTTTGAGGTTGTAATTCTCTCTCAGGGGCCAGGCTTGTTGAAGAACTAGGTATAGCTGCAACTATAGAAAACCAGGTCTTACTCTGTTGTGAAATAGTAGCTAAACCTACCTTGACAATGAATTTGCTTGTCAAGATTTTTCTTTTAAAATTCCTGTTCTTCAGTATATTTTCTCTTGTGGGCTGTCTTGCCTAAATTTAGAGAAAAAGTAAATATTGTCTGTGAGCATCTGTTTTAACTCATTGCATTCCAGACAACAGTTGCTTTGTGTAGTTTCTGCCTCACATAAGGGACCCAGTTTCTTGCTGAAGCCTCTGCGATGTTAAACCATGAATTATTGGATTTTGCTCTAGGAATGGGTAGTATGCCAAATCTGTCCATGCCAACGTCCATGTCTGCGATCACACCATTAACTCCCATGTCTCTGACCTCCATGACTTCCATTCCTCCTTTGGTTATCTCTGCTCCCCTGGTGCCTTCTGTCAGTACCTCCTCGTTGCCAAATGGAACATCCAGCCTTCTGCAGCCTTTGTCCGTACCTTTGTCCTCAAGTAAGTATAGCACAGTCCACTACTTGCTTTCAGAATTGTGAATCTTATTTTCCCTGTGGCTAATTTCAGACAGGAATGCTAACACATGCATGAGAGTTAAAAAAAAACCCCAACCAAACAAACAAAAAACCCCAGCAGAAAACCCTACAAATGTTTTTTCTCCAAAATTCACATTTGTTAATTCTGTTCTAACTAGTTAATCATGACAACAAGACACTGATTAGCTTTTCTTACTTCTATCAAAGTGAATGTTGATTATGAAGCATTATCTTATACCCGGTTGCTTTGCAGTTCTGGGGCTAATCTCTTGTTTCTGTTTGCTCCAGCATTGCCTCATACTGGTTCTTTAGGCCCCATGGCAGGAGGATTTGGTGCTTCCAGTATGCAGAAGGCACAGTCACTAATTGATTTAGGATCTAGCAGGTATGGAAGTTAAGTTTAAAATGGC
Source organism: Ifrita kowaldi (assembly GCA_013398055.1). Classification (NCBI taxonomy): domain Eukaryota; kingdom Metazoa; phylum Chordata; class Aves; order Passeriformes; family Cinclosomatidae; genus Ifrita; species Ifrita kowaldi. The sequence goes on along the minus strand of VZRS01000311.1, from coordinate 319,093 downwards.
TGTATCTTACACTTAAGTACTATACTTTCCAAAACTTAGGGAGCATTTCTATTTTCAAAGTACGTTTATTAAAAATTAGTCTATCTAATATGACCTATCAAGTCTGAGAACAGATTTTGTTTTTATATGCACAGTAAGTAATATTTTCAGTAGATTGACAAAATATCCAAAGTAGGTGAAGAGGTCAGATGAGCAGTGCCAAAAAGAAGGGAATGTACCTCACTACTAAATAGAAACAAACCTTACCAAGTGGTTTTAAAAGCAATGTTTATGCATTATGTGCTCATTCATTATAGAAGGCACCATGTAATCAGCAGGCACGTAAGAATAGGATTTGTTATCAATATTTATGTGTGAATTTATTTTATGACTAATAGAAGCTTATGAATCCTTGTAATCAGCTGCTCTGGTTCATGGATTTTAGAGCTTTGCCATAGACTAAAGTGAGGGATTGGGCCTGTCTATCCAATTGGGCATCCAGGGGTGTCTCCCAAAGATAGTCCTGAGGGCATCTCTGCCCCAGCTCAGTTCCATAAGTGACTCAGAGGCTCTTGCACCTCCGTGCTGCCTATTCAGGGCATGTGGGGTGCATAATCTGGGCTCCTCACACACCTGATGTCAGCAGATGTCCTGTAAGATGACTGTAGGCTTGGCATGTGCCTGGAATAATCTTTTTTTGGGTTTTTTTGTTGTTTTTTTTTTTTTTTAATTGGAAAGCTTTCTTCTGCTGGTGCTGTAGCTTTACAAAGGAGCCCTTCTCCAGTGTTATTCTTGGCAGCATTTTTCACCATCATGTTCTCTCATTCCATGCAGGGGATGTCAATCCAGCATTGTGCTGGAGAGGCTTTGTTTTTATCAGCATTCTGTATTGCCTTGGATAACACTTCAAATAGTTTTTTTTACTTGACAGAGCAGGGGATTACCTTAGACAAGGAAGGCTGGATTCACCTGAGTTTATCTGATTTTCAGAGATGGGACACTGAAAATGCTGCGAGTTTAGATGGAAGTTTTATGGGTAATATCTAAACCCTCCATCAGCACTATTCTGCAGAAAATGAGTTGGAAAAGCTCCACTCAGCATGTCATTGTCAGTAACAGAAAGAAGAGGCAGAGCTGGAATATGGTGTCTAAAACAGCTTTAGAAGCTGCTTTTCATTATGAGTTCATCAGATCCATTTTTATTCTCATGGTTATTCATTTACATGCCTCTTAAAGTTGCTTAGACAATGACCCAACACTTCACAGCCCTCGTAAACATTTGTAGGAAAGTTGAGGTGTTTTCTTGTGGTTTCCTATACTATTATTTTGCAGTGGTAGAACGATCAATTATGTGCATAAGTGCCTGTGATACCAAAGGAACAGGATTTTCAATTCAACATGTTGTTACCTTGTAGATAGATGTCCATACTTCCACTGTAAAATTATGTATTTGTGATGAAATTTTTTATAGCAAGTTAGCAGAAGTAAAACTTTGTGGAAGTTGTTTCATGTTACTGGAAGGTGCTTTATATCTTTTGTTCCAATGACTCTTTATTAAGCCAAGCGATTTAGAGTTATTTCTTTATCTCTTTTTCTCTTTTGGTTCTCTTTTAATATTTGGTTGGTTGGTTTGGTTTTTTGCTTTGTTTTTGTTCTGTTTTGTTTTGAAATTATATTGCAGTTCAAATTCTTCCTCTAGTGCATCACTAGCTGGGAATTCACCAAAGATTACATCCTCAGACTGGGCAGTTCCTCAGGCCTCCAGATTAAAATACAGACAGAAATTTAACAGTCTTGATAAAAGTATGAGTGGATATTTATCAGGTGAGTGTGACATTTGGTATGGTCTGGGAAAACCAGAGTGCTTCCTGCCTCTGAACATCACAGGCTGAGGGATGGAATCCCAGCTTGGGATTTAACTTGCATATGAAATGAAAGCTGAAATGTTGGTGTTCAGACCTGTGCAGGAGAGAGTGGGTTTCAGCCAGCCAAGAAATGGAAGTAACCATCAGTTCATTGACTTGGGCTTTGTGTTAGACCTGGAGGAGCCAAATACACTGGGGAAGCTACAGCAGCTGTTGCAGGAAAGAGGAGAAGCCTGGCGGTGGTGGGATAATACTAGAGGAGCCTGAGAACCACAAGGCTGTGGAATTCAGCTCTGTAAAGTCAGCAGGCATTTTTCAAGCATCACTCTTTGGACTGAGTCTCTTTCTTGTGAAAATGGGGATATTCACCATCATTTTTGTGCCATGTGCTCCTGTATTAGTCAATGCTCAGATGCTTGGGCTTTATCTTTTGAAAGAATGCAGTTTGGGGAAGACACTGCAGAACTGCCGCCATTGATTGGAATTTTTCCAAAGTATTTTAGGAGAGTTGTTCCTTGATGGCTTCCAGTGACATCTGTGCTATGCCACGGCATTATGGTGGCTTCAAAAGACTTCACACAAAGTTAATACAGGGGGAGAGTTTTCCAGAAGTTCCTATAAAACTGGATCCCTCAGTGTAATGCAGAGAGTAGAACACTGGCCAAGCAGTCAGTAAAGTCAATATGTGTGTCCTGCATGTCTTAGATTTCCCATTTTGAATAACCACTCTGCCTCAGCTCCCTTGCCTACAAAAAAAGGAGGACAATTCTTTCTTTCCAGAAATGAACACTGGTTTTGTTCAGTCACTTTTGGGCTGAAGGTTTCCTCGACCTGCCTAGAAATGTATATGGTTGTTTGCTACCAAGGAAAGCTCTCCAGGTGATAGCTCAAGGTTTAGGCAAACAGTCAGCAGTGCTTTTGTGACAGCTGTGGGGATTACCATAAATACCTATTTTTCACGTCAGCTTTTCTGTTAGGTGCTCTGAGTGAGAAAAGGTACAGGAGAATACTTACATCTTCATTGTATTCAGGTTGTAATGCCTGTTGTTAAGCCTGGAAGTAAAACCAACAGATGAAAATGGATTAGATTAATATGAAAAGTAAACATGCCCCAGTTCGTGACCCATTTTCCACCTCATGTGAATCTTTGAACAAAGCGTTTATTTTAATAAAAATCTTTTATGCTTTCACTAAGGATTTCAAGCAAGGAATGCCCTTCTGCAATCAAATCTTTCACAGACTCAGCTGGCTACTATTTGGTGAGTTTAGTTACTGATTCAATGTGTTTATGGTGTTAAAAGAGGAAAAGTACTTTATTAATAAGAAGTGATGAAGAGACACCGTAGATCTAAAATCATGAACAGAAACTGAGCTGCTAGTTATACTAAGTTTGTTCACTAGTTTCATTTCTAAAAGACACCTTGAGATAATACAATTTTTCACTCTTTGTGTATATTTGTTAAACTCCGTATAACAGAAGACATGCTAACTTCAATTTCTGATCCAGGAATACACTCACTGANTCTAATAGACACCCTGAGATAATACAATTTTTCACTCTTTGTGTATATTTGTTAAACTCCGTCTAATAGAAGACATGCTAACTTCAATTTCTGATCCAGGAATACACACACTGAGCTGAGCTGAGCTGAGCTGAGCTGAGGGCTTGTTCCTTTCAGAAGTAGGATTCTGAAATCTAGGTTGTTAGTTTTGAAGTATGGAGGAAGATTAAAAATTAAGTAACCCTTCAGCTTTTTTGAGTTTTACTGCAGTTTCCATAAAGATATCTGCATATTACATGTTTGTTAAGACTTGCCTTTATTGTGCTGATGAAAGTGGTGAGAGTTGTCTGAAAGCTTGAATGATCTTCCCTGCTAGATAGGTTAGTTTAGGTTGCACCTTCAGGCATAATTCAGATGTTATACATGAAACTGAGTGGCCCAGCAGAATTCACAACAGCTTTACATCTCCTCTTGAGTTCCCTTTCTTCTTCCTCTATCCCAGGACAGTCATTTGTGTCTTTAGCAGCAGCAAAGCTCAGCTTGCTTGGTTTCATGCTATGAAGATAAAATGGAATGTGGGGTTGTATTGCTCCTCTCTGTAGTACTGGGGGCATAAATCAGGTGTGTAGTGGCTCTTTTCCTTCTGGTTGTCTATCCTGAAAGTATCAGGAGCCAGTGCAGGGAGGTCTGTGTGCCCCTGTAGAGAGGATTAATAGCCAGAGTTTCAGTTTTGCCCTAAGAAATTACCAATATTTCTTTGGGTGTTTATGCATGGTAATTACTGTAATAATGGTGCTGTTACATGTGAATAGTGCTGGTGTGTGAGCATAACAAAAATCTCATTTCATCATCTCCTGCTTTTGTTTTTCACTCTGTGTGTGTGTGTGATGGGAGTTTTTGTGATTGTTTTGTTTTTTCCTTTTTGTTTTTCACAGTGTTTTTTTTTTTTAAACTGCTTATTTAATGAACTGTGATTTTATTCAGCATTTTGCTTACGTGCAGTCTAAGGACACATTTCAGCAATTCTATCTCTATAGATAGTTCTTTGAGACAGGCTTCTGCTTTCTTGCATTTCACTGGTTTCACACAAACACACACCCACCCCGTCACCCCCCCAGTTTGTGGGAAACATTTTGTAGGCTGATAGGATCTCCTCCTGCTTAGAGCAGATAGGTGATCCTTTTCCTACCCACTGTGAGGTACTCTGGGCCAGCTCATGTCTTCCCTGCACTGTCAAGGAGACACAAGGGGAAAAAGGAATTCTATGCAAAGCTTCCTCTTGTAGATCATGTAATTTTACGTAATGTTTTCTTGTGCCGTAAAAAAACTAATTGAAAAAGTGGTTTGTAGCATTTTGATCTGGTTAAGAATGGTCCTGGATTTGTTTTCCAGCTCTTCTTTTGGTGATGCAATAAATCAACCATTTCCTGTCCATTTTTCAGTATTTTATGGAAATGTAAGAGAACTGGGATTGTTCAGGCTGGAGAAGAGAGTTTCAGTGAAGCTGAAAAGAAAGCTTCACGTGAAAGGAGCTTAGAAGAAAGATGGAGGGAGACTATTTACAAAGGCTTGTAGAGACAGGACAAGGGGAATGGCTTCAGACTGAAAGAGGGTAGGTTTAGGTGGGATAATAGGAAGAAATTCTTTTCTGTGAGGATGGTGAGGCCCTGGCACAGGTTGTCCAGACAAGCTGTGGCTGCCCCATCCCTGGAAGTGTTCAAGCCAGGCTAGGCGGGGCTCTGAGCAACCTGGGATAGTGGAAGGTGTCCCTGCCCATGGCAGGGGGGTTGGAACAGGATGATCTTTAAGGTCCCTTCAACCATTCCATGATTCTATGATCTGAATAACAGTACATGATTGAGCAAAATAATATCTCCCTTCATCAATTATTTATGTTACTAACTGGAAGTATTTTTACCAGAACATTTCACAGGAATCGTCAGTTTTAAAAGTTGTTTCTCCACGGTGCCTTGTTTCAGCTATAATTTGTGAGTGATTGAGATGTTTGGTTCTAATTGGTGCTGCTGTTGAACCCCTGCAGGTCCCTGGCTGATATAGATGGAGATGGGCAGCTGAAGGCTGATGAGTTTGTGTTAGCCATGCACCTCACGGACATGGCCAAAGCCGGGCAGCCCCTGCCCCTGACTCTGCCCCTCGAGCTGGTGCCACCTTCTTTCAGGTAATCACTGAGGGCAGTGAAATGTGATATATTTAACACAACTGTGCTATTTCTCTAACAATGGTGGGGTGGGTTTTTTTCCCTCCAGGAGTGGAAAATATACTGAAAATATAAATGGAACTCTGCCATCTTACCAACCTGTGCAAGAGGAGGAGCCACAGAAAAAACAGCCAGGTAAAAAACAGGGTTCAGGTTCTTAATGTATGGGGCTGTTTTTGAAGGGCTCTGAAATCTTTGGAAAGTGGAAGAAATAATCAAATCCATGGAGAATTTCATTTCAGGAGATAGATCCCTTTTAACTTGGATGGTAGGAAGGTTGTTAAGTGGATGTAGTCAGCCTGTTACAGCTAATAGAATTGAGAAGGCAGGAACAGGAGCTATTTTTAGCTGTAGGAAGGGAAGAGTGTGCTGATTAATAATGTATTCTGGAAAACAAACCCTTCATGGCCAGACACTGTCATGCTACTGCAAATTTTTTTTCAGTTGAAAGTTCCTGGCATTGCTGGACATTCTGAAGGCGGGGGAGCCCCATGTAGTTCAGTTCTCTGAAAACTGGAAGCAATTTGAACATAACATCCGTTCTATTACTGACAATGTTACAGGCACACTGCAAGACAGGACTTGCCTCTCTTTTTGGAAGGGTGGCTGCTGGAGGCCTAAACCATTCCTTGGCATCTCTTTTTATCCTTGTGTGCAGTAATTGAGCTTGATCCTGTTTTGGTGTCTGATAGTTTTAACTCCAGGAACTCTTACAGGGAACACCCTTAGAAACTAGGCTCTTTATCCATGTGCTAATGTTTCCTGCACATTGGAAAACCTTTTTAACAGCAGTCAGTCTTCTCCCAGCTTATAAAAGCTGTTCTTTTATGTTTTCCTCTAGCATTCTTTCCTCTTTCATTCTTTAGAGTTAAAGGCTTTCCTGTAACATTCAAGTCATTTTTGTGGTCGTTTTTAAACTGGAACTTTTTCTTCTTCTATTTTTTTTTTCTCCCCTCAGTTGGAATATACTTAGGAAAACTTAGAGGTATTTTTGAACAGAAAAATAATACTTTAACAAATGCAAGATGCTTACATCATCCATGACTGAACAACCTGAGCTTGTCAAGAAGTATCTATCTTTAGTGTCATAACTGAGGTCCTTGTTTGAGAGCGGTGTTTTGCACAGGGCAGAAATAATGACCTTTCCTTATTTTAGTGACATTTGAGGACAAAAGGAAAGCCAACTATGAGAGGGGAAATATGGAGCTGGAAAAACGCCGACAGGTCCTGCTGGAGCAGCAGCAGAGAGAGGCTGAAAGGAAGGCTCAGAAAGAACGGGAAGAGCAGGAGCGAAGAGAGAGGGAACGCCAGGAGCAGGAACGGAAGAGGCAACTGGAAATGGAAAGGCAGCTGGAGAGACAACGAGAGCTGGAGAGACAAAGGGAAGAAGAAAGGAGGAAAGAAATAGAAAGGCGGGAGGTTGTTTTCTTAACATTATTTTTTAATGCTCTAAGGAATGTGTATGTGCATGCAGTGTCCACTGCGCACAGCATCCAGGATTTGAGTGCTGGCTTTGGTTCTGTCTCCTGGCCTGGCTGATGTCAGGTTGTCTGGAGAGAGAATCTCATTCCTGTCTGTTGTCAGTGTTGGTATAGGTTAAAGATTTTCAGATACATCATAGGACAGATGAGATTTTCTTGAGCATATTTCTTGCATTTTTGCAAAAATTCGTATTCCAACAAGACTGTACTGAATTCATAATTGGTAACATTTTGACAGCCAAACTCAAGACAAATTTGCTTCTACTTGGTGTCTCAGTGCATGCATCACACTTCCATATTTTATGTAGTTCTGTGGAATACTAAAAGGAGGTTACGAGCAGCATCTGTCAGTGTGCTGTTTCATGGGCACTGTTCCAAGCTGCAGAGGCTTTCTGAATTGTGTAGCTTTTTTTCATCCAGCGTCAGGAGTGTGGCACGAAGAATCTTGTCGGATCCCTTCCTGCATTCTTGGATGCTGAAGTGTACAAGAGCACTTTAGGGAAGACATTATGTTGTGTTGCTGTTGTGCTCTTTAGAAATAGAGCACATTATATCAAATCATGGTCTCTGAGTTCTGCATCTCCACTGTAATTTAAGGTAATGTAAACTTTCCTCAGGCAGCAAAGCAGGAGCTTGAGCGCCAGCGACGACTGGAATGGGAGAGAATCCGTCGCCAAGAACTTCTTAATCAGCGTAACAGGGAGCAAGAAGAAATTGTCAAGTTGACCTCTAAAAAGAAGAGCCTTAATCTTGAATTAGAAGCCCTGGTAAGACAGGAATTTCACTACACATGCTGAAATACAGTATCTTAAATTATTCAAATCTTAATATCTGCATTAATGGCCCACTAGGAGTTCCACTCTGTTTTGGATGACAAATCTAAAGCAGGTATTTTGGGTTGTTCTAGAGAATTGATTATGAACTAACCTGCACACAGGTTTAGCAAAGGGATTTTTGCCATATGTGGTGTAATCTGTCTCTGCTATCTTTCCAGACTGACAAACATCAGCAGATCTCAGGCAGGTTGCAGGATATTCGTAGCAAAAAGCAAATGCGAAAAAATGAGCTGGAGGCTTTGGATAGGAAATATGACCAAGGAATCATGGAAGTCAAGCAACTACAGCAACAGCTTGAGGTGTGTAACTTTCTGTGAAGATTGTGGTTTTCCCTTACCATATTCTGTGTTTCCATAATGCTATTGATAATGCATCCCCATAGGGAGGAATATGGAGTCAGTTGGATTGCAGTGGAGAGAGGAAATAGGAAAGACTGTCAGCATTGCAGAGGCTTTTAGTTTTGTGAGGTGTTAAAGAAATGATTTTAGGTACTGGAACAAGCTGATAATTGAATGAGAACAGCTGTGAAAACCTCAGCTATTCTTTTGTGAACCAATAATGGTGACTTCTCTTTAATTTTGAATTCTTTTATGGCTCCAGACTCAGATTTTTATGAGGAATGTTGTCCTGTGTACGGAGCAAGTTGGTGTTTAGGTTGAATTACCTTGCTGCTCTTTTATCTTTTTTTTTTCTCTGTTTGAGTAACAAGACATTAATTATTTTGAATCAACTGACTACCGTAAATTATCCTCTGCTGTGTTTTTATGTGAAAAACAGCACAGTTTTCCCTGCTCGTCAGGGAAACTTCTTTTCATGTTGTTACTGTTTTGTGTTAGGCTTGGGGCAGTCACCTTAAATGGCCTTGTGATAATATTTACACTTTTGGCATGTTTGTTAAATATTTTTCCAGCTGTGTTAATGGTTTGAAGTCAAAAGCTTTCAATTGTAATATTATTTCTATTAAGAGTACAGAAGTAGTATTTTTTTTATCCAGTTATGTAGTAACTTGTTGTGTTATGAAGTAACCAGTTATTTATGATAACTTGCATCCTGTTTCATTAACATGAGTTGAAATGATGTTTGAAAATTCACCCAGTTTTACTTAATGATTCATAAACAATATTTAAAATTTGTTACGTTCTCTTCAACATTTACAGGATTATCAGAATAAACTGATCTATTTGGTTCCTGAAAAACAGTTGTTAAGTGAAAGGATAAAAAATGCTGAACTTGAAAACACTCAGAGTAAGTGCCTGCACATGAGTTCTGTTCTTGATTGCATTGCTGATTTCTCATCCCTTGTAATCAAGGCTGAAGGGTACAGAGGTGTTAATAACACCTTCACTTCTACATCTTTCCAGTTAGAGCCATTGTCTCATCTGCATTCCATTATCTCCTTCATGTTCCAGTTAAGGGGCAAACAAACACATTTTGGCAAGAAAGCACAGATTTTGCTTAAAACTTTATTTATACAGACTATGTAGCTCACAGATGCTACTACAGTTTGTACTTTTTTTTGGTAGCGTAAACTCAAGGGAGTTCATTTGTGTAAAGTTGACATTGGTCTTTACTTCAAATTATGCTGGAAGTCTCTATCTAGAGAAGCTTGGTATGAATTGGTCTGATATAAAAAAAACCAAGCTTGCTAATTATTCCCTATGTATAATATGGAAGGCCTGTGTGCTTCAGTTCAGTGTTGGGGACATTGCTTCCTCTTGTATATGAATAGAAAGGTAAATCAAGGAATTTTTCTAAGGCAGAGGTTTGGATTGTGTATATAATAGGAAAATAACAAACAATGGTTAAAAACTGGGGAAAAAATTTGAAAAAAAACCCAGAAACCCTTGTAAAATCATTTGTCTTTCCTTATGCAGGTACAGGAGTCAATTCAGTGCACAAGAAGTCCCAAGAAAAGGAAGAATTATGCCAAAGACTTAAGGAACAACTAGATGCCCTTGAGAAGGAAACTGCTTCTAAACTTGCTGAAATGGATGAATTTAACAGTCAGCTTAAGGTACTTGAGTTATCTAAATATCCTACAGCTGTAAGCACTGTATTTTATTTCTTCATCCAGTCATAAAGATTGGTGCCACTTTCACCAGGCTTCCAAAAAGTTTTTCCCAACTTCCAGTGTCAAATAAGAATTACCAAAAGTCTTGGAGTAAACAATACAATAAAAATGCACTTAAACCTATTGCTAATGTACTAAAATATGAGTCTCTTGCTAACTATTGCTTTGCATGACTCAACTATTGCTCAACCTCACCTTTTGCCTTCTAGAACTCATTTTGATTTCGAATTAAAGTTTTTCAGGCCGTTGCACATTCTGTCCTTACAGTATGAGGTCATATTTGCTGCTATTTTTGAATTGTGTACTGAACACTTGACTTTAACTGATAGACTTACACAGTTTCACAGTACGCTGTGCAAGGTCTGGTAGCAGGTTTGGATATGATCCTAAAAGTAAGTGTAGGCCACTTATTTGTTAATATTTGTTAATTTGTTTTAAGTTAAGAGTTGTTGACCACTGGCCCTGAATTTTTGTTTCTAAGGCAACTCCTGGCTTGACTAAAACCAGGGTGGCTCTCACAGGGTGGCACGCATCCATTTAACCTTATTTGCCAGCTTGCTCCAAGTGGCACTGATGGGAACTTTTTCCTTAAGTAATGGATTGATGCTGGGCCAGCACGAGGGCTCTGCACTCTGCAATAAAAAAAAACCACAAATGTTTGTAAACATGTAAGGAATTTATTTTGTTTTCAAAAGTGGCTTCATGCAACGGCCATTTTCAGTTACTTGTTTACTGCATGACTTGCTGTGTTCAGTGGCTGCACCCACAATTCAGTCTTCCCTAAAGTATGTTTTTCAAAATACAGTGCAAAGATTAATTGGCTTTTTATCTACCTTATCTTACAGTGTGAGAATATGGATGATTCTGTTCTTCAGTGCCTTTTGTCTCTGCTAAGCTGTCTCAACAACCTCTTCCTCTTACTTAAGGTTATTTTCTAATCTTTGGCTTTTTTGGTTTTTAATTATTTCGCAATTTTTCTCTGCTTACCCTTTCTGCTTGGATGTACAACTTCTCTTAAATACATTTTCCTAAAGGAAAACCTATAGGCTGTTTTTCTTTCTGCTAGCTTTTACATTCCCTTAAAGACTTAACGTTTTCTTACCTGCTTAGAAATCCAAACTGCAGAATACTGAGAGCAAAGTACTGACTTCTCATTTCTTAATGGACTGTTTTCTAAGTTGTTTCACCCAATTATTTTTCTTGTTAGTTAAGGTAACATGAACCAAAAAAGAAGTCTCAGATGGAAACAATGCCTTCTCCCACTTTTCCATCTGTTGCTCTGTACCTGTATCTGTACATCCTAAGCTGTGAGTGAGGGATATGAGTTCTTGTCCAGGTTTAAAAGTCTAGAAGTAGCATCAGAGTGCAGAATATGGTATGGCAAACACAATGCTGTTAAACCTCCAGATTAACCCAGTACTAAAACCTACTTGCTGTCTTTCCTCAACACTGCTTTTGTCTGCTGAGGTCGGAAATACTTTTAGAATAATTTATGAGGGGGAAAAAAAATCGGAATCAACCAGAGCTTTTAATTTTGCTTTGCATGAGGGTTTTTCTGTCCTTAAAGATACGAGAGTTTTTCTAATGTAAGTTTGCTTCCATAGTGCTCCTGAAATTCTGTGCAAAATAAGAAGGAAAAATATTCCCAGCTGAATATATTTGAGGGAAAATTGTAGTCAATTACTTGATTTAGTTTGTTGCTACAGACACTTTCAGTGACACAGCAATCTTGTTATCTTGCCTTTGTCATATAAATTGCACCATATCTCTTAGGTAACATGATTATTGGTGGAGGTGCATATTGTAGTGGAAATTATTCATTCTTAATTGCTTTATTTGTGTTTGTGAGATCTGATAAAAAAAGTCAGGGTTTACCTGTTGCATTGCTCAATGTATATCAACAGGATTCCTAAGAAAAAAGACCGAAGTGTCCCAGAGGTGTTTTGCAGCATGGTGAAATACAATCTAAAGTAATTCTATTATTGTTGATTTTTTTGTTCTGTAAATTTAATTATCCCAAAGATTCATGCTGATTTTTTGCTGTGATAAAAAGGTTGTCATCAGAGGGAGGTGGAATAGGAATTGAAGGATGTGTTCAGAAAGAAAAAGCCTAAATTGCAAAATTTACAAGTACAGGAAAACTCCAGTCAGAGTTAGTGTCTTTAAGCTGTGGCTTCCCACAGTGGTAAGCCTGCTAGGTAATTGTTATGAAGTTCTGATTTAAACATGGGACTGATCACTCAGGAAGCATCAAGGGTGAGCACCCTTCTGCAGGATGCATTCTCAGGTTATGCTTGGCTTTCAGCTGAAATCTGCCTCCTTGTAGTTACATAAAATACAATTAGCCACCTTCAATGCCCCCAGTAATGTTGTGTTTGATCTGTTAATGTTGTATCTTCCCCTCTCCTCTGTCGTATTTGGCATTTCCAGCAGGTGTAGGACTGGGAGGGCTCTTTGAAAGCCCAAATTACATCACTTACTTTGCAAACCTGCCATCTCCTTTTATACTTCCGTTGATTTGACTTTCTTTGCAGTGACCTCCAAGGACTATTAATAACTTAGTACTACTTTGGCCATTTGTATTAAAACTTGGTTCAAAAAGCATTAAATGCCTGGATGCTTTTCTCAAGGATTGGCTTTGCTCCCTTTGATGTATTCCATTGTTCCCTCCCTAGGACCTGAGGGAAAGTTACAGCACACAGCAATTAGCCTTGGAGCAGCTCCACAGGATCAAACAGGACAAAATAAGAGAGGTACAAAAAAGAAGAGCTGAACTTGCACAGAAGAAGCGACTGGAAGATGAGGCTGCAAGGTAACCATGACTGAGTGTATCAGTGTTGCAGTTCTTAAAACTAAATGATGCTGTGATGACTTTTAAGACCAGATGTATTTTTAATGTAAAAATACATCCTATTGGTTGCCTTAGAGGAAGCATTTTATGTGGAGTACCACTCACGTAAGAGGGTTTGAATTTGAGATTTTCAATGATTCATATTTTATTTGACTAAAGAAACAGAGCTAGTGACCTTGTAGTATGGGTAATTCGTGGTCTTTGCTCATGACAGCGTTTTTCTGTGTGTGATGAAGTTTCATGACATTTGTGACAGTCTGTTTAAGAGAACCATGTGCCACATGTGTGGTGATAGCCTGTTAATTTTTTGGTTGGACACAGTTGTGTGATGGAGTAACAGCATCACTGCACAGCTCCTACTGAATCCTGCCATGTGCTTGCAAACAGTAAAATGCCCAGCAGAGGAGTGGATGTCCCACAGGGAATAAGTGAAACGGTCTCGTCTAGACATAGTCCCTCCTGAGAAGATGGCCCTAAGGCTTAGGTCCTCTCTCTTCTTCACAGCTGAAATATTAAGTGCATTGAATTGGATTCTGGTTTATTTAGGCAGCTGAGGCACAGGATAACATCGGAATAATTTCAGAGAATACAGTCAGGTTTCCAGATCCTGTCTGCTGCAGTGTGGTCCTGGCAGGGATAAGCACATTGGATAGATTACAACTGCTGAAGGCAAAAGTACCAATCTGCCAAGATCAGTATGCAAAAGCTATTTTTATCTAGGTACCTGAGTGAAATTAATCTGTTTGGAAGTCATTGTTTCCAGTCAGGAGATTTGGATACTGCCTTGCTGGAGAGCTTAAATCCAGCTTGGTTCAATTATCATATCAGTTCTTGCTCATCAGGATGCTGGTAGGTAGAAGTGCTCGTGAAGGCACTGCACAGGGGATGGATTAAAAGTCAAGAATTTTAATCCATTTGTTATCTTTATGTGGAATACACTGGCACTCATGTTAATACATGGTCTGTGGAAGAGCTGATGACCCTGAGAGCAGAGCCATCAATGTCATAAACTCAGTTTTGCTGACAAGTGTCACTGATTGCTGTAGGAACATAATCTCATTCAATTTTATATCAATGTTCCTATCTCATTCCTTTCTTCCAGGAAAGCAAAACGGGAGAAGGAGAACCGATGGCAGGAAAATATCCGAAGGGAAGAGGAAGAGAAAAAGAAGCGACTGGAGGAAGAACGAATGCAGGAAAAAGTTCAAGAAAAGCTGAAAGCTGAAGAAGCAGCTGCCATGATGAGAGAAAGGGAAAATAAACAACAGCTTCTTGCAGAGGAGGAGAAAAATAGACAAGCTATGATCTTGAGGGAGGTGGAACAACAAAGGCAGAGGCAACTGGAAGAAGATAAAAGAAAGCAAGAACAAATAGCAAAGGAAGCTGAGGAGAGGCGCAAGCAGAATGAGGAAATAAAAAAGATAAAAGAAGCAACCAACTCTCAAGAGGTGGAGAAACACACTTCTAAAATAAACATAAATGAAAAGTTTGCAGATCTGTTGAAACCAGCAGAGGGGAAAAGTCTTAAGCCACCCTGGAAAAAGGAAGGTAACCTCAATCTGTTAGATTTTGGAACTTTTATTTTCCTGAGTGTTATTTCACTCTTCAAGTGTACGATTATTAATGTGACACAATGGCAGACTTACTGGCTAAGATATAATTTAAACAAAAAACCCAACCAGCAATGTTTCATGTCTTTTGTTAGTTATAAATGATCCTATTAACTTATCTCTGTCAGTCTTCAGCACCTGTGACTCTGATGACAGATCTTCCAGTGATCATGGTCAACAAATAGCACTTGCTGGAAACTGTAATATTTTAGGTTTTTCGTAAAGCTTGCACTTTCTTTCATTAAAATAGAATGCTAACATGGAGGGGATTTGCTCCTTGATGAGAGATGGGCAGGTAATGCTCAGTGAAGTAGTTCATTAACAGTGAAATGTGGTTTGTTTCTGCATCACTCAGTGCCTCAGATGAAAAAACCAAAGAACTGAATGATGAGATCTAACTCTAGCTGTGGGACTTGAAAAAATAGTGCTTTAACAATATTTTCACTAAAGGCACATTTGATTTCATCCTTCATTAGTTCTTGTCAGTTTTTATTAGTCACTTTTCTCACTGAGCAGAACAAGGATCAAATTAGAACAGCGCTGAAAGGTATTTGCACATCTCAGCTAAACCTTGTAAAACATTCCCTGTTAGCAGCATCAGTCCCTGACTTGGAGAACAGAGATGCAAAGAAAATAGAAATCGTGATATTTTGCTGGTTTAGGTTTCTAAATAAATTCTTCACACATGCTGCCGAACACTTATTGTTGCAACAGTAGGATCTTCTCAACTTGGAACATTATAGTGGTGGTAAATGGGGCTTTATTAAAGCACTGGCTTAGCCAGAGCAGTGTGGCAAGGAAAGAGGAGAAGCTAAAAATGTCATTTTCAAGGACGTCTAGCAGAAGGTGTCCCTGCTTATGGTGGGGAGTTGGACCTAGAACCATTAAGGTGCCTTCCAACCAAACCCATTCCATGTTTCTGTGATGTTTTCACTGCAGAAAACAATGCATTTTGTAATCTTTTTATATTTCCATGATTGGCATGTTAAACTGCTGCCCTGGTGATCTCCTCTGATACCTGCTCAGTGTCTGGGGCAAGAACCGATATTCCTGCCCGCTGCTTAGAATGCTGGGGCTCCAGCTGAGGGCTCATCTCTCAGCTGTGTCAGGGTGGTAACTGGACTTTTTGCCTTCCAGGCAATGCAGTTGGTGCTGCAGAGTCGAGGAATTCCGTTGCCTTGGTAAATTACAGAGCTTTGTATCCGTTTGAGGCAAGGAACCACGATGAGATGAGCTTTAATACTGGAGATGTAATTCAGGTAAGAGTTGCCCTTCACATTTAACTTGCAAAAATTAACCCTTTTGTCTAGCCTGGAGATGCAAAAAGTTTTAAGGGTCAAAAGCATTACGTTGATATATTTAAAGGTTTACTCAAAATTTAAATTGGATTGCTACTTTCTTTATTTTTTTTTAAACAGGTGAAATTAGGATTAGTTCAGCCAAAATATTTCTCTGAGTTTTACACATCCTAGATATGTTGAAAATATCTTTAAAAGCAAGAACAGTGAATGCTAAACATAAACTTTCTAAAATTAGTAGATCAGAAACGATGTAGTTTTTGCAGTTCATTGTACAGGTACAAGCTGGCTTCTAAGTGTTTGCTTGAAATATGAGCATAGTAAATAGAAAAATGAATTATTAATTAATGACATTTGCATTAAAATCGAATTAGTTATTTAACAAGCAGATGTGAAAGATTCTTTTGAATCTTAATACTGTTTTCCAGTGTATTCTTAACTCAGATTTCTGCCTCTCTGAGCAAGCTGGTCTAGTGGAAGGTGTCCCTGCCCCTGGCAGAGGGGTTGGAACAAGGTGATCTTTGAGATCCCTTTCAACCCAAACCATCCTCTGAATGTGTGATTCTCTTTCTGACTGCTCTTTTATCAATCCTCCCTCAGGCAGATATTTAGAGTAATTTATTCTGTGTCCATTCATTGTAGAACTTTTCTGAATTCAGCTGAATTTGCTGTCTATAATATTACAGCAGGACCATAAGATTGGAAATGCCTTGTGGCATCTCGGTTGAAATCTGTGTTATTTCATGTATGTTAGTTATTAGCACTTGTTTGGAAGTCTTTGCCTGCAGGTGAATGTGTGAAAGCTGATTTACAACTGTGGTAATACAGTTTCTAATGTCTAAGTATGTCTGGTTCCTCCTCATTCAGACTGTAAGTGATACAAGTAGGTGATAAGGGAGAATTTATAAAGCAATGTGGTACAAAATATTAAAACACTTGATTAAATTAGCTTTCAGTTTGACAGTGTTAAAGTATTTATTTGCATTTTCATATCAATGAACCATGGAAGAAGGAACAAGAGAAGTAGGTTTTGCTTTGACTTCCTTCTCAGCTATAATTGTATCATTTAAATGCTGATAACTGATTTCAGAAGTAGGCTAACAGCTGCCACCTCCTCCTCCTCTTACACCCCAAACCCCAGCGAAGATAACTATTTGATGGGCTGCTAATTTTTAGCCAATTTTCACTAACTGGCTAATTTGCAGCATAATGGAAGCTTCAGTATTGCTGAGAATGTTTAAGGATGCTCTGTACTTAATCATTTAGTAAATAACAGCATTTTTGAACGTGTTTTGGATGCAGTCAGCTGACAGAGTTAATTATATCTGTGAGCAGAACAGCAGCAGTTGTTTCCTGCTCTGCTGGGCTCACCAGCCCCTGCCTCTGGGCTGCACATTCAGCAGAATCCAGCACAATGCACTGACATTTTTGGCAGGACAGAGTGGCTCAGATGCACTGCGTGGTGCCCATGTGCATGTCTGGGGCCCGTTTGAAGGGGTGCAGGGTCCCTGAGGTCTGTCTGTACCTGTGTCTGAAACCAGTGCAGCTGCATCATCACAGGGCAAAACCAGCTCAGCTCTGCCAGGGCAGAGTGAAAATGCTGATCCTGGTGTGGGCACTGCCCCATGTCCAGGTCAGAGAGCCAGCAGGTGCTGACACGCCGGGTACCCTGCTTGTTTCATGCTGCTAATTCTGATTGCTTTGTATGTCTCCTCCTCTCCATAGGTTGATGAAAAAACTGTGGGAGAGCCTGGTTGGCTTTATGGGAGTTTTCAAGGACATTTTGGTTGGTTTCCGTGCAATTATGTAGAAAAAATACCAGAAGGAGAAAAAGCTTTATCTCCTAAGAAAGCCTTACTTCCTCCTACAGTATCTTTATCTACTACCTCAGCTGCTTCAGAGTGAGTTTTTGTTATGTTTGAGTTTAAATTGCTTTTTCTAAATTTAGCTAGCACATAATGTGCTGTATAGTTTCGCTTGGTGTTTGTTTTTAAAATATAAAGGCAGAAAACTTGTTGAAGAACCTTCTTTAAAGTCTTAGCTTGGAAATTTTAAGTATTTGATAGTGTGCTTTGCATTGTATAGAATATCAGGCTTATAGATGTTAAAAAAATTCTCTGCTTGAGGTACTTTCTAAATAAAAGTTGTAATTTGATAAATATGCCTTGTGTTTAACTTGCAGACCACTTTCACCAAGTAAATCTGCAGAAGAATCTGATTACCAAAACATCCCCTTTTCCAGCCTGAATGTTAACACAGCCTGGCAGCAGAAATCAGCTTTCACTCGCACTGTGTCCCCTGGATCTGTTTCACCCATTCATGGACAGGTACCTTGTGCAGAACTTGCTGTATTTCAGATTCATGTTAATTAAAATAATTTAGAGTAAAACCAGAACACCACACAACTTTGCTAATGCTGAGTGCACTGAACAGGCTGAAGGACAAAGATGCTCATCTAAATGTTCCACTCTAGTGTCCCTTGATATAATTCCATATATTTCAAGGGAGCACTGAGCAAGAAGATTCCTCTTTCATAATTCTAAAACCATTTCACCTATAATTAGGCACAGAAGATAATTCTAACAAATAAGAAACTGAGTTGCATGCATGCATTAATGTAAACAAAGTAATTCAGCCATCGCTTAGGAATGAAGTTGCTTGAACTTCAATAAAAAATATACCAGTGTTTGTTTTTAACAGTTGCACCAGTTTGGGGCAGTGTGGTCAACCAACATCACTTGTATCTTACAGGGGCAGCCTGTAGAGAACCTAAAAGCACAAGCACTTTGCTCTTGGACTGCAAAAAAAGATAACCACTTGAATTTTTCAAAGAATGACATCATCACTGTCCTGGAGCAGCAGGAGAACTGGTGGTTTGGGGAGGTACATGGAGGAAGGGGCTGGTTTCCAAAGTCCTATGTCAAGCTCTTACCTGGGAGTGAAACCAAGAAAGAGGAGTAAGTGTGACTTTTGTTGTTTATTCAGCTGTTTGCAAAAAATAGGTGGTTTAGAGTGCAAAATTCTTGCAGTGCTTTAGTGTTCAGAATATAAATACCACTTAAAATTTACACTGTGTCATTTTAGGTTTTTATTATTTCATTCTGGCAAGCCAAGTAATGTTGGGCTCACTGCTGTGTAGCTATAGAGAGTCTTGCTAGGCTGAGTGCTGTGAAACATCAGTGGTGTTTGATTATTCATCAAGTGCCAGACTTTTGGTCCATTACCAAGTCACCTCTCTTGCAGTGCAGTTGCATTCTGCCTCTAAAGGTGCCAATTTTTAAGTGACCCAGAACTAATTGTGAACTCTGCACATCTGACAGAAGTAGTGTGTTTTTCTTCACTTGAAAAGATCATTATGTCTGTTCTAATCCTCCAGGGTAACTGTTCACATAACAACCCAAAGTCTGGTTACTGCTGGAGTGGCAGCACCATTGTGTATGAATTGTTCTGTTCATGCATTCTGCTAAAAGTTCTTAGAAATTCTTTAGAATAAGAGAATTTAGTCAAAATCTTTAATTTACTTCTTCTGGATGACATAATTTGTGAATGTATCTCTTGCCTTTTATCACGTGATTTTTTTTAATTGACGTGCTCTTGGGTGCCATAAATATATTAAATATCAGTAGTATCTGGCACTGCTTGATAGTCAGGGAAGTCTTTGCAGTTAATTCAGAGTCAATACCAGCTCCAATATAACCAAAGTGAGCTTAGTCTTACATGAAGTGAGAGATTTGTTCTTGAGCAACCTCTTGGTTACACAAACCTTGGGTTTTTTCTTCTTTCTGCAGACCAGAAGCTATTTATGCAGCTGTAAACAAAAGGCCTAATACCCAGAGTTACGCAGCAGGAGAGGGTAAGACAGCATGAAAAATGCCAACTAATGCCTACAGTCTGGTTCTGCTTAATGACATGTAAATATACTTTATTTGTGAGGAGTTTCTGAGCAACACTTCGAGTGCTTGTCCAAAAGACACAGTCCAAATGTTCAGCTGTTGATACAAAAGTTCTAAAACAGGAACTTAAGGTTGTAAGTAATTCAGATTATAAGTAATTCAGG
The DNA here is from genome assembly GCA_013398055.1 of Ifrita kowaldi. Lineage (NCBI taxonomy): Eukaryota > Metazoa > Chordata > Aves > Passeriformes > Cinclosomatidae > Ifrita > Ifrita kowaldi. The sequence continues at coordinate 299,325 of VZRS01000311.1, read as the reverse complement.
CCTGGGGTTTTTTAAGACTTTTGCTTGAGCATGAATATATTTCTGATAACCCATAAAGCAGAGTTCTCTTCATGCTGTTCTCTGCTGTGCTATGCTGTTCTATAAAGACATGAGAAAGGATTTTTAATCTCCTGAGTGTGGCTCATTCTCTTACATTCAGTAAGGAGTAAGGAAAACAAAAATTACTGGAAAAAAATTTCTATTGTATCTCCATGCTTCCCCGATTATACTTTAATAGCACCTGTGTTTTTCCGTTTCAAAGTTGTGTACCTGTAAGAGTAAAGGGGATTACAGTCAAGCAGGTAGACAGGTCAGTTCACAGACATATGAAGGTATGACCCCTATAATGAACACATTGGTGAATGCTGATACCCCTTTATCTGCATCTGATGTTCCTTTATCCCCATCTGAAGCTGTTCTCTGCTCTGTGTGCTCTTTGCACAGAGTACATTGCGCTCTATTCGTACTCAAGCTCTGAGCCCGGTGACTTGACGTTCACGGAAGGAGAGGAGATCCTGGTGACCCAGAAGGAAGGGGAATGGTGGACTGGGAGCATCGATAACAGAACTGGAATCTTCCCCTCCAATTACGTCAGACCAAAAGATCCAGACGTGAGTTCATGTTCTGACAATTAACACGCGATATTTTCTCTCAGTTTTATTCTGTTTGCACCCAGCTCTTAGACAGTGATTTTGAGCAGAGGTTAATGTGCTTGACAGAAAAGAAAATCTTTAGTAGCTTGAGTGCTAAATCAGAGCTGTAGCCAGTGTCACACTGCCTCTCTCTGTACAGGATGGTGTTTTGTTAAATGTGGGTTTAAAGTTAAAATCTCCATATGTTTTAGGGTAAACTGCGGTGGTTTTATTGCACATTAAAGGTGGCTGTTGTTGTGTCGTTGTAGGCTTCTAGCTATGCTGGCAAAACTGGAACAATAAATAAGAAACCCGGTAAGTGTGTGATAACTTTTTAAGGCTGTTTCTTAAGTAACTCTGAGCATTTAGGTTTGTAGCAATGTTTAATGGTGCCTGTTGTTCTTAGCTGCAAGTCATGTACCAGGATGTTTATGTGCATCCAGCTCTTACTGCAGTGAAAAAATAACAAATGCAATTACTGTTTTCTTTCCAGAAATCGCTCAGGTTACTACTGCCTACGCTGCATCAGGAACTGAACAGCTCAGTCTCGCTCCAGGACAGCTGATACTTATTCTGAAGAAAAATGCCAGTGGATGGTGGCAAGGAGAGTTGCAGGTAGTGATTCAAGGAGAAATAATTGTGACTTACTGAATGGCAAGGAGGTGCTCTCGGGTGTAATTCAAAAAAGCAACTGAGTATAGAGTTACATAAAAGCTGGCCAGAAAGTTATTTTCATCTTGTATAAACCAAAGGGGAAAAAAGTTGTGTGGTGGGTTTTGATTGGTTGGTTGGTTTTTTTAAACCTTGGGTTGCTGGGGGTTTTACTTTTTTTTTGGAGTGGATTTTCTTGGTGCCATAAAATAGTAAAACTATCAATTAACATGTGCATGGGAGGAGGAAGAGACAAGTTGACAGTTACTTAATTGATTAGGATTTAATTGGTGAAACGTAACTGTAAAGTTATTCTGATGAAAGAACAGGTGGGTTTGGAAGCTGGAGTTGGAAGCTTGTTTAATGCGAAGGTGGCTGTTCCCACTTTTCTCCTTTTCCTACTTAGATTTAAGAAGAATGTGCTGTAAAAGTACCCTTAACCTCATTAGAGACTCTGGATATGATGCATAGGTGGAATATTCATAGAACAAATTTTCAGCCCTACAACTGAGTTGTATGCTGAAATCTCACTTAAATTTTTTGGATGAACATGTTTGCCAGAACATATTAGGGTGCATCTTTATTTCAACCGGGTTGTTTTATCCTTTAGTCAGATGTTTTTATCTTTTGAGATTCACTTAGCAGGTGTTTGGAAGCCTGACTTCTTGTCTTTTGTTGGCAAAACTCTGTGACATATTTGTTGCATTTTTTCCAGTCTACAGACTATTTCGTTTTTCATTTGTGTAATAACCATTATAAACATTTACAGGCAAGAGGGAAAAAGAGACAGAAGGGATGGTTCCCTGCCAGCCATGTGAAGCTGCTGGGTCCGAGCAGTGAAAGAACCACATCAGCTGCTCCCTCAGGTGAAAAGAAAAGCCTTTGTATTTCATTTAGAATATTTTATGTAACTATTTCAACTGTTCACGTATCTGTGAGGGTCAGCATCCATCTTTTATGGCTTTTTAATTTTGCTGAATGCCCCAAAGGGCCACACTCCTCTCATCTGGAAACTCCATGTTTCCAAGTGCTAGCAAAAATCTTAGAGAGAGCTAGCAAGCATTGGCAAACCACGTGGAATTACATGCACTGCTCCTTACAAAGAGGGAGACTAAGCAAATTTTCAGGTTATTTCTAGGTTTTTCCATTTGAATGTTCAAATGGAAACAAATGGGTACAAATGAGGTTATTTCACAGAAAAGGAGCTTTTTTGCTTCTGCATGCTTAAATTATGCTGTTCTCCACAGCTATGAGTTGCTTATACAACAATTTCCTGGATTTTACTGGACAAAACTTCCCTGTAGCAAAAGCAGCAGCCCACGATAGCTAATGCACATTTCCTCTTCCTCTGTCACATTTTCCCCACAAGTGTCTGCAATAAGATAATCAAGCTTACTCTCTTTTCAGCCAGTAAAAGACAGAAGCATACTTGCTTATATTTTAAAGTGTTTAGAAGGCCAATAGATGCAGTCCATTCATTGCAAAAGTTCATACATACATAAAGTGGAAATAAGAATTTCTGGCTGGCTGAATTTTAAAAAAGTAAAAGAAACGGGAAGACAATTCTATATCAAGATAAAATCATGTGGCATTTTTCTTATGCAACAGTGCATGTGAAATGGTTGTTTCTTTCCTGTGGTTTTGTAAAACACTGAGAAAACAGTTTTAATACTTGTATAACTCCATTCTACTATTTTTTTCCTTCACAGTGTGTCAAGTGATAGCCATGTACGATTACACGGCGAACAATGAGGATGAGCTCAGTTTCTCCAAGGGGCAGCTGATTAATGTGCTGAACAAAGATGATGCTGACTGGTGGCAAGGAGAAATCAATGGTGTGACAGGTCTCTTCCCCTCAAACTATGTGAAGATGACCACAGATTCCGATCCAAGTCAGCAGTGTAAGCAAACTCTATTTTTGATTAATTTTGTTACTTCATTTCAAAGGTGCATTGCTGTTCTTCTGCTTTGTGTTTGGAATTTGGAGTTCCAGGCATCAGCTGAATTGATTAGTTCTTTAAATACTTTATTATAGTACAAGGTACTTTGAACCCTTTTCCAGTTAACCTACAAACAACCAGCACTTTGCCAACCAGCCAGTGTGGGACAGCAAGAGGGCTGTAGGGTGAGCTGAAAATACTGGGTTTGGTAGGAGTTCTCCTTCCAATAAGGTGCTGATAACTAACACGGACTGGGAAGCAGTGCAGGCACACTGCAATTATAGGACTTGCTTGAGTTTCGGAAAGTAAGGAAAAGTGTCTGCTGTAGTGATTTTAATGCGCTTATCAGTTACGTAAAAATACCCATAAAAAGGATAGGAAAAAGGTTGTGGCATTAGCAGGTGGCCTATCCTAAATATGCTTGTCCTGGCTCCCAGCATTCCAGCTGTCATCCAATCCTAAGAAACAAGATATGTATCAGGACAGAGGTTGAGGTGGAAATTACCAGCAGCAGGCTGAGAACTGAATGCTGAACTGTGCACCTGAGAGTCAACATCTTCCTCTGCCTTTTGCACATGAACACAGTAAAGGTTTCTGTTGTCCCCTACACACACCCCCTGTTTTTTGGCCCCTGTTCCCAGAGAAAATCCTTATCTCAGAGAAATTTATCCTTCAGCTTTTAATCCTGTGATTTAGCCAACTTTTACATCAGCCTTGTGGGTTTGGGAACACACCATGATGCCAGAGTTGCTCCTTTGACACGACAGGCCTTGTCCCTTCACTTGCTGGTTTTCTCTAGGCATTGTTTGGAGTTCTTCTGGGGTAAAGACACCCATCTGGAAGCCTGGCTGAGCCTCTCTCTTACTAGCCTATAGCTACTGTATAGGATCAGTTTGCACTTAAGATTTGATCAACACAGTCGTGTTCTTACAGAAAAATTCACAAACTCATAATGAAAGTACAGCTTGGGTTGGAAAGTTAAAATATTTTCCCTGGGTAGCTTGTTATGGTTCCTGGGAAAAAGAGAGTGTGCACCATTCTTGAGGTTTTCTTTTTAGCTAAGTTACACAAGTTACTTCTGAGCTCACGTTTTTGGTAACACATTGTTCTGACTTTTTTTTTTTTATGCCTCTGGCCAATGTGGTTGAGATGTCAAAAACTTCTGCATTTAGATTGAATTTAGCCATAGCTAAGTCATTATAATGGTCCTTTGAAAGGTTTCATTTGTTTGCAAATCTCACTTTTGAAGAAACAGTATCGACTACACCAGACAGGCTATAAAATTAAGATTCTGGCTGAGTATTAAAAACTTGGAACTTTCAAAAATGATAGAGTTAACAGCTTGTCACACCAGGTGTGTTGCCATTTCAAGTTATGTGGTTGAATGTGACGAGTGCAAGGTGATCATATAAACCACTGATTTTCAGCAAAAGCCATGCTAAGACCATGTAGTAATTGGAAACGTTCTGGATGATGAGTAAGTATTTCTCATTGTTTGCTGATACATCATTAGGCTTTCTCTCGGATTTCAGTGATGTGGAATAAGAGTACTTCCATCCACATCAAACTGGCTTTTGACAAAGGTTAATCAAGTGAGCAGATGTGCACCAGGTCATCTGTACCTGGCCATTAAACTTTTGTCTGAGAACTACTGTATGAAGCAGTTCTACAAAATCCACCTACTGGTGAATGAAGAGTATGTTGAATTTACTATCTTTTTTTTTAAATCTCTGAGTATTTCAAATAAGCAAAGTTACACATCAGTTTTGTGCTGGGCTTTCCCACTCTGTTGTGCTATTAAAACACGTGCATTTGGAAACTTAAGGAAAACTCCTGCCTCAAGCCCAGAGCCTGCACAAACCCAGCACGGCTCAGTGGCTCCAGCACAGCACTGTGCAAATACCATTTCCCAGATTTTAGATGGGCTGCTGCTGCTGGTCAGTTGGGTGAGCAGTAAGCCACTGCTCTGTACCTCTTCTGTAACCAGAGGAATGTTTAAATATGTCCTGAATTAACTTCCAAACTTCCGTGTGTTTCCTTACAATATTTTTGGCTCTTGATTAAACACAGTACCAAAACTGTCTTGAGTATTCTTGAGAAATCACTAAGGAATTGTCCCACAGAAATGTTGATGTGGCCCTCTACAGAACAGCTTTGACATATGACAGAATATAATTTTAAAAATGCATTGTTGCATTTTAAAGAACTGCTGATCTGAGTATTATAATGCCTCTGTTGAACAATAGCAGCTTTTCCCACTGTTTTTTCTAGATCAGGTGTAATGATACTGGAAAGATAGATTTGGTTTACTCAAATAGGTTTGTGGCTTAGGAAAATTCTGGTTTTCCCTCAAATTTAAACACTTTTGTATCCAGAGTCTTTTCTGGGAATCACTAATTACAGCTGTAATGGCAACCTCCCCTAGCAAAGAAGGAACTGGGGTCATTGAGATGTCCCTTCTCTTAAGTTGCTCACATAGCTCTGTGAGAAAAAAAAGATCACTTTCCCTCTTGGGGTAGGTGCACATCCTGGCATAGGGCCCCTGCAGGGAAAGAAAAAGAAAAATAAAATGACTACAGGGTGTTGTAGGTTTGAGTGTTTGTCTCTTAAACACGTGGTGATTACAGGACACAGAACAGCTGGGTCGTGCTGCTGGGGACTGTGGTGGTGGTTAGACTTGCTCCTGTTTTAATGATGTTTTAATAGCCCTTTTTCTAATATTTGCACAAAAGTCATCATAAATAATAAATATGATACTCAGCAGGTTTCAAAATATAGATTTAAAATAAAGAATCAGTCTTCTGTTCTTCAAGTGCTTGCACAACCATTCAGGGTCTGATCTTGTGTGTTGCCAGTACCTGTCTAGTGCCAGCTTCTCTTCCCATTCTTTACAAGGTGTGTTTAGAGGGAGTAGGCATGGTGCACTTACCACTTCACAGTTCTTCCCAGTGGCCTGGTCTGGAGATAATTTTGTTATTTTGGCCAGTCTTCCTCTGCTTTGCACTTGGAAACTTGTTCTCTTATTATATGTTGGCTTTTTCAGTGAGATACCTTTTAAACTTTGTCATCTTATCCATGGGACCAGTGTGAGCCTTGTCCTTTTATTCTCTTTAGTTGAGATTTTCTCCTCTCAGGTAAATCTCAACCATTGCTCAAGGATCAGGTCTTTTGTGTGTGACCAGGATCTGACAAGGACACATCTACCAGCTTGTCTTCCCATTCTTCCCAAGGGATGTTAAAGGTGGGATAGGCAGGAGGGAAAGGTAAGGAGAGAAAACAGCTGCTCCATCTGTGTCTGCACACTTGGTTGCTGGATGTCTTTTAGAGATCAGTTCATCCCTCAGAGATGTTCTTGCTGAGGGTTGGACAGCTCAGCCAGGTGGACACACCTGTGCTCAGTGTGCAGAGAGGCTTCTGGTTCATCCTGAGGTGTCTCATCTCTGTGAGACTCACGAGATGAATGTTGGGCCAGTTCTTTCTACTCTAATGTACATGTATTGACTGTTTTCTGTTCACTCTTTTTGCTTTCCCTAACTGCACTGCTTAAGTTCCTCACACATCAGAGTTGCTCCTTCAGGTGCTCAGGCCTGAGCTCCAGGTTGTTGTTTGTAGTAATATGTCTAGAGCTACCTCGGTTTTGTCTTCCCCAAACCTTACTTGTAGATGTGACATGTTGGAGACGTAAGGCAAGTCCTGCAACAAGGGTCTGTATTTCCAGAAGTTTATTTCCATGCACAAAAGATCTTTAGTAACTCCTGTCCATGCTGTCCAGTGGATGAAGCTGACTCACTTTCTGGGGTGTTTATAGTGGAAAAACAACTCGTGAACTGACGTGCTCGTGGCCAGTGCATTTCTGTGTCTGTGTATGGACAACACATTTTGAAGTTCTCTAGTTCTTGCCATGTAACTTCTCTTTGTGGAGTAACAGTTCACGGTAGTAGTGGCTTTGAGGTGTTGCCTGTTGCAGTTCCACATTGATACTTTGACACACAAAGATTAATGATTTATTCTAAGATTTTACTCAACAGCTCCAGAATTTTACCTCTTTTGCCAAACATCAAATATTAAATCAATCCCTTAGTTCATAGTGACATAGTGACTTTGTATTTCTAAAACTATTTGGTGAATGTCAGTCAGGCTTGATAACACTTCCAGGTTGTAATCCTGGGGTCTGGAATAGTCTCTGGATTGCCCACAAGGTGTGTCCCTCTTCAGACCACATAGCCCTTGGATTCTGATGGATGTGGTACATCCTTTCCATGGACATATAAGACTAGAGGCAAGGTATAAATTTCTCTCAGGTTCAAACAGAATTGAACAGGTTAATCTTTATGGGCTGATATGAATAAATTCCAATGAGATTTTTCTTTACAAGTTTAGTTTCTATCTGATTTTCTAATGTTCCATTAGAAGTTTCTCAGGAGAAATTCTGGTTTTGTTGAAATATCAGGGAATTGCCATTGCCTTTAAAAAAACCCTTAGGGCTTGACCGTGTGTTGAGTCCACATGGCGGAAGTTTTCCTTGGGAAGAAACTTTTTCTTCAAATGAATGAGCTGCAGCAGTTTCCAGAGTCAGTGATGGCTGGTCACAAGTACTTAAATCTGTGTGTTTATAAATATGAAACTGCAAGGGTAGAAGCTTGTGATGTCTGTTTTCAGAAAGTTGAATGTTCATCATTCCTTTCTGACCTTTTTGGTGTTGTTCTGTCTTTGTCCATAGAATTCATATGTTTCACTCTTCAAATTTATGTTCATTTTATCCTTCATTTTTTTTTTGTTTTTTTTAGGACCCAATGTTGTCTTCCAGTGTGAAAGCACCTCAGAGACCCACTATCCAAGTTTGACTAGCGTGGAGGCAGGGTGGCCAGCCCTGCTCACGTGTCTGACACAATCCTTTTGCTTCGTTTGAACGTTAGATCCAATCAAGAAATTAGGTTTTTGTGGGTTTTCTTCTAATCTACAGTTTCAGTTGATTTGTAAAAGCAGAAAGGATAGTGGGTCTTTGTGTGGCTTTCACTGCTGTTCATTCTTGTTTCTTTTAGTATTTCCTTTGGGATTGATAACCGTAGTCATTGGCATGCATATCAAGCTATCGTTTGCATGGTGGGATTGCAGACACACAAAGACCCACTATTTGCACAGTTTATCTGAGCTGTTTTGAACGGGCACTTGTGTTCTTTTAATGTTGTAATGTACATATTTTGCAGAATTAAAATGTTCATTGATTATTGTTCTAATGGACTTGATTTAATCTCTTGCATATTGAGCTTTTAAAATTGGCAGCCTTCATGGCTCATACAGAAACAAACCCTACCTGTCTGCTGCTGATAGTCACTGTGATTACAAACGTGCTACAAGATCTAAGGGTTAGATCTGGTGCAGTCCATCCAGCCTTTTAACACCCTTTTTAATGGGGGAAAGAACTATTAAGCATAGAGTGGAGGATATTTTAATTTTTTATCTTCCTTCACAGTAGTACTATGGCAGGAATTCAGGTTGTTTTGGCTCAATACGTTCTTCCCTAAACAACCTCCTTCCTTTAAATTCTGGTCATTTGTATTTGCTTTCAGTTTTGGCAAACATGCTTAGTTGCTGCAGTAAGTACTTGCACAGCCTCTGTGTTACCAGGCCCTTTCCCTGCCCCTTCTCTTCATTAAATAGTTCATGGTACTGAATTGTTTGTCTCTGGCTGTGGTCTGCAGTGACTTTTAAAGTACTGTCTGAAAGCTGCTGTTCTTCCCCCTGGTAAATAGAGAAGCAGCCTAATGCAAAGGTAACCTCGCTAAAGAGGTGTTGCCAGGACAGAGACACTAAAGAGACACCTGGAGTGAGGGCAGAGCATTTGGGTTTGGGATGGAACTGTACTCCTCCATCCATAGTCCTGGCCTGTTGGAGATACGGTGCAGTAGGGGCTGCCCATGTCTTATTATAATTTTTGGAGGGAAGGAGGGACTTGTAACCTTGATTCCCCTTTAAATAAAAGGATTAATTTGATTCCAGACTACTTCTCCGATTAAATAGTTCTGTGCTCTTGTAACAACAAGAGAGATCTCGCAGACACAGTATTTAATTTAGTTGGTTTCCTGAACTTGGTTATGAAATAGCAAAGGTCACTTATGCAATCAGAAATGTTTACAAAACAAACAGCTTGTTTACTATATAGATATATATATATAGATGAATGTTGTGAAGGTACTATCAGGAAAAGGTTAATCCAATTGCAGAGATGTAAAAGCCTTTCTCCAAAATCCAATGTTATGTATTTAATATCCTTGATCAAATAATGTATATGTGCCCTTTAGTTCAGAGATATATCTTCTGTGCAATACAGACTACGCAATGTGCCTACAGAAAACTACAAATGGATTTTTATTCTGGATGTATTTTGTCTGAACCAGTATTTTGTTATAGAATGAAATCATGTTGTAGGCAAATAATGTGCTAGATAATCCTTTGAATATTCCAGATGACTTGATTTCCTTCTGAAACCACATTTTAAGTGTTTCTACTAAAATACACTACTCACCCAGAATTGCCTTCTCTGAATTTCTGTCTTGGAAAGCCTGTTTAATACAAGCTGAAATGTGTTGTGCTGCACCAGTGGTATCGAGCAGTCACTTACTGTAGTCTAAGAATTAGGTGATCTTCTAAATTATGTAATTTCTAAAAGGCAGAAAGGCACTGTTAACCTGTGGGATTTGAGCCACACTGACAATCAATGTTCAGTCAGTTTTCCTTGAATGTCAGATTACTACTAAGTGTCTTTGAAAAATTAAAAACAACTTCACATCCTCACTGGGGTATTTGAGGACACAGTTATGTGGAATTTTCCCATACCAACTGGCATTCTACTGATTTCTTTTTTTTTTTTTTTTTTTTTTTTTTTTTTTTACTGATACATTTGGAGATGATGGTACTGTTGGCAATGTTTCACACAGGTAGCCCTGTGTTGGCTGTGTAGGTATGAGCATCGATAATTCTTGAAAAAGCTGCCTCTAAGTCTGACCTGAAGAGTATTGAAGTGAAGCATTTTGTGCTTTCACAGCTACCTTTTCATGTTTCAGTATTACCTGAATACACTCTAAATTCTCTTTAAGTGTAATAATAAATATAATAATAAAAACACAGCTTAATAATGCTGATTGAGAGAGACTTAGTCCCTGCCTTCAGTATTTATCTCTACTGCAAAAGTCTGCCTAGCGCAGTTCCAGCACAGTTGCCTGAGAGCTCTGCTCTCCTGCACAGTGGTGCAGAAAGAGTGGGATACACACATCAGATCATCTGAAGAAAGACTATGCCAAGGATGTATTTACAGCAAGACTATTTTAAAATAATGTTCTGTATCAGTGAAGCACTGTGGCTATTGGAAGCTGGGTTTAAACCAGACTTTTACTTTTAAAAATGCGACTTTTTCTCTGGTTGTGTGCAATCCACCCCTTTGTTGTTAAAAGCCCGTAGAGTTCATTTCAGCTGGTCATCCCAGCCAGTCAAGTAAAATCACCCTTATCTGGATGGAAAAGGCTGGCTGTGGAACTAAGGGCAAGGTGGAAAATAGAGTTCTTTGCTGAACTCATGGTTCCCAGTCAAGAGCTGAGAGTCTAAACGTTGCTCAGAACTATACAAGGTTAAAAAGTAAAACTGAAGCCAACATGGAAAGCAAAATATGCTGTTTGCTGTTGCTTTCAGTGTGGTACTTGCTAAATGTTGTTTCCTGTGGGCCAGCAGAGAACAGGGGCCCTGGTGTCACTGGAGGTGAGAACCAAACAGTGCTGTAAATGCACAAGAACAGGTACCAAAACACTTTCCATTTCTGTAACTGTCTGGTTTACATAATGGACTAACAACCTACAAAAGCCTAGTTTGGCACAAGCTTAGTTTCTGATCCACTTAGGAAGTTCTTGTGCCACCACTGGAACCAGTGGCAGGGCTGGGTGTGTGAGGAGTCCGTGGTGCTGAGGGCTGGGAGCCTCCAAAGCACTTTCTCCACGTGGTTAATGGTGCAGTCAGGAGAGCAGAAGGCACAAAGCTCCTTCAGAAAGTTACACATGAATAACTGAAACGTCTCCCTCTGGTCACTGAACATTTCTACCATCTTGAGGCTGTGTCAGATCCTGTCCCTGTGTGATTCTCTTGGGCCGGGTTGGAAACACCTGTAAATAAGTCTGCTCATAGGAATGCCGACAATCCTTGGCCTGCAGCGGCGGCAGGAGCTGCTGCAGGGTCGTGCTACTTCAGTGTAATGAACCAATAAAACTGCTGCGTTCTGGTGTGTGCTGCCTTAAAACCCTCTGTTGTCCTTCCCAAGCTTGAGTGTCCATGTGTGGGGATGGTTGTTAAGACACGCGAATGCAGGCTGTGCTTAGCATGAGGCAATTGTTCACCTTTGGTTTTGAACAAAGTTGTAAGATAACTATGCAAATGTATTTTATTAAAGGGACACATAAAAGGATCTAGTTTGTCTGTTGTGGTTTTTTTTTGTCCATGTGGGGAGAATTTTTTTCCCAGCTGAATTGCTTGGAATGAGCATTGTGTTACCTGCAATGGAGTGACTTGATTTTGCTTTTTACGTCTTGAAAACTGATTCATAAATTTCCTCTGCTGTAGCAGAGTATCCTGTGTTTACTGATTAGGGGAGACTGGATAAAAGTGTTTATTATTTCTCCCAGGGCCTGATGGCAGCTGCCTTCTCCACAGTAGCAGATTTCTTGGATTAGTTCCTTTTGTGGGTTTCAGAGGCTGCTGACGGCTCCAGGAGTGTGTCCCAAGTGCATTGGCCTTGTGTGTGCCAGCAGAGCTTGTAGCTGGCTGTGGTGGTGTCCCCTGATGCCACCAGCTGCTCTCTGGCTGTACTGAAGGGACTGTTCTAATGCCAGCCCACAGTCCTTAAGGGGAGATGCAGCCTTTCTGTGCAGCATGGCAAAATAAAGGCAGGAGAAAAACCCCGACCCCTACCTGCTTTTCCCAGCCATGTCAGCTGGCTTCAGAGTTAAACAAACAATTAAAACAAACAAACAACCCCTTCCAAGAAAACCCAAACAACCACCCCCCAACCCTAAACAAACCAAGGTATTTCCTTTAAAAAAGCAGTTTATATAGAATCACAGGATCATTAAGGTCAGAAAAGACTTCTAAGATTAACCCAGCACCACTAAACGCCATCCTAAAGTGCCATATCCATATGTTTTTTGAACACTTCCAGGGATGGTGACTCCATCCCTTCACTAGGCAGCCTGTTCCAATGCTTTATAACCCTTTCCCTGAAGAAATTTTTCCTAATATCTAATCTAAACCTCCTTTCTACCCCTAAATAGTCTTCATTGGTGACCCAAAGCAGTTAGTGCCTCTGGTGTAGCTAGATCCTTCTGCACAAGTGCCTGAGCTCCTGTTGGAGGGTTAAGATGTCTTTTCAGAGCTGTCATTTTAATGGCTTTTTTCCCCTGTCCACTGAGTGGGGAAGTCTTTGGGGAAATAGTGATAGATGTTATTCATCTGTCTTTCATTGGAGGATTTCCTTTCTTCAGAAACTGTCCCTCTTCCCCTTGAATGTGCTTATATCCAAAATATGTCAGTAATTGGAAAGGTTTTCTCCCCCAGCCCCCCATGTTTTTCAGGGATTTGAATCTCCTGCAGAGCAGCACATCTTTTGACTGTGGAACTCAGTAGTTTTTCATGCAGGTGTAGTTAACGTTAGTACGAAAAAATATTCTTTGTTCAGGTATATTTGGAAAGTAAAATTTTAAATACAACTTTAGAGACTTGGATTTCCCGTTTATAAACTCTCGAGGTTGTTTTACCCTGGCCTGGTGAGGCAGCTGCTTCCTCAGCTCAGGGAGCAGGATTTAGCCCAGAGGGCACCACAGTCAGTGTAGGCATCTCCCAGTTGCTGTGCCCTGAGTTTCCAAGGTTCCAGACACCCACTGCTCGATCTGGTGAGTGTTCTGGAGTGGGAGCTGGGCAGGCTGTGCCTCAGGCTGGCTGAAAGCCTGGCACTGCCTGCTCTTGGTGGGAGAGGCAGACTGGCTTCCCCTCCAGAGGTCAGGTATCCTCTTGGTCAGCAGAGCAGGTGAGTAGCTGCAATTCCCTGCTGCAGACACTCCCAAAATCCCACTGCTCTCCTGAGCTGCCTGGGGAGCTTGGGATGAAGCTTCACCAGAAGGAAGCCGAGCCAAGAAACTTCTGCTGCCAAACAAGGCAGTTTTACTGCTTCCATGCACATTCCTGGCTGTTAAACCAGCAGAAAACTGCTGGATTTTTTACCCCTTTGGGATTTGTTTGTTGCCAGCATGTGAGCAGGGAGTCAGGTAAGTGCCAGAATTGATGCAAGGAAAGGAGGGAAGAGCAGCGTGGGAGGAGAAGGGGTAGAGATGCAGTTCCACCCTTTCTGTACCAGTGAGCCCATGGGTGGCTATGGCCACTTAGGAAAAACATCAGCAAATGCACTTGTTAGGCTGGTCTATTCTCTTTTTAGTTTTTTTCCCTTCAGACTCAAATGCCTGAATACACCCTCTAAAATAAAATGTGGGGATTGCATAATGTGTTTTTATGCCAGTATCATCAGACCTATCAAAACTGGGAGTGTTTTCACTAGTAAGCACTAGTGTTTAAATAAAATTATATAAAATACTAAATACAAAATAGCACTTGTCCCTTTATCCCAGAAGCTGACAGTAAAAATAAAAAGTTAGCACAGGAGCCAGTTAATGTAACTGCATTTTTGCATCTGATAGTGAATCTATAAACCAAATCTATTTTAATGCATAAAAAAAGCCCATTTCTCTCCCAGGCTTTGCCCCAGCTTTCAGTGGTCAGCATGAGACTGACCCAAAGCCCAGCATGTGGGTTGTTCCGGCAGCTGGGACACAAGCAAACAGGAGCTTCTGCCCATCCCTGCTTCTGTCACAGGAGTGCACCTTGCAGTAGGAAAGGGAGCCACTGGCCCAGGGTGAGACTTCCAGATCTGGACAATTAACACCTGGTTACTGTGTGAGCCCTCGATTAACCTAAAATTTCATGTCTTAGTAACCAGGTAGGCTTAAACTCAGTCCTGAACAGACTGAAGAGTGACACAAGAATCCTGAAGTAGCACACCAATAGTAGTAGAATTGGCTACTGACTGTCTCAATGGACTAAGACACCAAACTTTGCAGGAATCACTTTTATCTGTAACTTTACTCCTTTTTCTCATCTAGTTTTGGCCTGGTTGTAGCTTTGGGGATAACTAAGGCCAGAAGGAGCATTCTGTGTGATCAAAAGAACTGCAATCCCTCATCTCTTCTTAAAAAGTGGTGTTTTTTCAAATCTTGTCAGAAAGCTTAAGATCCGTGATCCTCCTTAGGGTGCAAAACAGAAGTGAAAAGTCCTGATTTTTAATCTAGCCGTTGTCTTTGCTGTTTTACTTCTTTGTGTTGTTCAAAGGTTTTCCTTGTTAGGATACTTGGCATGGTGTCCTGAAATTTCACTTGGCAAGAGTTTCTCTTTTGCTGGCAGAGCTCTTTCAGAGCACCTTGATGCCGGTGCAGCAGGAAGCTCAGGAGCCTGTGAGGTTCCCATTAGGCCACTTTCACATCAAGTTCAGCCTAATATTTAGTACTTCTTTGTTGTTTTCCCCTCAAATTTATTACTAAGTCACCTTCCCATGAGCAGATCTATACCTTGACAGTGAATAGTCACATCCTTGTGTGCCAGGAGTGTCAGGGTGACAAGGGAGATGCAGCTCTTCCTGCTGTAGGTGATTCTGCCTTTCACAACTCCTGTAAACCTTCATAAAGTATTGTTCCTCTAGAGCTGCCGGATCTCAGTGAGTCCCTGCGATGTCCTTTCTGCTACCCTGCAAAACCCTCAGGTCACCTGGTATTGCAATCTGATGCCATCACACCCAGCGATAGATGGATGTTCTCAAACGCTCTGTAATTGTTCCTTCTTTTTCCTTTTCCCCCACCTTGCTGCTTTGCAATACTCTGCTGTGTGATGGCTGACAGAGGGATCAGATTGATTTTCTGTGCTCCCCTTTACCCAGCTAAGCACATTGACCACTTTTGGTTCAGTTACTAAAGTTTGTACACTGTTGTTTTGTTTACTAACATGCAGTAGAGACAGAGCCGTGTGAAGCTGCAGGGTCTGCATGTTCTGATGGAAACTTGGGGTTTGTGTCATTGAGTGTCAGTGTGTTCTTGTGCATGATTTTGATTCTTCATCCTCGATGCATTAAAATAATTCAATACATTTCTGGCTTATTTTGAAAAAAAAAGTTGTGCAGCTGTGTAGTTACACAGCTACAATGTTATGTGTTACAGCTTTACGAATTGTTGGTGATGGTTTGTATCATAAATTAGTAACTAAGGCAGAGAACTTCAGAAATAGGGTGGGGATTAAAGGTGTAATGTCCTAAATCAGGACCAGCCACATTTTCAATAACTTCATCTCACAAAAGACAACTTAGACGCATAGAATCATTAAGGTCGGAAAAGACCTTTAAGATCATCAAGTCCAAAAAGACATTGCACAAGGTAAGAGAAAATCACAGTTTCAAATCAGTGTAGCAGAAGAGATGAGAAAAGTCATGAGACAAATGGAGTGGCAAGAAGTCAGGAACTCTGCATCACAGTACAAGGGATGTTCAAAGAAATAAAAAGGTGCAGACTGAAAAGTGACACAAAGAAGGGAGGGAGTCGATTGCTGCATCACTTGATTTTGAAATCCACTGCTGCTGCAGAGAGGATTTACCAGAGTCTTTATAGTCTGAGCCATAGACTGCTGAATGCTGGTGCAATTCTGTTAATTTGTCAGGTTTGATGCCTTGAGTGGGATCTAAACTCCTGACTTACTTCCTGCAGGGTGTGCTGATCTCCAGAGCCTTGACACCATGCAGCCCATGGAAAGGAAAAGGCAGGGCTACATTCATGAGCTCATTCAGACAGAAGAAAGGTACATGGACGATCTGCAACTCGTTGTAGAGGTGAGACATCTTGGATGTGAAAATGCATTTGGAAAAAGAACACCTCTGTCCTGAATAAAAACAATAAAGGGATTCTTAGGAAGCATGAGAGGACGGAGGAAGAAAGGTCTGTGGGTACCTCCCTCTCCAGTGACTGTTATGTGGTTGCTCTCCAGGCAGAAGCACCACTTTGTGAAACCCATAAGCTTGGAAAGACCTTCCTGTTTTCCAAATCCTGTTTGTAGGTGTTTGGGCTCAGGGAAAAGATGATGGGCTGGGGCCAGGCGTCGAGCAGAGCTGCATAGAGCTGTAGACACACCATAAGAGCTTATCACGTGCCTTCTCCCCGGTTTTATTTCTGGAAGCAAGACCACCTCCCTTGGCAGGGCAGGGACAGGCCAGCATTAAGTGCTCATGGGCATCCAACGTGACCTCTCTGTACAGAACAATGGTGTGAAGTGTGGCAGACGTTTAGTCAAGTCACACAGGTGCTCTGCTCCCCAGACATGAGGTGCTGAGTGCCCCTGAGAGCAGCTGTGGTTCTGCACACAGGTGACCCTGAGTGCTCTGTGTCAGGGGAGAGGAGCAGTACCTGAGTGTAGTTTGTGTAGTGATTGACTCTGAAATCACGGGAATGCTCTTCTGCTGAGCTCTCAGCCTGCAGGTCCCAGTGCTTGTCCTCGCTTTGCAAGAGCTGATGCCAGTGTCAGAATGGGGTCACACGCTCAGGGGAAACAGCTGTCACAAGTGCTAGAAAGGAATTGCTTTTAACTGCTGAGAAATTAGACACGGAGCATTCAAAAAAAGTCACTGCTGGGCTAAACAAGAGACTGACCTGTTTCTGTTCCCTGAAGAATTGCTCATTTTTTGGCTGCAGGTTTTCCAAAAACCAATGGCTGATTCAGGCTGTCTCACAGAAGGAGAAATGGGGCTGATCTTTGTTAACTGGAAGGAACTCATCATGTCAAATACAAAGTTACTGAAGTGAGTACTTACCTGCAGTCTTACATTTTCCTTTTCATTATTCTGTCGTTCCTTTCCCCAGAAAGTTTTCTGGGTTTACAGTCAATGTTCTGTCCTTGCTGATTATTTCCTGTTCATGCTTGCATTTAGAACAGCTAAATGCAGTCAGACTGCTTCAGAAGGAGTTGTAATAAGAGAGAGGGAGAAATAAACAGCAAGAACTGATGCACATTTGCTGTAATACCTTAGAAACAGACCCTACACAAAATCCTGTGCATGGGAGGTTTTCTTCCCAGTTTTCTGCAAAGCAACCTTTTATTCTCTAAAAATAATCTTTGGAAAGATCAAGTGGCTAATAATACACTGAATGGGATGCTGGTTGAATGTAGAGATTGATGCTGATTGTCCCAGAAACCTCAAAGGAGAGTCCCAGTCCCCCAGACTCCACCAGGCAGATCATTCAGCTCAGGATGTTGTGTCAGTGACTTCCTGGGGGTTCAGGCAGGACCCCGGCACCTCCTGGAAGTGCCTGTGCCATGTAAGGAAATTCACCCCAGGTCTGTGTCCTGTCAGAGGTGGATCTGTAAGGGTTGTGATTTAGGCCTTGCAGACTTGGCTGCAAAGTTGGATGGTGATTTCTTTCCTCGTCTGCAGAGCCTTGCGGGTGCGTAAGAAAACGGGAGGCGAGAAGATGCCGGTGCAGATGATTGGGGACATCCTGGCAGCAGAGCTGTCCCACATGCAGGCCTACATTCGGTTCTGCAGCTGCCAGCTCAACGGAGCGTCCCTGCTGCAGCAGAAAACTGATGAAGATGCTGATTTCAAAGACTACTTAAAGGTACTGGATTGAATAGCTTTTGTGCCTTCTCCTTTCCTCAATGACAGGACCCCATCTAACCAGCATTGACCAGATCAAAACAATCCAGAAGAATAAAATCCTGCAAAAATAGCTAAGAAGCTTCCAAGGTGTATTTATATGGTGACCATGGCTAACACTGTGTGCTCTTTATTTTCAACACTGTCTTTCTCTCTGACTAATTTACTTAGGCATAAAAGGAGAACTGCCAGAACAGTTGACATCAGGCATTTGTTTCTTTCATTTCTTTGTTCTTTTTCAACCTGAGTGGAGCTTGTGATGTCAAAATAAAATCTGGAACAGTTTTGAATGTAAGGATTCTGCATGAACAATGACCTGTGATTTATGCTGGCAAAGCCTCTGGGTGCAATGACACTGCCAGCTTTCCTGATTTTTCTAGATACAAGTAATGTTTGCTTACTGAAAAAATCCAGGATCTCTCGGAATGCCTGGAAAAATGAGTCTGATCACAGAATTTTCAGTATTCAGTGCCAGTGATGCAACTGTTTTCTGATGATTACTGCAATGTCTGTTAAATCTCTGGGTTGCACCACAGAAACTTGCCCTGGACCCTCGCTGCAAAGGAATGCCCCTCTCCAGCTTCCTCCTGAAACCCATGCAAAGGATAACGCGCTACCCTCTGCTCATAAAGAGTGTGAGTACCCCAAGGGAGGTTTTGTAGCTGAATGCTTTGAGTTTGATCTCCATAGCAAAAGCCAAGATAAAGGCTTGTCCCTTTATGAGGATTTCTCCGACAAGCACCTGTGCTTACCTCTGCTTTGTCTTGTTTTCTCCCCTCTTTGACCCACACCAGATCCTAGAGAACACTCCGGAGAACCACCCGGATCACAGTAACCTCCGGCTCGCGCTGGAGCGTGCGGAGGAGTTGTGCTCCCAGGTGAATGAGGGCGTGCGTGAGAAGGAGAACTCGGACAGGCTGGAATGGATCCAGGCCCACGTCCAGTGTGAAGGCCTTGCTGAGGTACCTGCACTGATGCTCTGCAGGGCTGGGGCTTTTCAGTGTCATTTCAGAAAGGCTGGGGAGGGAATGGCAGTCCTTGCTCACATCCCTTATTGGAACATGATCCACTGCTGAACTCCAGGCAGGGAAGCTTTTCTCGAATTCTACTCACAGCCACAACGTGACGAACCATTGTTTTTGCATGATTTTAGTGGCAGAGAAATCTTGATTTATCAGCATAAAAACTGATACCATTTAGACCATTAAATGGACAGAAAAAACTCTTCTCTCTGAACTCCTGATCTTGCTGCCACTGGGCTAAGTCAGGTGCTCCTATGGAGGATTTCACTTAGTGTGTGTTTCCCAGGGTTTTCTTCAAGCAGGAAGGGAACAGAAGCCCTCAGTGCTAGATTCTCAAGGATATGTGGTGTTCAGGCTCCTGTACCTTTCAGGACAGCCTTCAGACTGAGGTGTGTGTGACAGTTCTCCACTGTCTGCATAAGGAACCAGGGCTTGACAGGGCATGGTCTGTCCTGGTTCCATCACCTAATCATCTGTAAGAGGTGACCTGACTGCAGCCTGTGCAGCCTCCTCTTAAACGCAGCTTCTGGACAACACAGATGTGGCCATGCAGTAAATGCCTCCATCTGGTCATCCCTCTGTGTGTTTTTGGTAAAGCTTAAATCTGCTCTGAGGTGGGAGCTGTGCTGTTGCCATGGCTGATCACATAACAGTTCTCTTCTCTTCATTTACAATGGAATTCATTAAACAACAGAGAAGAGCATTTTGAGCAGCTTGATCAGCCTCCACGGTGAAGAGGAGCAGGAGTTGATGTCTGCACAGACTTGCTGCTGCTAATGGGTTTTGTCTCTTCCCAGCAACCTGTGTTCAACTCCCTCACAAACTGCTTGGGACCACGGAAGCTCCTGCACAGTGGGAAGCTGTACAAGGCCAAGAGCAGCAAGGAGCTGTATGGATTCCTTTTCAATGACTTCCTGCTGCTCACCTACATGGTTAAACAGTTTGTGTCTTCCGGATCCGATAAACTGTTCAGCCCCAAATCCAACTCCCAATTCAAAATGTACAAAATGGTGAGTGAGTCAAGGTGCTCCATGCTCATGTGGGTACAGTGGGTCCTGGCTTCTGACAAGGAATGCTGCTCTCCCACTGGGATTAGCTGTGTGGTCCCTTTTGCTGTTACATGGGCATGTTCTGGCAGACAACTTGAATGAATACCATTGGCTTAGTGCCCAGAAAAGGCCAGACCTCTGTGTCTTGGTTTAACAAACACTTCCATCCACCTTGGGGGGATAGGGCAGAAGTAGCATCATGCCTGAAGAGCTGAGTGAGATGTTCAGAAGCAGGAGCCTTGACTTCAGTTTGCAGGTTCCTGCATCCACAAGAAAATTCCTGTCCTTCTTCAGAAAACAGTAGAACGTGCAAAATTTTAGTCTCTGTGCCCAGACAGTGTGTGTTCTCAAGATTCTGAAACTGGAGACATAAGTTTAAGTATCAGGGCTGCTTTCCCACAGACAACCTGAGAGATTCCCAGGATTTCCAAGCTCCACACTGCAGCTCTCCTTACACAGTCCTGCCCCTTTCACAAAGCTCTTTGCCTAGGAAAACAGAATGGGGTGAATCGCCAGAGCAGTTTTTCTCTCAGCCCTTTCTTGCATCCTTTACACAGTAATCTCCTTGTTTGTCCTGTGTCCTACTTTCATTTTCCCTACAGTAAACCAGTGCATTTAAACATCTTAGTAGAGTTTCTGCCCATTGTCACAGGGGGATGCTGCCACAGTGACGTTTGCTTTTCTTTCAGCCTGTTTTCCTTAATGAAGTCCTTGTGAAGCTGCCCACAGACCCTTCAAGTGATGAGCCAGTTTTCCACATATCACACATCGACAGAGTTTACACACTTAAAACTGACAACATTAACGAGCGGTGAGTAGTGAAAATGCAAATCTGAGCTTAAACTTGTTGATTGATGCTGTGGGCCGTGTTTCCAGTGAGCAGACACAGGGGCTCTGAGCTCAGGAACACAGCTGGCTCTTGGTCAGGAAATAAACTCACTCGACTCTCATTTGAATGAGAAGTTTTCTCTGATTTTGTTCTGCTTGTGTGGCAGCTCTTGCAGTGGAATCCAGACACACCTGCTTCTCCTTGATGTTACAGTTGTACAGAAGAATAGTTTAGGGCTGCAAAATCCAGCATCCCATAGGACTCTTGCCCAGTCCTGGGCTGTCTTTAATGTGACCCAGCAGCCTTTAATAAAACAGCAGCTCCACGTCCATTTATTTAGGCTGGTTTGGAATGTGGCATAAGATTAAATCCGAAAACTCCATCGCTTTAGTCTGTGAACTGACTTGATTTGTGGTGCCTCTGAAACCCAGGGAGGGGAGAATGGGGAAAGAGAGTGGGGCAGAGTCACTGATACTGAAGACTTTGCTGCCTGTGGGATGACCCTGACTGTAGGGATTGCTCTTTACAGAACTGCCTGGGTCCAGAAAATCAAAGCAGCATCAGAGCAATACATTGAAACAGAGAAGAAGAAACGTGAAAAGGCTTATCAAGGTACCTACCGAGTTCTGTATTTTCTTCTCATCCACATGGATACAGGGGCAGGGCATTTCCTGGAGGATGCCAGTGTCTGTGTAGGATCTCTCTCTTCAGATCTATTGCCAGTTCTTACAGTTCCAACCAACCCATTTATTTCTGACCTCTTTGTTCCCAGCTCGTTCACAGAAAACCTCAGGAATAGGACGCTTAATGGTGCACGTGATTGAAGCAACTGAACTAAAGGCCTGTAAGCCCAATGGTAAGTGAGGGAAACAGTCTCAGATCACTTTTATTCCTGTAACATTTGGAAAGACTTGCTGAGAGGAGTTGGTCATTTGGGAAACACTGTGATTTGTCTACAGTTTCTTTATGAAATAACCATTCTTTAGCTTCAGAGGACTGAGTGAAGAACCAGCTCTGTGCTGCTCTGGAATATAGGGATTGCCTGATCCACATCTTCTGGCAGCAGCATTGATGTGTATCCAAGCAGGCTCCAGATGGAGGGGGGGTTTCTGCATTGCAGAGGGGTTTCAGTCCCTGTTCTGTGTTTAGGGAAGAGCAACCCGTACTGTGAGATCAGCATGGGCTCGCAGAGCTACACTACCAGGACCCTGCAGGACACCCTAAACCCCAAGTGGAACTTCAACTGCCAGTTCTTCATCAAGGATCTTTATCAGGACGTCCTGTGTATCACCATGTTTGACAGGGATCAGTTCTCACCTGATGGTAAGTGTGAATATTTAGGAAAAGAATGGTTTTTCTGTGAGCTGGGGTAGCCAGTTCCTCAGAAGCAGTTTCAAGAGCCTGAGGGTCTGACTGCTGCCTGAGAAATGCTGGGTAAAAACAATGCCTTAGTACTCAGGAGGTTCAGTAGCCTTCCAGAGCCAGTAACTCCAGTCAGTCAGATTTGATCCCAGTCTGGCTTTTCTGTCAGACACAGAATTACTTTCTTGTCAGACTGAGGAGACAGACAAGTTGAAAGCAGAAGTTCTACTCTCGATAGGTGCTCAAAAATAAGGTCTTGGGTTATATTTGCACAGCAACAGCTTGATCAGCTTTCTTGTTGCTTGGAAACTGAGCACGTTTTTGGCAGTCAGTTGCTTCTCGTATTCTCTAAAAGGTTCAGTGCTTTTTCAGGGCTCTGACACACAGTCAATTATTGCAAATTTGCAGGGAACTGCCCTGACCTGAGATGCCATGTGTGTAACTACAGCTCAGGCTTTTCTCCTGTGAGTTAACATGAGTATGACTGGCTGCTTCTCCCAGCTGAGTCTTGTTTTTTGGTCCATGGTGAACCTTTTAATGCACACACATACACAAAGATGCCATATAAGAAATAGCCACACAGAGGGTGTATGATTTCTGAATGGGACTCTGAACCTACTAGTAGTGGTAATTGTTGAAGGTCGTTGTTCTTGTGAAAAGCATGATATATAAGCATAATTAAAAGTTGGCGAAGCCAAAGTAGTTGATTTTTTATTGTCTTTGAGCACCTCAGCTGATTTGCAAACAGGTTCCATCACCTGACTCTGACCTGCCAGCTCTGAAACTGAAGAACACTTGAAATTGTGTTTCCAAATGGGTATTTTCTAAGAGTGTTTTTAAAAGCCCTTAGCTCAAACTGTGATATCCTAATTCCATGGCATTCTTCTCTTCTAAAAAGGCCCTTTTTTGTCACTGCTGGCTGGTTTACCCAGGGCTGGGGTCCAATCAAACCAGAAGCCTGGGAGCAGTGCTCTGGAACTGAGCATGTACCACATAGCATTGCATTAACCTGAATCACTCAGATTTTCTAAGGTTAATGTCTTCGCCTAATGAAATTTCTTATTCTTTTGTCCAACAGATTTTTTGGGTCGCACTGAAGTTCCAGTTGCAAAAATCAGAACAGAACAAGAGAGCAAAGGCCCCACAACTAAACACTTACTGCTGCATGAAGTTCCAACAGGAGAAGTGTGGGTACGCTTTGACCTGCAGCTCTTCGATCAGAAGACACTCCTCTAAGAACACTTTTTTTTTTTTAATTTATGAAGGACAACTGAAGCTGACAGCCTGAACATCTTTTGGTAAAAGACTCTTTGCCCCACGCTGGTTATGAAGCAAGAGTTCCTGCTGCTTCTGTATTTCCTCTTCGTTCCTGGTTGCGCTTAGTTCCTTGCAGTGTTCCGAGTTGTTGTCGATCTATGCAAACCCAAATGTTACTGTAAATACAGTACTATAGCTCAGTGCCTTTTTATTATGTTGAAATATCTTGGTTTTGGATGCCAATGTTTCCATTTTCAGGGCCATAAAAAGTATTACGTAGAAATGTGGCACCAAGCTGTTTGTATATTTTACCACTTAGTCTGACAGACAGACTGAGGAATGGTTTAAGCTCAGCACTAGAATCATTCCATTTGAAATCTTAAAAGTGATATCCACTGGAATTTTCCCATCTCAGGATGATAGTTTTAACAGTTAAATGGTGAAGAAGCCTTAGCACTGGAGAAGTCTCCGATATATTGTATATTCTTTAAGAATCAAGTATAGTTCTTTACTTGACTTTAGTTCTGCACTGGAATCAGTAACTGCTACTTGATTTTTCTTTCTGCTTCAGTTTGATTTATTATTCTCTGCTGAGACAATGTGGTTGTGAAGAATAACTAGAAAAAAATAATTTAAATACTGTGACCCACAACAATGTGGCAAAATACTCTTCAGCTCTTCGGGTTTTTTCCTAAATATAAGTTATTTGTGTACATTTCCTTGGTCTTGCAGACCTCCATGTGAATCTTGAAGCTTTGACATTGCCAACATGTATATAGAGAGTAAAATATAAGTTTATTAATTTGTCTACAGATGTTTATTGATGCATAGTGATTTTAAAAAAGTATATTTTATTGTACAGGGGAAATGTGAAATCATGAGAAAAACTTATAGGATTTGTTCAAGAAAAGTTTATTACAAGTTTAAAAGGTTTGCTCTGGGGAACTGTCACCCCAATATAAACCTGTAAAATGAACTGGTTGAAAGCAAAAACTTTCTCTTGGCACCAAATCAGGGATGGTTAAAAAAAAAAAAAAGTTTGTTTATAAATATTTGATACATTGTAACCATTTTACTGCCTCCTTAAACTGTTTTGTTGCAGAAGCACAGCATGCAGTTCTGAGCAGCCTGTGCCCTTGTTTTCCACGGGTGCAGAAATTCCTCCTGAAGTCTGGCAGTTTCCCACCCAGTCGCCATCTGTGCACCCTCCTGTTACTGAGTCAACCTCTGTTACTTTTAACAGTTTTCTGTGGTGCAGTATTTCTAATCCTAAATAAAACTCAAATCTTGGCAACTCTTGAGAGATTGTGTCTGTACAGTGGGAGTTTGGAGGACAGAGAAAATTCTGTTTCCAGGCTTTGAGCCCAGAGCTGCTGAGCAGCCATGCCAGCAGGGAGATGGGACTGCACTGGCACAGGAGAGGGACTGGTTTGAAGGCATTGGCAGCAGCTGCTGCCCAGCGCTGACTCTCCAAAAAGCACCAGATGTTGTGTACATCATCACTTCCCATCTCCTCTCCCCTACTTCTTTCCTGCCTTCTCAAAACACCAGTTTATGTTAAAAGTTTGGTTTACTGCTTGGACATTGTCTCCAGGAGAGAACACCAGCACTGTCTTTATTGAGCTCAGCCTAAGTTAAACCTCCTAAAAAGCAGGTTTTGGCCTGTAGAGCATTGAACTGGAGCTGGCAAGAAGAAGAGCAGCATCTCAGACATTTCTCTGGCTGCTGGGTAACAACATTTCAGAACTATGTTTGAGACAATTAGTTTATTGCAGTTTGCCCAAAGATCTGGCCTGTTCTCACTTGCTTTGGCAGTGCATGTAACCTATTTTGTAAAAGGTACCTTTGATGGCTGTGCTTGCTGCTCTGGTCAGCTGGAGGACAGGTGACATCACTGGTTCTGTCATTGTGCTGGTTGATGACTTTCATCCTTGAAAGAGAAGGAAAAACTGTTGCCATGCTTCTGTAAAGATCAGCTGAGCTGTCAGATTATTTCCTGCTACAGAGCACACACTGAGCTTGCCTGAGAACTCTCCAACCCTCCTTAGACAGGACACCACCCATGCTGTCACAATGGATTTGAAATGAGAAAAACAAACCTCCCCCCCACCTTTGCTACTGTGCCTCAAAAACTGGGCTTAGTATAGTTCCAGACTGTGTTCCTGGTGAAAACCATGCTCAAACACTCTTGGACTTAAATGCAGTAGGAGCTAGTTAGTAAAACTAGGATGTGCTCCTCTACAGTAGCCCCCCAGCAGCACATCAGTAACACACTTTATTAACTTCCTGCTGCTCCAGCGGGACTCCAAACCTCCTCACACCTTCCAGCAGTCTGTGCACGTCTTCTGGAAGAATGGATCATACTCTGATGGGTCATAATGGTCCAAAAACACAAAGCCCTGTGGGAGAAGCAGGTACTGGGTCAGTTCTCAGAAGCTATTGGTGGTACAAGAGTGAGAGCAGCCAGCCTGAGCAGCCAGCCTGGGCAGCCAGCCTGGCTGGGAGACAGCCAGACATGGCACGAACACAGCACCAGAGGTGGGTGGAAGAAGGATTCTCAAATTGTTACACACTGCACCTCAGAGAGAAGGTGGCTGAAGTGTAACAGGAAAATTCCTCTATCCATTCTAATTTATCACAGGCATAAACACATAATAAATGATTTCATGAAGCATCCAGAAATAATTACAGGCTAAAATGCTAACCTTAACTAAGACAGTCAAGACAATGGAAGTTTTGTTTATTGGAAAATGTTTGTCCAGAGAAGGGTGCCCTGAGATTGGCTCAGTTGTTCAGAGCATGGTGCTAATAACACCAAGCTTGTGGGTTTGATCCCAGAATGGGCCATTCACTTCAGAGTTGGACTTGATGATCCTTCTGGGTCCCTTCCAATTCAAAATATTCTGTGATTTCAGCAAAACAGATATTAAAAAGGAAAGAAAAAACAGGAGCAAGTGAGCCCTCACTAGCCACAGCCTTAGGCAGGTCACTGGTCTGCGAGATGCCAGCTCCAAGTCTGGGTTCATGAGCTGGCTTTTCCATCTATACATCGGAATAAAGACCTGAACCCACACCTCATGGTCCAGACCACAGCACCTTCTCATCAACAACCCTGCAACAGGATAAAGAGAAGCCTGATACCATGGAAGAGAGCACGAGAAAATGGACAAAAAGAAGGGAAGGAAGGAAAAACACATCCAGAATTAACCATATTAACTAACCCACACAAGTGTCTCAAGTTCTGCAAAATTTATCATATGCTGCCACAGTTAATGCAAACTTATGCAAGTAAGTTGTCCTGTAAGTATGAAGGGCCTCAGCCTGCTTTTCAGACTTGCTGGTGACAGACCTGACACCACACAGCAAGGAGAAAAGGCAGAAGCTGATCCCTGGGGCTGGTGCTCCCCTTCAGGCAGAAGAACACATCCCAGTACAGCAGCCATTGCTTCTGGAGGACACCCAACAAATTCCTGACCTGACACAGCAGCTTGCATGGTGAACTGATGCAGACCCAGGTATGTACAGTATACCCAAATATCCTAAATCCCAGGACTTCAGCAGTAGGACTGGTTCAGTTGTTATTCCATGCAGTTTAAATGCACGGGTCTGTCACATCAGGCCTTCGAAAAAGAGATCATTTGGTCTCATTAAAACAACACAGCTCCCATGACATTTTCATTTCTGGATGAGTAGCTTGCTTACAGTCTCACAAATCCACTGTGCACTGGTTTCTACTGACAACAAATGCCTGCTCTTGATAAAATACCATTATTCTTTGTGGCAGATTACATAACCGCTTTTATTTTTCTCATTTTTTTATTCCTGAGATGCAGAAAGTTTAGTCGTGGGATCTGATACTCCAGAGTGGTGTGAAATTAAGAGCAAAACGAAGAAAACTAACGAGTATTTCCTACAGTGACTGCAATTTTTGTGAATACTGAAACACATGGGCCTACAAAATCCATGGGTTGGGTCTATTACCTGCACGCAGATTTAAGAAAATTGTTTGTATCTCCCTGTTCTCATATTTTTTTCTTTTATGAACTTGAACAGTAGCATCCAAGACCACAAACTCGTTTCACTCATGCGCTGCCAACAGAGTGCAGTACTGCTGTAAGCTGAACTCCTGAGACACGAGAGTGCAGCCCACTCCCTGCTCACTCAGCCTTTGGTTTCAGCTGACAGCTCAAGGTTTTCCCACTAAATGGTCCAGCCCACAGAGGGAAACACACCTCAAGATAGTGTCTCATCATATTCAGACTCCAGAACATGTTCACTGCACCAAGCAATGCTGCTGTTCATAGCTGATGGTGAACTTACACAGTTGCAACATCACCATTACAGAAGTCTTTGGGAAAAGTAAGTTACAGGCAAGGTGTATCTGAACTCCAGGTTACTCAACAGACAGGAAATAACAGCTAAACCCCTGATCTTATCCACAACCCTCTGTATGCAACCCTCTCCATGAGAGAAATGTGCTTCTCATTGATACCTTCTTTGTACGGTAGTTTAAATATTGAGAGAATTGTTCTTGTCTCCTTTTTCGCACTTCTTCCTCTGACTGGCTGTCCATTTGGTACTTCATTTTCTGCATAAATGGCTCTGAAACATCCTCAAGATATTTTTTGTAGACGATCTCTGTCTTTCTCAGATCTAGGAAATCAGTGTGCCTCAAATACCTGTCCATCTCCTAAGTAAGAAATGGAAAATAAAAAGCATATGAACTATTGGCTGATGACATTAAAGATTCCACAGGTGAAGGTTTGCAGCTTGGCTGATCTGACTGCTCACTGCTCCAAGGCACCTGTTTTCCAGCCCTTCCTTCTGCTGCTCCCTCTCTCCACTTCCCACCACTTGCTTCCAAGCTCGCCCTTTCAAGAGCTCTGGCATTCAGACCTTTAATTTTTGAAGCTGTGGTGCAAGACTGGCAGCAAATTACTCACTTTCCCCCATCGGGTTATTGAGCTGAAATCACTGCAGAGCAGGGGGCTGCAAGCACCAGACTGTGCAAGACAGGCAGCAGGAGAAGGCCCTTCCCTGCAGCACTGGCAATCTGCTGGATCACATCAGAGCAGCCCTCCTGCCCTTTGCTCACAGCACCACTGTCACCAAGTAACCACGCCCACAGAACAAATATTAGATGCAAACAGGCAGTTTACGTCACCTGTGAGTCACGTTTAGGGCTACTACTTCAGTCCTATGCAGAGGAGAGTGAAAAGATCAGAAGCTCATACCTCCAGGTTAGTTTTCCAAGAACACAGACAACTAACATTTTCTCATTAATCACTGATTGGAAACTATAAACATTGGCATGCAGGAAGGCACACAGCAAATGAGAAAAGAGGTACCACTTCTTACCCTCACAAAATTTTCTCTGTCCAAGATGCACTGAACAGAAGCAATGATGTCTCGGCTTTGATCAGGTGCTGCCTAACAAAACAGCAAAAAAACCCACATGAGGTGAAAGCAGGACTTAGAGTAGGTGTCAGATTTACTTTTGAACTCAAAATAATTTCTGTTGTCGTGATTAAAGGCATATTATACCACAACCCAGCTGGCAAATCCTTGCAAGATTTGCTCTGAACAGTTGGGTTAAATAGCAACAGAAGAGTGTTGAAAGAACTGGAATGAGAACTGGAATGTACATGCTCAGACCATACACCTCCTTGGCTGTTCCTCACCATGATCAAACACCACTTTCTCCTTGCCACTGTTTCTCACCTGTGCCAAACATGTGGCTCCTTAACTCAAATCCTGCACTCTAGACAAGGAGTACAGGCAATGTGGACCAAATCTATCATTTGGGGATGGAATGCATTTTATTTCTAATTTCCACAGAATGGAATATTAGCCTGCTATTCCCTGTGCTTAATACTGATTTCTAATTCCAATAGACAGTGTAGTTTTCATGTATGTCTGCCTTGGCCCTGCTGACCAGCTCCACACTCCTAAAGGTTTATTACACTGAGATGAGCAGGACATCACACATCAGAGCAAGCAAGTAAGAGACAAGTAGTATTAAAAAACCCACCACAAACAAATGAGAAAGAGGAAATCTAAATTTCTGGCATGTTTTAACACCCTCTCATCCTACTATTTGAAACAACTGGTATGTTGTATTATGCCTGATGAATTTACTTCACATAATCACGGGTCCTTTCTAAAGCCAGCACTGTAACAGCAGCACAAAGACATGGCCAGCTAAGAACACTCCAGCTAAGAACCATCACTGGTGAACAGGATGAAAGTTTTCCTTCAGGATGATACATATTTGAAGAATCCTTAAGAATCAAAGGAGCTGGGTCTCCTTTGAAGGAATTAAATCTCTTCTCCCTGAAAAAGAGCAGGCCCAGGGGGAGCCTCATCACAGTACTACTTACAGGGCAGCTACAAAGAGGATGGAGGCTCTCACTTCACCAGAAGCCGCAGGAAGAAGACAAGGGGTAAGAGGTACAAGTTACATTGGCAGACGTTTCATCTCAATATAAGAAATAAAATTTTAAGTGAGATCAATCATTCACTGAACAACCTCCCCAGGGATGTGGTAGAGTACCCATCACTGAAGGTTTTCAAGGTGCAACTGGACAGGGAGCTAGATACCCTCATCTGGTGTCTCTTTCCCATGAAAGGCTGGACCAGACAATCTTCCAAGGTCCCTTCCAGCCTGGGCTCTTCCTTCAGTCCATGATTCCAACTAGTCACAAGCTTGTTTCAGATTTTATGGGAAACTTTTCCACACACCAAACTGCAAGTAACTCAATAAAGCTGCCTCAAAAGGACTCAAGAGCTCGATAAAAACCCATTGAATCCACTGCTATTTCCAGAGTTCTCTGTTTTCCTTCTCCATGACAAACACTTCTCAGATTTTACAGAACTTTGCAAATAACAATTTTTCATTTTTCCCTTCATAACTTCATTTCATTCCTCCACTCACACCTTCACATGACAGAAGCCCTTTCTTCTGTGTTAGCCAATCTTTGGCAATATTTTCCTTCCCAAAACGTCTGCTGCAATCAAAAGTATTGGCTGTGCCACTCTGCTGGTGCTGAGGAAAACCTCTGGATAAATGTGGATAAATGTAAAGAAAGGAAAAGGTCTGCATAAAAAGACAACCTGCTTTACAAAGATCAGCTTCTCATCCAGGTTACACGACCAAGCCACAAACTGGGATGGAATGGTAACAAGTAATACAACTGCAGTACCCACTTCTGAGGTATGAAGTCGGTAAATCTCGTCTCCAGAGTGCTTCTCCCTGCACTCCTTTTCTCCCATCGGATTTTTAATTAGAGAGATGGGACAAAAGCAACTTAAACAATTTATTGCTAAAATAATAAACAAGGCATCAGTCTCCAGCCAGCATGAGATTTTAACAACACATTGTAAAAATGGCAAAAGTCACAAGATTCAGCATTACATGACAATTTATAACTTTCTAATCCAATAGACAGTTAAAATGAAACTTTGTTTTGATTTAATGACCTATCCTTGTAGAACCTGTTGCCTGCAATGCAGGTGTCTTTTGACCAATGCTTTCTTAGGTCATGTAGACATATACACTTCAATTGTAACATCTAAATTCTTACTTAAAGTATAAAGTTATATTATTATACTTAAAACCCTTCACCATAAAATCCCATCCATGCTTTTACTTATCACTATAAAAACACAGGTTTGTAATCCTCCTGCTTAAGAACCATGAATCACTGCCAATTAAGCCAGACCGAGTTCCTTCCAGGGCTGTAAGTCAAACCCCTTATTAACTGCAGAAGTTTTTACTTCTGTTTCCTACACTGAGGGTGCTGTGGAGGGACAGACTGAAACACAAGCTCCTGCTCAGGGCTCACAGATGAGTTCAGGCATATGCCAGGGATGGCAGTCTGGGAGCACAGATAGCAAACACCGTGGATTTCAGTGGGACTAAGTGGCCAGTCCCAATACAGGTCCCAACTACACACAAATACCAGTTACAGATACTGGTTTTCCGTGTTCCTCACAGTAGAACCTACAGCTGAAGGAATGCTGGGGGTCACTCACCTTCCGAGGCTGCTGCCGACTGGGTTTTCTCACAGGTTTCCCATTCGCAAATCTTTGTAGCCAGGGCACCTCTGGGCTATTCACACTACCCATGCTTAGATTACTCTGGGAAAAACAATAGAACAGTCAAAACCATGTAAAACTATTGTATTAACAGCAAAAACTTAATTTTCTTACAATTCCTACCAATCGATGAAACAAATCTCTAAAGGAATTCTAACTGCTGATACCAGCAGCATTTTCCTGTCACAGTAAGTAAAATAGAGATGAAATATCAGGTTTACAGTCAGATACTGCCTCTGGTGGGACTGTCTGTCCTCATCTCCACAAACCATGGACAGTACCTTTTGTTTCCAAGAACACTGATTGACAAATTATTTGAAAATTCCTGTCAGCTTTGGAAACATTTCAGAGTTATCAAATTTCACCTCCTGACTATTATTACTTCTTTCCTTTGTGCCTTTTTCAATCACATAAAAGTCCCTTTCAAGTAATTGCTGCATCCCACTCCAGGGATGGCTACATTTTAGTGGTTTTTAAAGTTAGTTCTACTAGTTCTACTACAGTAACAGATGAAGTTTATGCTGAAGTGCTAACGCAGCTCCAGCCAGAAAATTGCATCTTCTCTCTTGTATGTGCATCAGGATATCTGGATCAATTTGTAACAGAGACAGTGGAACCACAGAGGCAAAATGCCCCTTACAGGAACCTCCATTTAAACCCCTATTTATTTCAGATTGACTGGAGACACACAGCTTCCAGGAAACAATGGATTCACATTACTTAGGTAAAGAGTGGAACAAAAGAAAAGATTATTTCTGCAGAGATACTGACCCCAAGTCTTCAGCCAGATCTTTAATTTATTAAAAAAAAAAAATTTTGGTCTTCAATTAATTTTTGCAGTATCTACTTAAAAGAATCCGCAAAACCTCTCTGAATTGGGTATTCATAAAACAACTTTTTTTGTACCAGACAACATTTAAGAGTTTATTCTGTCGAATCCAGCACTTTAATGACAAGTAAACGGATCTCTCTTGAGTGCAGATTCAAATTTCTTACCATCAATTCAAGGTAAAGTCTGTAATCTACATCTTTATTTGTTTCTTTTCATATTCCCTGTTCTTGTGCACTGACAGAAACATCTGCTGGGATATTCCCGCATACTCATAGAAATGTTTTCCTGTCTTTTCTGACTGAAAGGGTCAGAAACCACAGTAAAGCATATGTTGGAAGGGACCTCAGGAGGTTACCTGGTCCCAGTGCCACCTTGAAGAAGATCAAATCTCACAGAACCATTTTCTGATACAAAATAAACGGGCAAACAGCAAGGACTGAAGAGCATCCGGGTGCCTGAGGTGCCACAGATTTGGCATTACACAAATCCAACACACCTTCCTATGAGTAATACATCCCCCCTACATGCACAGGTGCCACGGGCTCCTGCGTCATGCCACCATTTACAGACTTCCTTCCACTCCAAGCAGTTTTGTTCTCCTGAGACAGGGATGCTGTAAATCCCTAGACAAGCTTGAGATAAGGAAAATATGTATTTTAGTATTTTTAAGCTTGTAAAACAAGTAAAACAAATAAAACCCCAACCATTACCCTCTATTCTATCTGTTTTAAGTAGCTAGTATTAAGACTCCACCCATCTCACAAAGAAAGACTGAGCACAAAGCAAAGGAGGTGTTTGACCTCCTCAGAGAATTGGGACCCCAAGGGAGACAGAACAGAGTAAACACAGAAAATCTGCCTCTGCAGCAATCTGCCTTCAAGAGCCCACAAGTGGTAAAGACTCCAACTGCAGATTCTGTCCCCTCCACTCCCCCCAGTCTTCATAACTCAAGCTGCTACTGAATCTTAATCCATTCTTTTTCTGCTTTCTTTGGAGTCTTGCTAGGAGATGCCAACTCTCCTCTCTGCAAAGGCAGGGCTCACTGATGAGACAGCAGCTGTTTTGCAGGTCTTGAAACTAAAGGTGTAATCACAGGCTTAGACAGAAATAGAGTAAAGGATTTTCCAAAATCTGAGTGGATAAAACAAGCATTTAGTCACTCTAGCAGTTACAGTCTGCAGATGCCAAATCCCATGAGCAGGTTGGCTGTTCTGTATTAGGACATTCATTTCACTGTGCCAGATCCCTGGAAGTGTTCAAGGCAAGAATGGACGGGGCTTTGAGCAACCTGGTCTGGGGAAAGGTGCCCCTGCCCATGGCAGGGAGTTGGAACGAGATGATCATTAAGGTCTCTTCCAATCCAAACCATTCTGTGGTGATCAAACCTGAGAATAACCTTGCCTAAAAATTCTTGCTAGGTAAACACACATCCTCCCGTGCTGCCAGCAGTTTGTAAGTTTTAAAGACAGGTTTCTCTTCTTTCCTCAGTAAAGAACAAGGTTCTCCCCCAAACACCCACCTGCTTAAATTCACACTCTCTGTGCCCAAACACGAGTCTTTGCAGCAGCTTTGAAGAAACACACTTTAATCACTCTGTGATAAGTATAAATACCCTCACACATGCTTCAGTCGTCTCAAAATCCCCGTTCAGCCATGTAGGCCCACCTGTCGCCGCACGGATGTCACCCTGCATAAGCATAGCTGGCCGCCTTTACTGGTGCCTTGGTCCCCTCCGATTGCCTCAGGTGCAGGGACAGAGCACAGTAAGGCAACCAGTCTCTAGTGCGAGCAGGGCAGCTCTGTGAACACAGCCTTAGACTGTGAATGCTGAGCTAACAGATAAGGCGTGTGTGCCCGGAGGGTCCTGGTCT
The DNA here is from genome assembly GCA_013398055.1 of Ifrita kowaldi. NCBI lineage: Eukaryota > Metazoa > Chordata > Aves > Passeriformes > Cinclosomatidae > Ifrita > Ifrita kowaldi. The sequence continues at coordinate 265,010 of VZRS01000311.1, read as the reverse complement.
GGCCCTGCACTTCGGAGGCAGCGAAGGGGTCAAGGCCCGGCGAAAGAGAAAGGCCGAGATCCCTCTGGGCCCGGCTTGCCCCGCACCCTACTGAGCCTGGTCCCACAGGCCTCAGGGATGAGGAGGTGAGTAACAAAACTCCACTCCCACCACCCCCGGGCCGGGATCCCTCACCGGAACCGGTGAGCACGACCCCGGGACGCCCTAGGGGCGGCAGAACAGAGCTGCGACTGAAGTCAAAGCCACCCCACACGGCCCCGCCCTGCTGACGGAAAAACGGTGGCGGGGCGCGCCTTGGCCATCCCTCACAGCACTGCAACACCCCCTCCGTGACCTTCCGCCGGAAAAAATAGTCCCTCACCCACCACCCACAGCCTCTCGCGACGAGGAGACGCCGCCCGTGAGGACAGGGAGCCGGATACCCGTGGAGACGGGGACACAGCAGCCCGTGGGGACAACGACACGGCAGCCCTGATCTGGCTCCGAAGAGAGACGGGGCGGAGGCACGGCCGGATCCCTCCGCGCCCGGCGGCGCAGCGTCCTGCGCTGCCATGGCAACTCCAAAGCGCGCGCTCCCCTGGCAGGGCTTCCCACCAATGAGAGAGGGAGCGCGCGGTGAGTGAGCCAATCAGAAGCGAGGACAGCGCAGCCGGGCCGAGCGGGGCGGGGCCGAGCGGGGCCGGGCCGAGCTCCCTGGTTTATCCAGAGTTCATTAAATTGTATTATAAGATTTCACACATCACCCTGCAGTGCTGACCATGACACTAAATTCGAAACTGGAATCAGCCAGAGATGCCATCAGATGAGGGGAAAATGCGAGGATTTCTTCCCCCAGCAGTGCTCTGGTCTCACAATAGAAACATACAGCTCTCACAATAACTGTGTGCCACGTAGAGGGGGTATTTCCTCGAGCCCTTTATACTTGATTTTTTAAATGCATTATCATGATTGATTTGTCAGCGCCTCAAGCAAGACAAGACCCTGTGCCCTACCAGCCTGCCAGTGACCTGGAATGGTGATCCTCCTGCACAGCCCGCTGTACGCAGCGTGGGTCCATTAACCTGTCCGGGGACAGGTGACAGCAGCATGTCAGAGTCAAATCCCTCATTTCAGTCTGGAAAGAGAGACCCCCTCCTGGATCACCCACGCTCTCAGTCTCTGTGTTATTAATTTTGTCATTTTTATCCACTGCCAGTGTCTGCCAGCGCCCTTGAAGGTCTCAGGCTGAGCAGTTTGAGGAACAACACACTTTATTAACACATACACTGATCACAGTAGACTGTCACAGAGCTGGGGCAGAGATTGCCACTGACAGTGCACTGACTGCAAGGACAAGTTTGAAGCAATGCACAGACAGGCTCTGATCACCAGTGAAAGTTTGAGATAATCAATCAGCGTGCATAGAGTAGGGATCCTACCCAACACGTGTGCCCACTAGGGAAAAGCCAGGATCAGCCCATCAACCAATCCCAGAAGTTATGTGGAGCCTTTCCTAACTTCTCCCCCTCTTAACTCACTGTTACACTACTTCATTACATTTAGGTGAAGCTTGAGTGACTCTAGTCACACATACTTTTGTTCCCGGTTGGTGTAAAATTCCCTCACTTGGCTCCCAAAGATATAGTTAATAAAATAGAGAGCCTGTGCCCAGGGAGGGGTGGTCATACTTTGGAGGTGGGTAATCTTGGGACGGGGGTGTGTGACATCACTGCAATGAGAGCATAAAGAGTGCTCATCTGAGGAGAGTGATTTCCCCACAGTTGCTGGTTCAGGAACAGGACATTTTCTCCTCTGTCCTTTGGCTGGCAGCTGCTGTGTGGTTTGTCAGCTGCATGGTACCACCGAGTTCCCATTCCCGCAGGGATTATGACAGAGCTGACCGCGGGGTCTCCACCCCGCTCCACCCTCTGTTTCATCCCTCCTTAGCATCTGCTCCAGGCTGCAGGGGGTGTTGCATTGGGAACTATCATGGAATGAATTCCGTGCTTGCCAGTCGCATTTCCTCCTGGAAGTAGCAACGGCGTTTTACCCTAAAATTTCCTAATGTTACACCTTCTCTTAGAATATGACTATAACTTTAGCCTCAAGACTTTTTCCCCAGATGTCTCTATAATTTTCCCCCATTCTTCCACTTAATCCATCCCGAGACTGTAATCACTCAAGCTTCACAATATCCAAATGGAATTGAAGAAAGTTTCATGCATTTGTATTGCATGGATCATCTGATGTTTGTAGGGGTGGCCAACAGGCTAAATGCCTCATAATAATACAAACTTTAACATACAATACCTTTATCAAGACAAAAAGCAAAAGGGTTAATATCGATAAAACCAATTTCTGTAGCAATTGGGGATCATCCAAAGAGGGTATCCCACCAGTGATGTATTGCATCTTTCTTGACTGGTTCCAAAATGTGATGTATTTTCTCCACATCATCATGGACAGGGATCAGAGTCCTTTGTCCATTCTCTTGAGCTTGTTTCAGCAATTGTTTTAGGTCTTCATGTTGTAGCAGTTTTCTGCTCAAGGCGAGATTTGTTCCAACAAGGGTGTGCAGCAGCTCTTGAATCAGCATTTAGTTAAACCATAACAATTGGTAAGATGTGACAGGAGTAAATAAAATCACATCCTGTAATTTCAATGAACTTACAAACACAAACATTTGAGTGGTTACTTGCATCTACACTAACATCTAAGAGTATGGAATCACAGAGACTTCTCATGCTTCTGTCACCAATATGTGCAACTAAAAACATTTTCAGCAATTTCACTGGGATGTCTCAAAATGGCAAGCATTCTTGTTCAGTGTCAAGACAAATGTCTTGAGCTTTGAGAGTGTTACTTTCAAAATGACTCCTAGTTGCTCTTGCACAATGACGTCAATACCTTGCCATTAGTACACTTAACAATACCGTTGGGATTATATGGATTGTGAAATATGCAGCAGATTCATTCTTCTTTAGCCCAGTCTTGCACTACTGTACCTGTAAAGTGGGTCCCTTTATCCTCTGGAAGGAGAGATGTACTGAACCTTGAGACACACCTTGAGATTACTCTTTTAGCAGAGGTTAGCAGAATATGGAATGGTTGACTTGGTGTAGGTTGAAACAACAGCACACTGTTGATGTCCTTTTGTAATTTAGATACTTTAACATTCCCTGCAGTGATTGGCATGATGTCATTAATGCCTTCCAGACATTTCAGCATGCCTGCAACTGGCACTGTACCTTTACAGGCTGCATCTGGGAAGCTGAAGGGTCCCTGAATGATCGCATTCTGTCCTCTCCTCATCTGTTCTGCTTGTTTCACCACTTGCACCAAGGATAGAAAACCTTTGTCAAGATCTGAATATCTCATTTTGGTGTCACTGAAAGAGTGGGTCAGCCAAGTGGACAGACCAAGCTGGGGGAATAATCTTTTGTTAATAATTCTTTTGTTAATAATTCTAATGCATTCATATGATGGTCAGCCCATTCCCATGGTTTTCCCCTTTTTAGCAAATTATAATCAGGGAGGAGCAATAAAAGAATAAAAGAAACCAGGAATATGGTTGCACCAATAATGCAAAGCTCCTAAAACTCATGCAGCTCTTTTGCACTAGATGGATTCTGTCTGTGTTCTAACTTTTCTAGGGTATCCTGCTGATGCCTAGGCAACAACATAATGCTTGAGCTATGCAAAAAGCTGTAGCCAGGCAGAAAGAAGTATTTACTTTGTGACAGAGTATGTGAATGAAGCACTTTTTAGAAATCAGCAAATTTAGCAGAACAAGCTAACTGCAAAAAGCTAACCACTGGCTATTTGAGCAGACAATCTTATCGAACCTGTGCAGCAAACAGGGTTGAAAAGTTCAAGCCTGAGGAAGACTTATGAGCCTTCATCAGAAACGACCACCAGGAGGCTGAGGACCACCTCGTGCAAAAACTGCACATGAGCTGCAAGGGCTGACATAACGTTTTACATCCTATTGTACCCCAATTCCTTGTGGATTGTGTGGAACGTGTAACCCTTTTGTTTACATTGCTTCTTGGGGCTGTAAAAGAGAATATTGGTGCAGGGCGACTCAGTGTGTGTTAAGTGTAATATACGGAGAATAAAGATTAAAAAAAGGAGAAGAGGTACTAATACATATTGGTAAGTGTGGAAATTTGGATAACGTTAAGAATGGGTAACACAGTAAGTAAAGATGTTATTAAAAGGAGCACATTGGAAAGATTTGGAAGGAATCCCAGGGGGTAATTTGAAGAAAAGTAATCTGATTAAATACTGTAACAAATGGTGGCCTTGGTATAAATTGGAAAGTGGTGAAAAGTGGCCCCCTAATGGGACTTTAAATTATAATACAGTGTTACAGTTGATGCTGTTTTTAAGAAAGGAAGAAAAATGGGATCAGGTGATATATGCAGACATGTGTTTTACCTTGAGGAATAAACCTGAGTGGCAGAAGGAATGTGGCATTAATTTGGCCCCACAGGACCTTTGGTCCTAGCTTTGGAAAGAGATAACAGGCAGAAAATAAAGAGATGTTGTTCAGCATGTAGTATAGGGCAGAGATGTTTGAAGTTGACAGAAAAGCGTGTGGAAGACAGTGTTATAGATGTCCAAGACTAACAGCCGAGTTACCCCAGGCCAGCTGTACACTCCCCACCAGCCGCTCCTCCCCCTCAGTTAAGCCCAAGTGGTAGTGAGGATGAGATGGATGATACTGATGAGGGGTGTGCCAGTTTGGCCAAAATCTAGCAAGATATCCTCTGAGAGAAAATGAGGTTACAACCACCCTTTCCCCCACCTGGTNGAAGTTCAGGGACCCCAGTGACAGCACATACAAGGAGTAAAACCAAGAAAGCTCTGCCTTTAGTCGACCCCTTAAGGCAAGTAGTGGGTCCCACAGGAGAAGCTCTGCGGGTGAAGGTCTCCTTTTCTACTAGTGACCTGAATAGCTGGCGGAAAGAAGTTAAGAATTATACAGAAGACCCTAGCAAAGTAGCAAAAAGGTTTGAGTTAATAGTCAAGAATCAAGACCCAGATTAGGGTGATACTGATTTAATGCTGACAGAGCTAACAGAAACAGAAAAAGAGTTAGTGATAAAGATGGCCAGAGCACATGTGCAGGGACAAACTGTTAGTGGAGCCTTACAAGGTACAGTGGACCAGTTGTTTCCTATTGTAAACCCTTTGTGGGACCCGAATGATGCAGGCCGCTATGCAATGTTAACTAGATACTGGGAATTAGTCAAATTTGGATTAGAAAATGCAATTCCAAAAGCAGTGAATTGGTCAATAATATATAATGTTAAACAGGGACATCATGAGTCACCCGTTGACTTTGTGGACAGGCTCCAGGCAGCCATGTGTAAATACGCAACCCTAGATCCCTTGTCAGATATGGGAAAGCAACAGTGAGTTTCCCTGATGTTAAGGCAATCTAGCCCAGATATCAGGCAGAAACTTCAGAAGCTGAAGGAGCCTCTAAGTAGAGACTTAGAGGCATTAATGGGAGAAGCATGGAGGGTGTACAATAATAGGGATAAACAAAAGAGGAAAGAACTCACTACAGCCATAGTGGCAGCTCTGGATCAGCACCAAATGGGGGGATGTGGGTATGGACAAGGCAGAGGCAGGGGTGGAAATACCAGAGGCAGAGGAGGTGCAAACCTGCTGCAGACTAAGTTGGGGCCAAATCAATGTGCTTATTGTAAGAACGAAGGACACTGGAAACACCAGTGCCCGGAGTTAGCAGACAAAGTACAAGAAACTATTGTAGCCACTCTAGATGGTAATGAGTGATAGGGACCAGCAGATCTCACCCTAGCAGACCTGCTGGTTAAAATACAGCTAGGGAATGATAAAGAAGTTGAATTTTTAGTAGATATTGGAGCCACATCTCCAGTCTTGAATCAAGCATTGATACCTAAAAGGGAAAAACATATTCAAGTAATAGGAGCCACTGGCCAGCCAGAAAACACATTCTTCCTGAAACAACTTAAATATAAAATCAGGAGGAAGATGGGAATACACCATTTTTTTTATTTACCCAACTCACTCAAATCTCTGCTAGGTACGGATTTGCTTGAAAATTTAGAAGCAACAATTGAGCTTAGAGAAGGAAAAATGAAATTTTAAGGTACCTGAAGACAAATTGATCCTAGCATTAGGACTGACAATTGACACAGAACCAACAAACAATAATGACTACTTAGAGCAAATATTGAATCAATTGTACCCAGGAGTATTGGATCCTGATACCCCAGGAAGATCAAAATGGGCAGACCCTATTAAAATCGAGCTACAGGCAGGAGCTAGGCCAGTAGTCAGAAAGCAATACGCTTTAAGGTTGGAAGATAGAAAAGGAATAGAGCCAATAATAAATAAATTAGGATTGTTGAAAGAATGTATCAGAATTTAATACTCCTATATTACCAGTAAAGAAACCTAATGGAACTTATAGACTAGTGCAAGATTTACAGGCAGTTAATGAAATTGCTAAAAGTATTCACCCAGTAGTTGCAAATCCCTGTACCTTGCTAACTAAACTTCTAGATGATTTTATTTGGTTTTCAGTGATAGATCTTAAAGATGCTTTCTTCTGTCTGCCACTTGCAGAAGAAAGTCAAAATATATTTGCTTTCGAATGGGAGACCCCTAGCACAGGCAGGAAAAACCAGCTTACCTGGACAGTGTTACCTCAGGGGTTCAAAAACAGTCCCACAATTTTTGGGAATTAATTGACTAAAGAATTAGAGCAATGGCAGTCTCTGTCTGGAGAAGGAACACTCCTACAACATGCAGATGATTTGTTAATTGCTACTGAAACTACTAAAGAATATTTTGAATGGATGGTGAGCCTTTTGAATTTTCTTGGACTGAATGGTTATCGAGTATCTCAACAGAAAGCACAGCCGGTACAGTAATAAGTAACCTACCTCGGATACGAGGTCTCCAGAGGACACTGGTCCTTGGGAACTGCCTGGAAGGAAGCCATTTGCCAGACACCTAGACAACAAACCATAAGAGAACTCCGTGCTTTCCTTGGAATGACAGGTTGGTGCCGATTGTGGATATACAACTATGGATTGATTGTGAAACCTTTATATGAATTGGTGAAAATCTCTAAAAATACCGTGGTATGGACCCCCAAAGCGAACGGGGCCTTTGAAAAATTGAAGCGTGAACTCATGAGGGCCCCTGCTTTAGGGCTCCTGACATGAGTAAGCCATTTTGGTTATTCTCACATGAGAGACAGGGAATAGCTTTAGGAGTTCTGGCACAACATTTGTGTCCTTACAAAAGGGCAGTAGCCTATTTTTCTAAACAACTCGATACTGCGAACAAAGGCTGGCCCGCCTGCCTTAGGGCAGTAGCTGCAGTACTCATAAACATTGAAGAAGCAAGGAAGTTTACAGTAGGACAAAAGATGATTGTCTTAGTGTTGCACATGGTGTCAGCTGTTTTAGAACAGAAAGGGAACCACTGGCTGTCTCCCTCGAGGTTTCTAAAATACCAGGCAATCCTGGCCGAATCTGATGATATTGAAATTCAAGTGACCAGTATCATTACTCCTGCCTCTTTTCTGCAAGGAAAGTCCGAAGCTGAACCTGTAGTACACAACTGCCTCATCAAAGCTGAGTACTCCAGCCACTCAGATCTAAAAGAGGAGGCACTCCTGGATGCCATGAACTGGTTCACTGATGGCAGCAGTTTTGTGAGACAGGGAGTGAGAATGGCAGGACACGCTGTGACTACAGTCTCAGAGGTAATTGAGTCAAACTCTTTACCAGCAGGAACCTCAGCACAACGGACTGAGCTGATAGCCCTCATTCGAACATTAGAACTGGCAAAAGGAAAGAAAATTAATATTTGGACTGATTCCAGATATGCTTATGGAATTGTTTATGCCCACAGAGCCATATGGAGGGAAAGAAGACTCCTTATTGCACAAAAGATCATCAAGTATGCAACTGAAACCTTCAGGTTCCTCGAGGCAGTGTATATATATTGCAAGTGGCAATTATACATTGCCGAGGGCACTCTAAAGGTAACACCCTCCCAGGTGCAGGTAACAAATTTGCAGATTATGAAGCTAGAATTGCTGCCAAAAGAAATGAACCAATTGTGGCAGCTTTAATACCTAGTGCAGTATCAATGCAGCTTTAATAGGTACTAAGCAGCCTATAAAATACCAACCCTCTGATTCTAAATGGATTAATGAAAATAAAGGAAAACTTCTAGAAAATGGTTGGAGACAATTAGAAACAGGTCAACTAATAATACCAGAAAAGTTAATGAGACATTTTGTAAAATCTGAACATGATAAAACTCACTGGGGAGCAGAATCTTTACACCAATACCTAAATGAATGAATTGCAACCCCAGGCTTGCAGGACATTGTTAAAGAAGTAACATCACAATGTGTGACTTGTTTGAAGAATAATCCAAATACAACAGTTAGGTTAGAACAAGGAGTTTTTAGCAGAAGAGCTTTTCCTGGAGATTTGTGGCAGATAGACTTTTCTGAACTTCCAAGAAAGGGGGCTTTTTGATATTTGCTAGCAGTTACTTTCTCTGGGTAGCCAGAAACATTCCCTTGTAAGACAAATAAAGCTAGAGAAGTGATAAAAGTATTGTTGAATGAGATCATACCTAGGTTTGGTGTACCTAGAGAAATATCCTCTGATAGAGGACCACATTTCTGTGCACAAATTGTGTAAGCTTTCAGCATTAGAAATTCAATGGCAACTTCACACACCCTACAGACCACAAGCTAGTAGTCAAGTAGAAAAGATGAATCATATGGTCCAACAACAGATAGCTAAAATCTGTCAAGAAATGAATTTATATGGGTATCCAGCTTTTCCTATTGCCCTGATCAGACTCAGAATAAAACCCAGGTCTAAAGAAAAAGTTAGCCCATTTGAAATTCTTTATGGCAGACCTCATGGATTAAATGTTACTCATGATGAAAATTTGGCTCAAGTTGGTAATCAATATATCTCTGAATATTTAATAGCTATAAACAAACAATTGCACCAGAAGTTTAATACTGTGTTTGAGAATCAACCTAAGCAGCCAGATCATAAATTGCATACAACTGATCCCGGTAACTGGGTGTATGTTAAGAATTTTACAGGTGATCCTCTGCAAGAGAAGTGGGACAGACCATTCCAAGTGCTCCTGACTACCTTTACATCCGCTCGAGTAAAGAAAAGGTTTGGGGCATTTACTTGTGAGTCACTTACTGCTAATACCTGGGCAGGGTGGCTCATTGCTTTCCCCAGGAATTTGGGGGTTTTGCCATGGATTCCATCACATCAATTAAATCCTGTCTTGCTGAGGAAGGCACATGCTCTTTCTGATGCAAAAACTTTTCCTGAGGTTGTTTTTCCTCATTCCTGCTATTTTCCCTCGCCACAGTTAGAGATGGAACCAGCTTATGGATGTCATCCCTGGAGGCACCACGTAACCAGCACTTAGGTACTCCCAACTCTTGGGCCTGGCACCACAGGTCACACCGTTCTTTATCGAATTTGGGTATCTCATTCGACCTTTCATTAAATTTGGACTNTGCGGCCGAGAGAGACTGGTATTGGGTCTGTGGTTCTGTCTCCTGCTGCTGCCGGAGCTACTGTTGTTGGTTTACCTTGTTATATGTATTAGTAAAGAACTGTTATTCCTAACCCTATCTTTGCCTGAAAGCCCCTTAATTTCAAAATTATAATAATTCGGAGGGAAGGGGGTTGCATTTTTCCATTCCAGGGGAGGCTCCTGCCCTCCTGCACAGACACCTGTCTTTTCAAACCAAGACAGGAGTGTTAAGCTGGCAGACTCGCCGTGCACGGTCCATCGGCTTCTCCACAGAGGAACTGATCCAGCCTATTCGGTGCCCATAACTCACCAGTTCTTGTACAAACTAATACCAGGAGGTTACGGGGCTTTGCTGGCCTGGAGCCTGACCACGACTGGTGTTTGCATTATTCAGAGCATGAGCAGCATGCAAGCAGTCTTGGACCTTGGCAGCAGATATCTTAAGAGTATCAGGGAAGCCTTGTATGAGAGGAGTTAACTGGGCCCGGTCAATGGGAGCCTGCATGGGAGATTTCCTGCTGGGGTCTCTCTCATACATGGCCTGTATGCAGGCTGCCTTCTGCACTGAGGCTGCCAAGCCAGAGACACCCATAGTTTGAATTACCAGCGGCTCTCCTCTGGCCTGAGGCTCTGCTGCGCCTGCCCAGTACACAGCCCGCACAGTGAAGGAGTAATCATCATCTCCTGGCGGGAGAGTGAGGGATACTCCTGGTCCCCAATAGCCTCGCACTTCCTCCTCCTTCAACAAAATCCTGTCTCCCCCTGTAAGGGACCCTCGCCACACGTACTCAACTTCAGATTCTTCCTCTCGCCTTGAGTATTTTTCCTGGAGCTGCACTAATTCCTCTGGCAACCAGAGGTTTGTACGTGCAGGAGTGCAAATTTCACTGCCAACACCAGTCTTGGTCTTAACTAATGGTCTCAGGGAGACCAGACAAGAGTCAGGATTGGAGGTCCCCACAATTTCAACATCATTACCAGCACACCAAATGTCCCCATCACAAGTCTCAAGGTCTGTACAATGTATTGGCTTCTGGAGCCATCTATCTGAAATAGGAGCCTGTTTTTCCAGTGATGTTTCTCTCTGCGTTCAGCTGCAGCGAGCAGAGTTCTAAGGTGATCAACCTTGGTTTTACGGTGATCAACCTCGGTTTTAAGATGGTTATTCTGAATCACAAGTTGATGAACTTGGGTTCCCAGTTTTTCTCCTGTCTCCCTCTCAAAGGCTAAGGATGACTTCAATACCTCATTTTCTGATTTCAACACAGTATGTTCTACATCCGAAATTTGTCTGAAAACACAGGTATCCTTAGATTCTTTTGGTGCATGAGAAAAACATGCTCCTAAAACTGAACAAATGGCATCATTACCTTTTCCCACTTTAGATTTTTGCTCAGCCTTACATTGTTCAATGTGTTCTACTATTTTCTCTTCATCTTTCCAAAACTTTTGAGTCTGCTCCTTCTCAGCCTGGGAAGGGACACATTTTTGTTTTCACAGCAGCCTATCCACGGCAATCCTACTGACCATGCCAATTTTCTGTCAGGTAAAGGTGAGGGGAGGGTTTCCTCGAGTCTTTTATATTTGATCAGTCTTTCAGCAACCCAGGAAAGATGAGACCCTTGTGCCCCACCAATCTGTCAGTGCCCTGGAACTGCACTGCAGTACCCCACTGCAGGCCACTGTATTGGAGGATGGGTGGAGTAACCTCTTCAGAGTCAAAATCCCTATTTCAGTTTAGAAAGAGAGGTCCTTCCTGGATTTCCCGTGCTCTTAGTCAGTATGTTATCAGTTTTGTCAAGTGTGCTACCCGTGCCGGGGCCCATGAAGGACTCACACTAACAGTTTATGGAATAACACAGTTTATAAATATAACAGAAAATTGTGACAAGTTGAGGTTCAAGGATTGCCAGTGAAAGTATCTGGCTGCAAAAACTTACTCAAAGCAACACATGGACAATCCCTAACAAAAGCTGTCTTGAGATAATCAATCAACATGCAGAGAACAAGGCTCTTACCCAACAGATGTGCCTGTGGGGCCCGCAGGGAAGAAGACAGGTTCAGCCCGACAACTGATCCCTGGAGTTACAAAGGAGACTTCCCGAACTTCTCCCCCTTCTTTAAGTTTAGGTGGAGCTTGAGTGACTCCATACAGCAAGGGGTGGTCATACCTTTGGGGCGGGTAACTTTGGGATGGAAGCAGGTGACAGCATTACATCTCAGCTAACCTTGGGATGGAGGAATGCTCAGCATTACATCCGAGGAGTGATTTGCCAACAGCAACACATCTCCTGTCTCCCTCAGTTTGCTGGAAATGTTGCAACTTTTAATTTTTTTTCATGTAACTTTAGTCAGGGGTTTGTTCATCTTTGCCCAGCGGGAGGGGAACTGAAGTTTCTCTTCAAAAGACTGTTCACCGGGTAAGGCCTGATGAGCTTAAGATCTACAGATTTGGAGTAGCAAGAAGATACAGAGGAGATAAACGAGCATTAACAAACATCAGCCCCTGGGGCAGCAGGAGACACCTGGTCTGGGAAAAGATTGATAAGAGAACCAAAGAATGAGGACCTGATTAGGATCCAAGGTGAAGGGATCAATAACCAATAGGAGATCGAACACTAAGAATTGTGTAACTGAAGACCAATGAACGTTAATTTCTTTAGGTTTGTATGTATAAATGTGCAAAAAGTCTAGTAAAGAACCACGTGGGATGGAATGATTTTCACAGCACAACCCAGGCATGTGTGAATGAAATAATTTCTATTGCACGTGNTATTTTTATTTTGTCATTTTGCTTATCTGAAGCCTTACATTTCTTCTGCTGAAACTTCTGAATTTCACATGGAGGAAAATATGTTTTCCAAAATAAAAGGGAAGGGGAATGAACATTTATACATCTATCTTTTTACAGAACAGAAGGAAAATGAACCAACTGCAGGCTTTGCTGAGTGACAGCCTTGTCAGCTCAAAAAGTCTGTGGAAAACACAGTTATCATTGGTATAAAGGAAAGACAAGTCTGTGCATCGACCTTTGGCTTTAATGTGAGAGATCAAGAGCTTCCTGGGAAGTGACAGCAGAAGTAGAAACTCTATGAAGCCAAAGCACAAAGCAGCAATAATGGCAGGGAGCACAGCACTCTACTAAATCTACTTGTTCTCTCAGCCTCAGAGCCCAGTGCCAGGGTACAGCCCAGCTGACTTGCAAGGATGATTGCTAATTTCATCATCTTTGATTTTTGGAACAAAGATGCCATTTAAGTGGCATTTTGAAGGAGTCCTTTTCAACCACTTTGTGCTCAGTGATTCTGCCGGTAAAGCACATGGATGTAGGTCCATTCTCTGGCCCTGAGACCTGCAGAATGGAATGTGCTGTGCCCATGCTATAACCCCAAAGCTGTGGTTGTACTAGGATGCCTGTGGGGAGCATAGATCTAGATTCAATACCAGGAATCAATATAAAAGTATTTTCTGCCTAATTCAGGAGAAACAATGCCAGTGAAACCACCTGTAGCTACCAAGTTACTATTACTGATACAGCACATGAAACAAGCCCATTCTTCTATCCAATGACAGCTCTGTCTGTGCCCAGAATCACAGAACCACAGAATTATTTAGGCTGGAAAAAGATCATCAAGTCCAACCATTAACTCAGCACTCCAAGCCCACCACTAAACCATGTCCGTCAGTGCCACGTTTACACGTCTTTTAAATACCTCCAGGGATGGTGAATCCACCACTGCCCTGGGCAGCCTATTCCAGTGCTTCACAACCCTTTTGGTGAAGAAATTGTTCCTAATATCCAATCTGAACCTCCCTTTACGCAACCTGAGGTCATTTTGTCTTGTTCTATCACTTGTAACTTGAGAGAAGAGCCCAACCCCCACCAGGCTTCCCTGTCNAAGATTGATAAGAGAACCAAAGAATGAGGACCTGATTAGGATCCAAGGTGAAGGGATCAATAACCAATAGGAGATCGAACACTAAGAATTGTGTAACTGAAGACCAATGAACGTTAATTTCTTTAGGTTTGTATGTATAAATGTGCAAAAAGTCTAGTAAAGAACCACGTGGGATGGAATGATTTTCACAGCACAACCCAGGCATGTGTGAATGAAATAATTTCTATTGCACGTGCTGGCCAGAATAACATCCTGGCCAGAATAAAGTAATGCCTTGATTTTCTAACATTGAAAAGATGTTGTTGGAGAGTTTCTGTTCTTCCTGTAGTTTCAGTGACAATGTGACTATAACTTTAGCCTCGAGATTTTTCCCTGTTTTCTTTAATTTTTCCCCAGTCATTTTCCCACACTGTGCTAGTGCTGACCATGTAAAAAAAAAAATAGTTTTTGGTTTGGGTCAAGCCCAGCCCAGAAAACACCCTCAATGCCCTCTTTCTGCTCTGATCTGGTTGTAACAAGTTTAACCTCACTTCTTAGTGTTTTCACTGTGGACAGTTTCCTCAGCAAGATGGAAATTTAATGCCAGGAAAAAAAAATCCAGAAATACTTACTCTACAAAAATGTAACTGGACTTCTATGGCCTTTCTGGGAAAGAGGACCATTTTCCTGCTGGTCAATTCTGGNTGAGACCTGCAGAATGGAATGTGCTGTGCCCATGCTATAACCCCAAAGCTGTGGTTGTACTAGGATGCCTGTGGGGAGCATAGATCTAGATTCAATACCAGGAATCAATATAAAAGTATTTTCTGCCTAATTCAGGAGAAACAATGCCAGTGAAACCACCTGTAGCTACCAAGTTACTATTACTGATACAGCACATGAAACAAGCCCATTCTTCTATCCAATGACAGCTCTGTCTGTGCCCAGAATCACAGAACCACAGAATTATTTAGGCTGGAAAAAGATCATCAAGTCCAACCATTAACTCAGCACTCCAAGCCCACCACTAAACCATGTCCGTCAGTGCCACGTTTACACGTCTTTTAAATACCTCCAGGGATGGTGAATCCACCACTGCCCTGGGCAGCCTATTCCAGTGCTTCACAACCCTTTTGGTGAAGAAATTGTTCCTAATATCCAATCTGAACCTCCCTTTACGCAACCTGAGGTCATTTTGTCTTGTTCTATCACTTGTAACTTGAGAGAAGAGCCCAACCCCCACCAGGCTTCCCTGTCAGGGAGCTGTAGAGAGTGGTACGTTCCCCCCTGAGCCTCCTTTTCTCCAGGCTAAACACTCCCAGCTCCTTCAGCTGCTCCTTATCAGACTTGTGCTCCAGACAATTCCAGAGCTCTGCTCCCTTCTCTGGACACACTCTAGCCCCTCAATGTCCTTCCTGGATTGACGGGCCCAGAACTGGACACAGCACTCGAGGTGTGGCCTCAGCAGTGCCCAGCACAGAGGGATGGTCACTGCCCTGGTCCCACTGGCCACACCGTTGCTGGTGCAGCCCAGGTGCCATTGGCCTCCTTGCCCACCTGGGCACACCTGGCTCGTGTTCAGCTGCTGTCACCAGCAACCCCAGGTGCTTTGTCACTGGGCATCTTTCCAGCCACTCTGCCCCAGCCTGTGGCACTGTAGGGGTGTTATGTTATGACCCAAGGGCAGGACCCAGCACTTGGCCTGGTTGAACCTTGAACAACTGACCTCAGCCCACCAATCCAGCCTATCCAGATCCCTCTGCAGAACCTTCCCACTCTTCAGCAGATCAGCACTCAAGCCCAAATTGGTGCTGTCTGGGAACCTACTGAGGATGCACTCAGTCCCCTCATCCAAACCATCAATAAAGACATTAAACAGAGCTGGCCCCAGTGCTGAGCCTTGGGGAATGAAATTTATTAAATCTAACAACTAGGCCTTCCCCTTTAAGCTAACCTCAGACTAGCTCTGTGCTATTATTTTCTGCAGGACTACATACAGAGCTGGAGCAGGTCCAAAAGGTGCCATTGTGTTATTTAGCCCCAGGTCTGCCTGGCTGGCTCAGTAATAAATTCAGGAGCCACATCATATTTGATATGATGTTTTTTTTTTCTGCTACAGGAGGAAGGCAGAAAGTGTGAAGCCAGAAGATTGCAAAAAATGCCAACACTTTCAAAATCCTGTAACAATATCCACACATTATTTGTTCTTGCAAATAGTCACGTTGTTCATAACTGGCCACTGTTCCTAGCAAAGACTAATGCTAAGTTTTTCCAGGGCCAGATTTGCAGTAGGTATTCTCTGGGGTTTACCCCTGCTGTCCTGGATGATTTCTTTGTGGAAAAAAACCAAAAAGTAACTTTTCTATGCATGTTACAAGAAATTTCTGAAAATTACTTGAAGTGCTCAGTTGTTTATTCTTTAGAACAGCTAATACTTCATGAGTATAGGTATTAGTATTTTTAATTTTCAGACAGAAATAGCACTGTCATCATTTGAGTGCAGTATAGTGTGAAGGGGATTTGAACTTGAAAAAAAGCATTTCCATTATAGCAATTCTATACATGATTTTTATAATAATTGATTTAATTTTTTTAAATTTATGTCCTTGTTTTATTATAGCAGACTACTTTAGAGAGAAAGGTAGCTGAATCAGCAGAAAACTTGGACTTCATCAACCTCAAGAGTGCTCATTAGGAAATAAAGTACAGAGGTTTGAAACTTCAAAGTTAAATAAGAAACTGCTGCTTTACAGTATTCCAGCTGCTGAGTTCCCTTCAGTTCTTTCAAGAACACTTGTGGGCTTGCTGCTCATAAAAGGACTACCCTATGTATCTGCCCTCTACGTTTCTTAACTGAATTGAAAGTAATGTCTTCAATATTTGGTTTAAGATGCTCTGCTTTATCTTTCTAATGCTGTCTTTAGCCTGTTTCTGGATAACATAATTATTAATCTCACTAAGCAAAGTAAATTCTCTAATGGCATTATGCCTATGCAGGGCACCACAGACCCAAGGGACAAAGGAAATTGCTACATTAACACATTTACAGACTGTCCTGTACATCTTTGAATAATAAAATATATTTTTATCATGTGAATTTGCATTGTCAATGACTGCAATAGAAAGTTATTTTAAACTGCAGTGGATTGCAAAGTTCTCTGGGGACAGTGGAGGAGGGACAATGTCACTACTGGGACTGAATCAGGCTGTGTGTACTATAGACCAGGCTTCATGATCTTTTCATCTTCAGAAGCATATAAATTATTAGCTCTTCAAGTGACATGAGAACAAAAGAATTTTTAGCTATACTTGATTCTAAATTTACTCAGTTTCAAAAAACAGTTTAAAAGCATGAATCCAAAAATCTCATTATTACTGGAAAAAAACCCACAGAAAAATCCTACACATATGAGTTACCATTTTTGAACAGTCTGAAGTGTCAGTTTTATTCCCTGACAGCTCAAACACTCAAGAGCTTGTGACTAGGACACAGAGAAAGGTGTGATCTGATCCTTCAGCAAAGCTCATGGAGATGTCATCAAGCTCTTAGAACAGTAATGACTCTGCCAAACCACCAGGTAGAAAGGCAGAGAGCTGGCAGAGGCGAACCAGCGAGCTCCGAACGCCGCTGTCCCCCAGGAACTGAGCCCAGGGCAGCCTCCCCAGCAGGTTTATGGCATCAGGGCTGGCACAGCTCCCACACCATCAGTGCCAGTGGAGTAAATCGAGTCTGAGACACTCAGAATTCTGAAATCAAAGCATCTGCTCGGCTGGAGCACACCCCATCACACACACTGGCACAGCCACGGGCAGCAGGCCAAGCTTCCCCATGTGCTGGGGCAGCGGCTGATCTCTGCTGCAAGACCAAGCGGGAAAGCACATTTCTGTGCCAAGCCGTGGAATAATCCAGGTCGTTCGTAGAAATAATGGTGAGCCCTGCTAATATTTCTGACTCCTCATATCTGTCACTCCAAAGTAAAACAGCCTCGCCCTGTTCCTCCCTTTGAGCTGCTGGGGAGCAGCCGAGTGCAAGGGCAGAGCTGGGAGAGGAGGAGCTGGGATCGGACTCTGTTCCCGAGCTGGGTTCGTTCCGGGGCACAGAGTGCTCCTCCTTCTTTACAGGAAAAAGGTGAGCTCGGGGGTTTGCTCGGAAGCCATACAGCTTCTTAAAATTGTTGTTTTCGGCCACTGCTGGCAGATCTGAGAGCTTGAAATGGTTGGAAACTTGTGTTTCAGTTCCTGTGGTTTTCTGTGCATATTTGAGATAATGTAAATATTCAGGTCCTCTCGGGTTTTTTGTTTTGGTTTGGTTTTGTGTTTTTGGGGTTTTTTACATTTTTGTGGGCCTGCTTCTAGCAGCAATGACAATAATTTATAAAAAAACCAGGTTAATGAACTCTGATGGAAGAGGGACAAAAGCTTCTTTCACATCTTATTTTTAATTGACTAAACTTGGAACCAATTAAGACAGCAGAAACGATTGTTATGGGGCTGTATCAGGTGGGCTTCCCATTGAATTTTATTGCTGATACAGGTAAATTTTGTGGGACTGGATTAAATGGTTCATCTGAAAACAACAAATAGACAGCCAGCCTCAGAAAGAAAAGCCTTTAAATTGCATTTTATATGAATATTTGGAAGTGCTTATTCACCATAAAATAGCCATAGAGCACCACCCTGTGGGGATTGCCATCCCTGGGGTTTCAAATTGTTTATCACTCCACATTTGCAGTCTTACCACAAATAATTAGATAAGCACTTAGCTTTCCCTGTGCAGACATCAGTGGTTTTTACAGAGGGCAGGTGCTCTGTCACTCAGTCCTGGTTACCTGAGCTGCATTCAGGGCAGTACCAGCTCTCAGGAAGTAACACAGTTGCCCCTGCTGTGATTCCTTCTCCTTCTCATCTCCTTCCACCCAGCACGCAGGGAGTAGAGAGAAGACTGTTCCACATTTGATTTTACCAGGCAGGAGGAGAATTGACAGCTCAGCCCACCTCAACAGCTGCTGGTGCCAAAAGGATCCCAGGAATAGCATCTGAGGAGGTACCTGAAAGACTCCTGCAGCAGTGAGATCCTCTACCATAGCATATCAGGCACACAGGAATCACCTCCTGAGGCAAGGGAAATAAACAGGAATTTTTAATACCATTTGTTACCTTTCATTACTGAGATTTTTCCACTGCACGTAAGTGTGCCCGCATTCATGCAAGGTTTTCTCAGGTTTCGTTTGGTTTTTTTTTAGAGAAAATGTTTGCAGCCTATTTTGATTGCCCAGGAGGCCCAGAAAATCTCTATATGAAAGAAGTGATGAAACCAGATCCAGGAGAAGGAGAAATTCTTGTGAAGGTCTCTGCCAGTGCTCTGAATAGGGCCGATTTACTCCAGGTATATGTATGTTAAGCAGATTTATGCACCTAAAAACAACACAGATTTTTCAAGCCCCTCTGTGAAGTCTTGACAGATCTGATGAGCTAAAAGAGTTTGGACTTGGTGAGCATTTGGATGGGAGAGTTCATAGGGCTGAAAGAAGAGATGTTTGTTGATTCAGCAGATAAATGTTTTTATCTCAGTTAGTGCAATGCTGGGCTGGCGTGGAAAGGCAGCTGCCCTTCAACAAAAAATGTAAAACCAAAGCTCTGGTCTTTCTAGATCTTAGACCCTTTTCTGGGCATTTGAGATGAAAAAAAAGTGTTCCAATGGCACAGTTCCAGTGGGAGAAAATTATTCAGATTCACATTCAAATTATTAATTTGCGCTGCAAGCCATGCTCTGCAAATGAAGACCAAAGTACCTCCACAGCAGGGATTGGCCTGGACAAAGGAGACTCACAAATATTTAAATTTATTCTTATTTTAAGAATAAAACTTAGGAAGAGTAATACTTAGGAAGAAAGAAGTGTTTCCAGAGGATAGAATATCCTCAAATTACTTCAACATTTGCACAGTGCAAAATCAGGATGAAACAAATAGGAAGTTTAAGCTGGAGACATGGGAATAAAATATTGCAGGTCACTACACTCATTGATGTTTGGCTTTTCCTTCCTTGACTTTATTTATTTATTTATTTATTTATTTTTATTTTTTATTTTTTTATTTTAGAGGAGAGGGAAGTACCCTCCCCCCAAAGGAGCAAGTGATATTTTAGGCCTAGAAGCAGCTGGCAGCGTGGCTGGGCTGGGTCCTGGCTGCTCAGGCCGGTGGAAGATCGGCGATGCAGTGATGGCTCTGCTCTCCGGGGGAGGCCAGGCACAATACGTGACGGT
Source organism: Ifrita kowaldi (assembly GCA_013398055.1). Lineage (NCBI taxonomy): Eukaryota > Metazoa > Chordata > Aves > Passeriformes > Cinclosomatidae > Ifrita > Ifrita kowaldi. The sequence goes on along the minus strand of VZRS01000311.1, from coordinate 245,287 downwards.
GCCCGAAGGCCTCCTGATGCCAATTCCCAAAGATATGACTTTAACTCAGGCTGCAGCCATTCCTGAAGCCTGGCTAACAGCATTTCAGCTGCTCCATTTTGTAGGTGAGAGGCGCATTTGCCCATTTATCCCACCAAAACAGCTCATCTTCCTTTCTGTTACAAAATCCTGTCTTTGTTGCCTCCATCTGAATGTTGTTTGCCATCAAAGAACCTTTCCTCTGTCACTTTGTTCCTATGGGTCAGAATCCAGTATGCCAGACACAAATTCCTGAATCTTGACCACCTCTCCCCAGTCACAACTTACCCTGCTGATTGCATATTTACAAGGAAGGACATGGAAATATCGTCAGGTTTCCTTTTTGTCTGTATTTTTCAGCTTGAATCACTGAATGGTTTGTGTTGAAAAGGATCTTAAAGATCATCTAATTCCACCCCCCTGCCATGGACAGGGACACCTTCCATTAAGCCTAAACCCTGAAATTATTCCCATGTTCTCCGCACACCTGAAAACATATCTTATTTCTAAGGATTTGGCTTCACTGCATGCATGACCATATAATGAAGTTTATCACTAACTGCCTGTGGGTCTACAGTAGCCAACATCTTGTACCTTGTTTAACAGAGATATTAATTGTAGGTAAAATCCACTCTGAGCTGATTTAAAACAGACAGAAGCCAACACTCTTAATTTTAAAAATGTGCTGCCAAGGTAATAAACAGTAGCACTTGCCAGGGTTTTCGTAAGATGAGAAATATCCTTCCTCTACACTCTTCAGCAGTAGCATCTACAAGATCCAATAAGGAACAAAAGTTCCAAACATAACTTCCCTGCAGACTTGCTTTGAGAAGTGTTGCTTCCTAGGGGTTTGTGAGAGACTACTTGGTGCCTCACTTTCAGTAGCAATCGGTGGAACACAAATTAATGCAACTGATAGATGGTAAAATGATTGGTAGGACTGGTCCTTAATATTAGCCAGCATTTCTGGTATGTCTCCATTGCTGAGTGCCTGACTTCTGAGTGTGAACATCCTCCAGGTGTGTTTTCTACTGATGATATAAAAAAGCTGTGACTGCACTTAATTAAGCATCTTGGTCACACATGCCCAGAACTGCACAGGGCCAAGACAAAGTCCTTCCACTGAAGGACTGAGTCTGGTTAAATGATGTCCTGTCAGCACACTGAAACCTCTGCTGCTTCTGGATTTGTCTCTTTTATGACGGCTATGAAGATGTAAACAAAGCCCAGTCAAGGGCATCTCTTTCAACCTCCTCTTCAGTATCTTCCAGACTGTTCATGTTCTAATCCAAAGGTGATGCCCGAAGGGTGACCACTTTCCTTATGCCCTCCTCCAGGTAAAGTACAGGAGGGTGAGAGAGTGCTGATCCACGCTGGAGCCAGCGGGGTTGGCATGGCAGCCATTCAGCTGGTGAGACTGGCAAAGGCTATTCCCATTGTGACAGCAGGAACTCAGGAGAAACTGGAAGCAACAGCAAACGCTGGAGCAGCTGCAGGGTTCAACTACAAGACTGAAGACTTCAGTGAAAAGGTCTTGGAGTTCACCCAAGGTAAAAACCTCTCTGTGAAAGTGTGAATGAACCTCCCAATGTGTGCACACACGCTCAGTTTCAGCTGTCTCTTGGTGAGGGAGCAGACAGTAGTGACCCTGTTAGCACAACTTGACATCCTGTTCAGTCCAGAATGGGCCTTTCCTTTGTTCAGTTGTGGTGTTTTCTGCATGGGCTCTCTTTGTCTGTGTTCATTTGGGGCATAAATATTGTGCCTTGTTATTGCTGCTTTCCCAAGGAACTGTGGGACCAAATCCTCACACTTTGTGTTTGAATAATTACAGAATCATAGAATGGCCTGAGTTGGAAAGGACCTTAAAGATCATCCCGTTCCAACCCCCTGCCATGGGCAGGGACACCTTCCACCAGACCAGGTTGCTCAGAGCCCCATCCAACCTGGCCTTGAACACTTCCAGGGATGGGAATCCACAGCTTCTCTGGGCAACCTGTGCCAGGGCCTCACCACGCTTAATTATTGAACAGTTAGAAAAACGTAGCTTTTCTAAGCATTTGGGGTGGTTTCTGCCTGAGTCTCCTTATGGGTAACTGATAATTCTTTTTTTTTTGTGCCTGATTCTGTGATTTCTTACAAATCACTGTGCCAATTCCTAATTTCAGTAGAAAGATTTAAATAAGAATTGCAGGGTTGATTCCGCAATAAACCTATAAATACCAAGGTTTTCGTTTTGCCTGAAATTATCCTACACTGAATGCAGCTTGACTTCATTGCTGAAATCTCTTCTGTTTCTGTTACTTGAGGTTCTGGAGCAGATATTATTTTAGATTGTGTTGGTGGCTCATACTGGGAGAAGAATCTCAACTGTCTGAATACTGATGGCCGGTGGATTATTTATGGACTGCTGAGTGGAGGTGAAGTCCATGGGGATTTGCTGGCAAGGCTGCTTTCCAAAAGAGCCAGCATCCACACGAGCCTGTTACGGTCCCGAGACAAAGAGGCAAGTAGTGGCTATAAGCACTGTGTGCAGTTTGATCTTAAAATCATTGATAGTTTTGAGAGCTTTCTTTTAAAACCAGTGTTAAAAACATCCTTGCCAAAAAAGTCCCACCTTGAACTCTTACTACATACTTTGGAAAATTCCACAAAATTAAGTTATAATGTCCTTTTTCTACTTTTATCAAATTCCTCCCTGAATGAGAGTAATGACACCCAGGATTTCGTAATGTGCTTCATGAGTACCATAATTTAGATATTTGGCCTAAGAAGAAATAAAGGTCCAGTGATCGAGCAACTTGATCAAGTCTGAGGAGGGGGAAATAAAAATCTCTATTAGGTCACTTTTCAAAGTAGAAACCAAGGCCATTTGGATGCCCATTTACCACGGAAAACTCACTTTATGTGGAAAATTCTCAGATATGATGGTAAAATACAGGCAGTGCAAAGCCCTAGGGTAGATTCTGTGCATGGTTTAAGACGGAGTATTTACAAGAACTTTGTATGAGTTTGATTTAAATGGTTCTGCACTGAGCTTACACCACTTGCTTTGGAGAATTTCATTCAATTAAGATGCAATAAATCTAAAAGCTCTCTTCTTAATTTAGACCTGTCAGGTGTTTTCATCTCCATTTTACTCTGAGAATGTCAGAAGGTGTCTCCTTGAGGGCAGTGTACATTTTAAACGCCGTGCTCACCTCGGTCAGTGAAATGATCGGCAATAACCCTGAAGGTGTTTTCTTTCCGCAGTACAAGGAGCGGCTGGTGAGAGCCTTCACAGAGCAGGTGCTGCCTCATTTTTCCGGAGGGGCTTCCCCGCGTCTCCGGCCCCTCGTGGACAGCGTTTACCCCCTGCACGCCATCGCTGAGGCACACAGGGCGATGGAGGAAAACAAGAACATCGGCAAAATCGTCATCGAAATTCCCGTTTGCTTCAAGAAAGGGCCGCTGCAGTAGCTGTTCTGGGACAGTCACTGCGGGGACTGCACTGCGGCCATCCTGCCGCTTCTGCTCCAAACCGGGACCGATTCGTGTGGGGGGCGAGGAGGGGGAAAGGATGTGGAAGCGTTTATTAAAGAGGTTCCTGTGGCAATTCTGGCACCGCGCATCGAACGTGTAACGCCGGGCCGGGACTGAGGCGCGGGGGGGGCGGGGCCGGGACCCAGGTCACGTGGGGAGGGCTCGCGCACTGCCGCTTCCCGCGCGGTGCACGCCGGGATAGGTCCGGGTCCGTGAGGGGAGCGCGCGGTGCACGCCGGGATAGATCCGCGTCTCCCGGCCATCGCTCCCGCTCCCTGCCATCGCTGCCGCTCCCTGCCGCTGTCTCCGTTCCAGACTCGGTCCCCGCCGTTGTCTCCGCTCCAGCCTTCTTCCCCGCCGGTGTTTCTGTCCCAGGCCGCGGCCCCCACCCACCGCCCGCCGCCATGGCGATGCAAGCAGCCAAACGAGCCAACGTGAGTGCCCTGCCCTGTCCCATCCCTGCCGGGCTGGGCTCCGGCTTCGTCCCGCTTCAGGAACCCCGCTGCTCTGGCGGGAACCCGGCAGGAGGGTGGAACTGGGTGATGTTTAAGGCCTCTTCCAGTCCCAGCCATTGCGTGGTTCAGTGATTTCATTATTTAACCCGTAGGCTGCTGGGTTTAAGGTCTGTAATACGTGCCTTGGGTCTAACACACCGCCTGTCCTTCCCCCATCAGATCCGGCTCCCTCCGGAGGTCAACCGGATCCTGTACATCAGGAACCTGCCGTACAAAATCACGGCCGAGGAGATGTACGACATTTTTGGGAAGTACGGGCCTATCCGGCAGATCAGAGTGTGAGTATTTCCAGTTTCTTTGGGCCGTGAAGGGTTTCACGTGCTCCAGTGTCAGTGTTCTTGCCGCACTGGTGGCAGCTGGGGGATGATGCTCTTTAACAAATGAATTTGTTAGAAAATGACTCTGCTGGGAGGTGGGGAGAAGGAGCTTTAATTTGAAATGAACTTCGGGATGTTGATAAAATATGAGAGAATAGTTTGCTTATGTAAGTTTCAAATACGGCTGAGGTTTTACCTTGATTTGGGGTAAAAATAGGAAAGACAGAAGGGGAGCACAAACAGTTTTCCTGCTTTATGAGTATCCAGTAATTAACCAGTGGGAAAACAGAGATGCTGCTCTTGCTCGACCAGTGAACTAGAAACAAACACCAGGAGCAAGCCCTGTGTGCCACAGACAGGATGTCCTCGAGCCATACCGGGTCTGGATAGCGGAGATGTGACTGTGCCTTTGGTTCTGAAATGCATGGGGATTGTACGTGCCTGCAGCAGCTCTGAGGTTCTTCTCCTGGTTAGTTCCAATGCTGAGGACCTGAGCTTTGATCATCACAGGAGGGTTGGTTGGGACCTTAAAGACCATCTCATTCCAACCCCCTGCCATGGGCACGGACACCTTCCACCTGGCCAGGTTGCTCTGAGCCCCATCAAATGCTTCTAGGGGTGGAGCATCCACAGCTTCTGTGGGCAGCCTGTTTGAGTGTTCATTGTGTAAAGGGAGCTTTACAGAGTTGCCCTCAGTAAGCAAAGGACACCAAGGGGACACGTGCTGCTGGTGCCATGCTGGGAAGTGACACCGGACAGACCCTTCTTGTGCAGAGAAGCGCAGACTGGAGAAGTGGCTGAAGGAACAGCGGGCAGTGTAAACACTGCCTGGCTAAATAGGTGGAATCCTTTGCTAATGAGCATAAAGAAGAGCTAGTACTTAAGTTTTCTGAAAACATGTGGGCTGGAACAGCATGACAGTGGGATGTATTGAGAATTAGGACTTATCAAGAGTTTTACATTGGAGCAACGTGCTAGCTTGTGCATCCAGTGGTTTGTTCAGAACTACTGATTAACATTGCTTCCCACAGAAATCCCAACATCATCAGTGACAAGGCATAACGTGTAAGCCCCTTTGTAAAGGCTTTTGTGCTTTTGAAGGCTTTTTTGTGCAGTTTTTATCCCATCCTCCTCCTCACTTTTGCAGACACCCCAGTGTGGATATGTGTGATACCATTTGTCCTCAGGAGTTCTCAGAAGCACCTTAGAGACAGTTGTTCTGATTATTAAGTCTCTGCAGGTGTCTTTTAGTCGAGACCTTTGGGATCTGTAAACTCTGCAGCCCCTCTGGGCTCATTACTGTTATGTGTCCAGACAAGTCCCATCCTTCAGGCAAAGGCCCGGAACTGGTGCTCCCATGGGTGATGGCTGTGCCTTGGCAGAGGGCTTGCACCAGCAGGGCTGTTCTGAATCTCTTAAATTGACTTTATGATATGCCAGGAGCCCTGTTCTATCCTAGGGCCACATCTGATCCAGCCAGCCACTAACTGACAGCCAGGTCTTGTAATATTCAATAAAAGCTAATTTCTACAATAAAGACTTAAATTACTTCCAGACATATGACAGCCCCGAAAAAAGCTTCTGATAGTTGTTGTGGAGGGGTGCATTTCCCTTATGGAGCAAAATACAGCACATTTTCCTGTTGTCTCTGGCTCTGAACTGTTTGATGTGGAAAGCAGGGATGTAGTTTAATACCTAGAAAAAATAAAAAATTGGTTTTAGTGAAGTTGCATTAGTTCAGCTAATCTCAGTCACTGTGAAATAAATAAACTATTTCTTGTTCATTTTATGTAACCTTGAATCTGACCTTGCTCTGCAGTGGAAATACCCCTGAGACCAGAGGAACAGCCTACGTGGTCTATGAGGACATCTTCGATGCCAAGAACGCCTGTGACCACCTGTCGGGGTTCAACGTGTGCAACAGATACCTCGTGGTCCTGTACTACAATGCAAACAGGGTATGTGCACCTGGGCTGGGGCAGTCACCTCTGAACAGAGCTGTCACAAAAAAACAACCCCAACATCAGTTTGTAAATGCAGTTGTGTGGGTATTTTTAAGAAATAAAATCCAAACTATTAGAGGGAGTGAATGGGATGCATGGTCAGTTTCACGTTTACTTGGTGACTTGTGTGCAAAAAAAGTACCTTTGGACAAAGGGTGTGAAAAACATGTTTGTGAGGGGTGTACTCTGGAGAAGAGGGTGCAGAAGCTCCGCAATTGCACAGCTGCAGCAGGAGGTGAGATCTTGTTTATGGGTAAAAAGTCTCCAGTTCTCGATGTCGTCCCTGTCACCGATGGCGTCCAGGGCCCTGTGACATTGTCCAGGGCAAGAATCAAACAGCGCTCTGTGTGTGTGATGGTGATGGAGTTCACAGGGATGTTTGCGATACGGGGAAATAACTTGACATAAGATGAGAGACTTCTGTCTTCTGACATCTTTTATTTTCCTAATTACAGGCATTCCAAAAGATGGACACAAAGAAGAAAGAAGAACAGCTTAAGCTTCTGAAGGAAAAATATGGAATTAACACAGACCCACCAAAATAAACTGATCCTTTTTGGAAAACTGTTTTCAAGAGCTGCTGTCAAGTTCTTGGCCTAAACATACGAATTTTTAACAAAGTGTAATTTTTTCTCTTATAAATTTGATAAGCTGCAATATGAGTCTTCATATCTTCAGATTAGAATTAAATTAATGTAGAACATGAGGAGATCTGCTTTAATATTAAATCCCCCAAGGCGACATGCCTTCTGTGTGCTGAGGGTGACCTGGTAAAGGCTGCATTGACCTGTTTCGAGCAGGAGCTTTCAGAAAGACCGAGCAGGTTTTGTGTTTGAACAAAGCAAGCCCAAGCCCGTGTTTGCAACAAAGTTTCTGTCACAAACTGTAGAAGATGAACAGCCTTTTAAAAGGATCCAGCTGATAAGGGGACTCCAGACCAAGTACCTTGTTCCCAGTGATGGTGCCAGCTCTGATCAGCTGCAGTGGAACAACCGAGCTCTCACAATACAAAAAAAAAGGTATATGGGGGCTTTGTTGTGTGTCCCAGGTTTGGACTGAGGATTTGGTGTGAATTGAAGAACACATGACCAAAACAAGGCAGTAGGTGAAGGTTTTGATACCTGTAGTGTGATTGTTTTCTACTTGGCATGGTTGAACTAACGCATTTTCTGTACATATATTTTTAGGTGTAGCACCCGGTGGAGGAAAAACAAATTTACATTTTTTTGGCTCTTTTTTAGTACTCATGTCCTGTGTATAAAGATAAGTGTGATCCAGAGTGTGCATAACTAGTATCTCTTGGAATTGGGAAAGAATAACCTCTTGTCTGTGTTCCGAACCAGCTGAAAGTTGTGTGAACATGAGTAGTATCCTGCCTTGGGAGGATTTATTTGTATGGATGTGATGTTCCACTCCCTGACCAGACAACTTCCAGCCAGTGCAGAACCAGGGCAGGTGCAAACATACTTTGCCTGAGATTTATAATTCAGTTTTGTTTTCCAGTATGTTGTACTGTCATAAAGGAATGCTCCCATTTTCTGAAATTGGATTTTTGTTGGAATCTGTCACTTGAGGAACAATGCTGTGTCCATTTGGTGAAAAAATAAATTTTGCTTTTTTTATCAAGGCTCACTTCATGCTGCGCTCCTCCTGCACGTTACCTGTGCTGTTAGAAGGGAGTCGCTCGTCACCCGAGAGTTTGGTGCAGGTAGGAGCTGTGGCACATCCATCTGTGTGTGCAGGGATGTCCGTGTGTGTCACAGGTGACAGGGGGGTGCCCAGCTGTGGGAACAATGTCCAGATGTCACCTGGAGGAGATCCCTGGCAGCTGCCCTGTGCTGTGCACCTTGTTCGGCAGCTGAAAGGGGCACACAGCAATATTCACATTCACTGGAACCAATGACAAACTAAACACTTGTCATTTTGCACTGAATGGTCCTATTTTCTTTGCTGCTTAAAGAAGCTATTACAAGTTAAAAAATCAGATGCTACAAAGAAAAGTTCAGTAATGGCTCATGGAGAGTGAGCCCCAAGCCAGCTCTGGGGGAAGGCAGCCACGATGGCTCAGGTGTGATTTCAGCTTTGGGTGCTTGAAGTCCCATCCTGTGCCTGACCCAGGAGCATCCCATTGGAGCAGATCTGCCCTTGCACACAGGCGCTGGGGATGTGAGCCAGAGCCACTCTTGGTGTGTGATTCCTCCATCCCTGCATCCTTCCCTTAAAACTGATGCTGCTTTTTGCAGCAAGAAGCCTTGCAGGCCACAGTAACCCTGGCTGAGGTTGGGAACAGGCACTAGGAGACCTGGAGCTGGGAAGCTGGGTTAGGTGAGCAGTCTCTCCATGGCCAGCTTGGCTTCCAGGTCCTGCCTATCAGATTAACACAAACTGAGAGTTCTCAGGCCAGAACCAGATTGCATTAAAAATGTTAAAGTTAATGAAATCCTGCTGGGGAATTTGCTTCTATGTGAGCATCCACAGCTTTTCAAGGGTTACAAACTGCTCTGCTCCCAAATATATATCTTTTACATATATAAATATATATATGAGCCATGGATATATGTACACATCCATGTACCAAACACTTGGATAACTGAAATCATTTATACCAATTGCTGGGCATTGAGAAGGCTCCTTGCTGTAACAGGAACTGGAGGTGCTTGTTGCCATGCTGCATTTATGGTTCTAATAAATAATGAGCACTGATAATAAATACCAGAGTGCCAGTAACAGTGCTGGGTGCTGCCGGCCTTGTTTTACATCATATGCAAATACTACATTGCTTCTGTCAATAGCAGAGAGCATGGTGCTTGCACTGCAGTGTCTGTTTTGATGAGGATTTGATGCTGTTTGAAAAACATATATAAAAAGCAATTCTTTAGGGTAATAGGATTAATAAAAATTCCTTCAATGAATCCTCAAGATCAGCAGCTTTTGATTTCTCTGAGAGCTCAGCTGCTGCCTTTCATTAAATATTCCATTTCATAGTTTTTCTTCTAGTGCCTGTTCAGGGCTTTCGATGTCCCTGCACATGTAAAATGAAATAATAATTTGTACCTGCAAGACAGGGGCAATGGAAATGGAATGCCTGGAGGACTGTTTTGATGAGATCTGCTCAAGGTTTTATTTGAAATGTAATATCAAAGAACAGGGAAATGAGTTCAGCTCATGAATGGCAGAGGGGCAGTAAATAAAGCAGATGTTACCAGCCTCGGCACTCTGCATCTGTGCTGGCTTTGTGTGTGCTCACTTCCCGTTTAATTTTTCAGGAAGTAGGACATGAAATTAAGACTGGAAGGTCACTTTTTTTTCCCATCGATGCTGTTTAGAAATTAGTAACAAGAGTATATCTGATTACACAAGCAATGACAGTAACTTTTTTCCAATCTATTATATAGGGGTAATAATTATATGTACTGTGTTGATTGACGACACAATTAAATAAATTAACGCATTCGCAGTCAAATAAAGAGCTGAAGATTACATTTCCTTGAAGACTTAATTTCCCTAAGTACCACAAAGCAAAATTAGTTTTCCTTTCAGATTTTTTTCTTTTTAATGAAATTGGCATAAAAAATGTAATAATCCCTGTTTCCAACCAAGGTCTCCGCAGAGAGGAGGCAATGAGGGAGAGCTGCGTCAGCCAGCTATAATAAGGATTTTACAGAGTGGGTAATGGCTGGTTGTACTGTGAGGGCAGAAGGGAAGAGCACAGCAGCAGCTCTGCAGATAGAGGTGGTAAGATCAAGTACAGTCAGCTCTCAGAGCCCAGCAGGAACGTGGTTTCCCTGGTAAGGAACCTGGAAAGGCAGAGCCGTGCCCTGCCTGTTGCCTCAGATGCAGCAGAAGCTCCCAACCAGCAAGGCCAAGAGGGGATGGAGGGAGCACAGGGCCATTCCAGGGTCACTCACACAATCCTTGGCATCGCCATTCACTGTTGGGGCATTCAGGGAAGGGCCCAAACCAGGTGCTGGTCTCTGGTGAGACCCCACCTGCAGTGCTGTGTCCAGCCCTGGGGTTCCCAGCACAGGGAGGACGTGGACCTGTTGGAGCCAGTCCAGAGGTGGGACACCAGGATGATCAGAGGGATGGAGCACCTCTCCAATGAGGAAAGACTTGGAGAACTGGGATTGTTCAGCCTGGGAAAGAGAAGCTTTAGGGTGGCCTTCCAGTACCTGAAGGGTGCTGACAAGAAAAATGGAGAGAGACTATTTACAAGGACATAGAGTGACAGGACAAGGGGGAATGACTTCAAACTGGCAGAAGGCAGGGTTAGATCATGTATTACGAAAAAACTTTACTGTGAGGGTGGTGAGACACTGGAACAGGATGCCCATGGAAGCTGTGGATGTCCCATCCCTGGAAGTGTTTAGGGCCAGGTTGGATGGGGCTTTGAACAACCTCGTCTAGTGGAAAGTGTCCCAGCCCGTGGCAGAGGGATTGAAACTAGATGACCTTTAAGGTCCCTTCCAACCCAAACCATTCTGTGATTCTGTGATACTTTGGATTTTTTTCTATTTTGTAATAAGCAACTAACTTAAACTGGATCATTGATAGGAACGGCTTAGACCAGTGTGCTGAGTCAAACTGTGTTTGACAAGCACAACAGGGCCACACCACCTTTAACCAAGACTTTAGGAGATGCAATCTGTGACCCAGTGGTGAAAGGAAGGCCAGCAACAGAGGCCAGGGCAGTGGCAAAGGAGAGCGGGACCTTTTCAAATTATTTGGGAAAGCTGGTGGACATCAGATCCTGACAGATCTAATTACCAATTTTTTAACCTGAAATTACCCTGCCCTAAATAAAAGAACTATTAGTGGAGGTGTAACCCAGCTGCTGCAGTGACCTGAGATTTCCACCAAGAAAAGGGTTCTGAAAATCCTTTCATTTCTTTATGGAATGCAGAGTGAGAAAAAAATTTACTCCGCTCAGTGTGTAACAACCTGTAAGATATGGATTTATGGGTTTATTAATTAACAAGCCAAAATAAATGCAGCTCTGTGGGTAAAATGAACATCTGGAAAAAGAAGACCACAAGCCATGGTCCCAGGCCAGATCATCAGTCTTGCTGCTCTGTGCTCATTCCCTCTCCCATCTCCAGGAGGTGTCACCTGGGGTCACCTCTGTAGCTTGCTGTCTGAGTGCTGGAGTCTTCTCCTTACACAGATAAAACAGCACAACTCTTTGAAATATTCCCATCAAAACATCCATTAGTAGAAAATCATGCAAATAGTTTATAGTCAAGTTAAAGAAAAGTAACATCATGACCCAGTGATGCTCTGGTTTTCTACAGCAAAGAGGAAAAATGAGCCTAATGGAAAGAAATCAGACTTAGACAAGGCAAAATAACAGCACAGAGAAAGCTTTGCTGATCAGGTCCTGCTCCCAAATCCAAATGACAGCCTACACATCTTCCCGTCTTCCAGAGGAGAAACCAGCATTTCATGAACTCATATAAGCAGCAAATGGAATAAATATTGCTGAGTCTCAAGTGCCAGAGGCCCAGTGCACAGTAAGTTTGCAGGCTTTGTAAACAGCAGCAGCTGATGCAGCCCAAAAACCCCGGAGTGTTCAGTGGCCGCATCATCCCACAGTTCAGATTTCTCTTGAAAGGTGGATGCACATAATCCTGCTCTTTTCTACCCTTGCTCAGCTCCCAGTAGAAAATATTACAGAAGTTTTACTGTTGTAAAGGCACAAAATTAGACCAGCACTGCATGTCTTTGACAAGCAGCACCTTCAATCTCTTCAGCAGCCACATTTTGGCCAGAGTTGAGGGGCCATAGAGGCAGGAGAGAGAAATGGAGAGTCAGGAAACCTGTCTGTCCCAGCAGCCCTTAATTGCATGTACCTCTGGTCCCACAGAGATCTTCCACTGGGCCATCTCTAATAGAAGCACTGCATGGACCTACATGTACTTCATATAAGAGGAATAACTAACAAAAGATGGGTTGATGATTGAAGAACTTCCTGTACAGCAAAAAGCATCCTGGTGGCCAGAAGAGAAAAACAGGAAGAGAAACTGTAAAGTATCAAGATTTTATTGTTTGATATATATACTTACAATTCTTAAATGAGACAGTATTTTTTAAAACAGCAGCAAGCAGAACGTACAAGTTGAGAAAAGTGGCAGCGCAGGTAACTCTGTTTGGCTAATGCCCGTTCATGTACAAGGTGTACATTGGATTTTTTTTTTTGAGCACCTTTTGTGGTTTTTATTTTTTCTTGGTTTAAGTGTACAGTAAGGCAGTGGTTTTTTTCAATAAGGAATATATATATATTTATATTTATATTTATATATATTTTCAGTCATCACCGTGAATTCTTCGTACATGCAAATTAAATAAAATGTACAACTTGAAAATGTTACACCGGGAGACTTTTTTCCTCAGAGCAGAGCTTCTAATAAAAGGCAAATACAGACACCACAAAGTTATAAAAGAGAAGGAAGGCAGAGGAAACCAAGTGTCAGGCGCTACTGACAGGACAGCTCGAGCAGGGAAGGTTGGGATTCCAGTGAAGATTCCTCCCGCTGCTGGCAAGGCGGGAAGGAACAGATGGTTATTAACAGATGTCTCCAGCCAACTCCCTCGGGAAGGTTCACTCTAACCTGAGAAGCTCCACGTCAAAGAGGAGGGTGGCATTGGGAGGGATGACGCCAGGGTGGCCTGTGGCTCCATAGGCCATCTCAGGTGTACAGGTCAACTTTGCTCTTTGTCCTAAGCTCATCTGGGTTTTGGATGGCGAATAATGAAAAAGAGAAGACAAAAAAAAAACAGGATTAGGAGGAAAACAAAAAAACCCCCCACTACTTGGCAGATTTACAGAATCAAGGAGTGTTGGGATCACCACATTCATAGAATTGTTTAGTTTGGAAAAGACCTTCAAGATTATTGAGTCTGGGGCTTGGAAGGAGAAGATCTTTAANCCTGACAGATCTAATTACCAATTTTTTAACCTGAAATTACCCTGCCCTAAATAAAAGAACTATTAGTGGAGGTGTAACCCAGCTGCTGCAGTGACCTGAGATTTCCACCAAGAAAAGGGTTCTGAAAATCCTTTCATTTCTTTATGGAATGCAGAGTGAGAAAAAAATTTACTCCGCTCAGTGTGTAACAACCTGTAAGATATGGATTTATGGGTTTATTAATTAACAAGCCAAAATAAATGCAGCTCTGTGGGTAAAATGAACATCTGGAAAAAGAAGACCACAAGCCATGGTCCCAGGCCAGATCATCAGTCTTGCTGCTCTGTGCTCATTCCCTCTCCCATCTCCAGGAGGTGTCACCTGGGGTCACCTCTGTAGCTTGCTGTCTGAGTGCTGGAGTCTTCTCCTTACACAGATAAAACAGCACAACTCTTTGAAATATTCCCATCAAAACATCCATTAGTAGAAAATCATGCAAATAGTTTATAGTCAAGTTAAAGAAAAGTAACATCATGACCCAGTGATGCTCTGGTTTTCTACAGCAAAGAGGAAAAATGAGCCTAATGGAAAGAAATCAGACTTAGACAAGGCAAAATAACAGCACAGAGAAAGCTTTGCTGATCAGGTCCTGCTCCCAAATCCAAATGACAGCCTACACATCTTCCCGTCTTCCAGAGGAGAAACCAGCATTTCATGAACTCATATAAGCAGCAAATGGAATAAATATTGCTGAGTCTCAAGTGCCAGAGGCCCAGTGCACAGTAAGTTTGCAGGCTTTGTAAACAGCAGCAGCTGATGCAGCCCAAAAACCCCGGAGTGTTCAGTGGCCGCATCATCCCACAGTTCAGATTTCTCTTGAAAGGTGGATGCACATAATCCTGCTCTTTTCTACCCTTGCTCAGCTCCCAGTAGAAAATATTACAGAAGTTTTACTGTTGTAAAGGCACAAAATTAGACCAGCACTGCATGTCTTTGACAAGCAGCACCTTCAATCTCTTCAGCAGCCACATTTTGGCCAGAGTTGAGGGGCCATAGAGGCAGGAGAGAGAAATGGAGAGTCAGGAAACCTGTCTGTCCCAGCAGCCCTTAATTGCATGTACCTCTGGTCCCACAGAGATCTTCCACTGGGCCATCTCTAATAGAAGCACTGCATGGACCTACATGTACTTCATATAAGAGGAATAACTAACAAAAGATGGGTTGATGATTGAAGAACTTCCTGTACAGCAAAAAGCATCCTGGTGGCCAGAAGAGAAAAACAGGAAGAGAAACTGTAAAGTATCAAGATTTTATTGTTTGATATATATACTTACAATTCTTAAATGAGACAGTATTTTTTAAAACAGCAGCAAGCAGAACGTACAAGTTGAGAAAAGTGGCAGCGCAGGTAACTCTGTTTGGCTAATGCCCGTTCATGTACAAGGTGTACATTGGATTTTTTTTTTTGAGCACCTTTTGTGGTTTTTATTTTTTCTTGGTTTAAGTGTACAGTAAGGCAGTGGTTTTTTTCAATAAGGAATATATATATATTTATATTTATATTTATATATATTTTCAGTCATNCTACTTGGCAGATTTACAGAATCAAGGAGTGTTGGGATCACCACATTCATAGAATTGTTTAGTTTGGAAAAGACCTTTAAGATTATTGAGTCTGGGGCTTGGAAGGAGAAGATCTTTAAGGTCCCTTCCAACCCAAGCCACTCTATGACTCTGAATCCAAACGGTTTTGCTTCAAGCAGAAGCTGCCACAAACAGCTCAGGCATGTGCCTCCTCACCGCTCTGGCCTCTCACAGCAGTTATTTAAACTGCCAGAACCAGTCTGGAAGTGACACGAAGTCTTTTTAACATGGTGTTTGGTCCATCCTGCCTATACTGGGGCCGGCTGAGTTCCTTCTGCAGAGTGCAGGGTACAAGGAACACCACCCGTAGGCACCAGGAAAATGCCCTCAGAGCTCTCAGAGATCAGTGCCAAACACAGCCAGGCTCAGCACTTATTTCTCTAAACTCAGTCCAAGCCCCTGGGCAGGCATCTCCCGTATGCTGCTTATCCAGGCAGAGAGCCCTTGTCCCTGGGATGGGCAGGAATGCTGATTTCCCTCACTCCAGGCTGGCTCTGAAGGGAACTGCTCACTGAGATCCGGCGTTATCTTCTGAGAATTTTGGAACACTTTCAAACTTCTGTTCATGCACCTTACACTGGTGATGGAATATTTACTGGCCTTGAAGCAGTGATTTTAACTCAGACGTCTCTCCCAAGATCGGGCACATCACTGGACTACAGATTATGTGACAGCTCCAGATGACAATTGTTCAGGTTGAGTATCTTCAGGTTCTATAAAATATACCAAAGCTAGAGAGTCGATTACTTTGGGTAGAAGAAAAATGTGAGTATTAACTTTCCCACATTCAAGGAGTATTCATGGCATGGGGCTGAGAGTGTCCAAGCCGACGACCTCCCCTGGTCCCCACAGAGATTTTGCATGGGGCTGGCTGTCCAGTGCTTGGATGTGTCCCTGCAAACCAGGCAGCTGGTAGGTCATGCCTGAGGTTTTAGGGATGAGGCAAACTTGAACTGTCAGAAGCTGAGCAGAGGAATGCAGACCCTGCTGACATCTGACAGTCATTACACCAAGGTTTGCAAAATCCACATGCTGGACATAGGGAACTGCCTTGTTCCAAGAGAGTCTGTCCATCACACTCCCCAAATCCCTCAAACCCTGGGGTGGAAGGAGACAGCCACGAGCTCGACTTGTGTCAGTGATCCACTAGGAGGAGCAGGAGGGCAGCGTGTGGCCACACGAGTTTCTGGAATGGCTCTCGGCCACTTATTTTCTAAGGGACAGGAGCCGAGGAGTGAGAGCGATCAAGGAAGGGATGAACTGATTGACCCAGTGCCTGATGCTTCTGCTTTATCTGTACTGGCTTCTGGTTCTTACAGCTCTGCAGTCCTGAGCTCTCTTAGGCCTTTCTGCAAAGCAAATAATAAACAGTCCAACTCAAATCCTTCAGCAGAAGGTGGTATTTTTCACAGTCTAGGATTCCTCAAATGGACTTCTCTAGCTGGAGAGAAGGGAATGTTTGCACTGCTTTCTCCACAGGGCTGGGAACGCTTGTCTCTTCCACCCCTCTCTGGAAAAGCATGGTTGCATCATTCCTCAGTGGATTGTTTCTCATTTTGCATTCTTCCCTTCTCTCTATTTAAGCATCAGAAGTTGTTCCTGTTGAAGTTGTTCCTGTAAGAGCATTTGAGCAGTTGCCTCCTACACTGAGCTCTCGGATCCTGAAATGGGAAGTCAGGAGGAATTTGCACCCCGATCTCATTAATTCATGCACTTGAGCAGCCTGATCACACTCCTCACGTGAGGGGGGCCCTCACAGCACTGCACAAAAAGCAAGACCTGGCAGTGAATTGTACTGTGGGGCTTTTATTGTGCTGGCACTCAAACTGTAATTAATGGAGGGCAGTTTTCTTTCTCTCAGCATAGCGTTGGTCAGTGAATGTTTTGCAGCTGTGAGTCTGAAGTCATAAAAATGTAACAGTGCAGTTTGGTACCTCATTGAGTAAGGGTCAGAATCTGTAGCTGGGTCATGGATGTTATCAAAAACAGCAGCTTGGACTTTTATGAAGTAGCTGAATAGAGGTCATCCCATAAAGAGCTGCCACCTCAACATTTTAAAGGCCACTGCTGTCTGTTTGTGGAGCTGCCCACAGGAGAGAGACAGGGCTTATAGGGCACCTAGGGAGGGGACTTCACCTCTCACCTCCCAAATGCATCCCATGGGGAAAGGCTCATGAGTAGGGGATAGCTGTGGGTGGATGGATGGATGGATGGATGGATGGATGGATGGATGGATGGAAGGAAACTACAGGAAATACTGTGCTCAAATGCACCATGCTTTCACAAAAACACTCCATATCCATCAATGTGATTTCCACTTGGTCTTGTCACCACTGCCCTGGACACTGCTGAGCTCACACACCCTTCAGCCAGTTCCAGGTTCAACCAGAACAATTTATTAGTACCTGTGTAACCCCTTCTTCAAATCCTTTAATGACTTCTTGCCTGCCAATCTTGAACCTGAAAGGCTTGTTTCTGTCTCTGGAGGAATCAAACTTCTTTCCGTTCTGTAGCATTCCTGCCAAAACAAGACACACAGTTTCAGTCTGAGCTACATCTAAATTCAAGTGCTGGAGGAGAAGGAAGGAGTGAAAGATTAATATCTTGGTCACATCAGCTGCTCATTTCCATTTTCACTTTGAAGCCTTATTCAAAATGGGTAAGGCAGGAGAGGCAACTGCAGTGGTACCCTATTGTTACCTTTGCCTTCCTGTAATTTAGGGTCTAAAATGGAAATACATTATTTTTATTATTCTCAATGCAACAGGTTATAACCCATACTGCACCAAACATTGCACAGACATACAGAAGAGCTGTTGTTTGCACAGTGGAGCTCCCTGCCTAAGTGGATAGAAGCAGGCAAGGAACAAGTGGGAGGCAGCAGAAGAGAGAATCCCAAGGCAGATGCCTGATCCAGGGCTGCCCCTAATAACGTGTGTTACACAAACGGGGTCATCCCACACCATGGCTGTGAAACTTCCACACACCCTGACAACTGCATGTCACCTCCTCAAACAGAAGGAACAGACGAGACTCTGCATTCACAAACATGAAAACAGCGAAGACATTTATATGAATGTTCTACTACCCTGGTTCCTCATGTTTTCATTCAGCCATGAGAGACGGTCACAGAACACGTTACTCGTTCCTTTGGATGGGCACTGTTCCAATCCACGGGTTTTGAACACATGCCCAGATTCCTGAGCAAATGGACAAACCTTCACAGAGGACTACAGGGTTGGCTATTCTTCTCTTTTCAAATCGTGGGTAACTATGGTAGCTTTCAATTTATAAGTAACTGGTACTTAAAATGCTTTACTCTGGATATTGCACGGTTGGGCTGATATTTGTGGATTAGAATCAATCCTTTCTTTGTAGTGTTGTAGTGCCAGTGTTGTGGGCATACACCATGACTCTCCTATGCAAGGGCTTGTACAAAGAGAAGTTCATTAATCTGAGAAAGACTCTGGTTGAAAAAAAACATTAACAAGTCTAGCTTGAAAAAAAAAGCTGAGAAAAAGTGACTTTAAGATCCAGTATCAAAGATACAGTCTTACTAGTATCCTTCCATTAAAGCAGCTATATTAACAGTTCAGCTTGATGCACAAATTTTATTTTTCAGTGAAAACCATCAGTTACTGTCCAATAACAAAGAGGCATATTTTGCTTGCTTAAAAAGTCTGTACTATGAATCAAAGGTAAATATGAAGAGATGTGCCAGAAGGAAAAATAGAGACTAAAAAGGTAAGATTCACTTCACCAACTTTTAGGCTTCTAAGATGTAGCCAGCTACTTCTGAGCTAATTACTCAAGTCAGAGAAAATAGAAAATCAAGTCAGAGAAAAATGCACTTTCAGGGAGCAATTCATCTAACCAGATCTAGGGATGTACATTAGGACATAATGAATCACATCCTAGCAGTGCCTATTTCTGTGCAATGAATAAAGGGAAGTCCAAACAACAGCTCAGACATAGATGTCTCCAAATTCATTAGCAGTTAAATCAGTGGCAGTGGAGTTCTGGACTTGCAGTTATGAGCACACAGTGTTTGATTATTCCAGTGGGGTTCTCTGTCCAGATATTTTTCATCAGTATTAAAACCAAATGCCATATTAAAGCAAATTAGCCATTAGCCAAGTTCAACCTTTGTCCAGGTTGGTCCTTCAGACACACCTATGTGTGTGCCTAAGACCTTAGAAAGAAAACTGTGGAATAACCTGCCCATAGGGAATGTTTCATAACCATTACCATTAGTGCCTGACATAATCCTTTAGTTTTTCACAGTAAAACAATGAAGTACTGTATGTGTGCTCTGATGCAAGTACATAGAATCACAGAATCAGTGAGGTGGGACAAGACCTCTGAGATCATCCAGTCCAACCTATGACTCAACGTCACCTCGCCAAATAGAGCATGGCACTGAATGCCACATCCAGGTGACTCCACCACCTCCCTGGGCAGCTCATTCCAATGTCTGATCACCCCTTCTGTGAAGAAATTCCCCCTAATGTCCAACCTAAACCTCCCCCAGCGCAGTTTGAGGCCATCTCCTCTCGTTCTGTCCCTTGTTACTTGGGAGCAGAGCCTGACCCCCACCTGGCTGCACCCTCCTGTCAGGGAGCTGTAGAGAGCCATAAGGTCCCCCTGAGCCTCCTCTTCTCCAGACTAAACACTCCCAGCTCCCTCAGCCACTCCTCATAGGATTTACCCTCAAGACCCTTCCCCAGCTCCGTTCCCTTCTCTGGACTCACTCCAGCCCCTCAATGTCCTTCCTGAACTGAGGGGCCAGAACTGGACACAGAACTCAAGGTGTGGCCTCACCAGTTCAGGAGGAAATTCACGGATTACACAATGTATCAGCTCAGTGATATCCACAAACCCCTCCAGGCAGTCTGGGAAACCACAGCAGCTCCTGCACAAGGTTTTCCAGCTACAGACTAAGATGGATTAATTTGTAATATAGAAATTCAGCATGTACTGGGGGAGGGCAGGCAGGGAGAAGCAGCTCAGGGAGAACTCTCAGGCATATCATATAATCCTTTTTGAAGTATTTGATCTTAAATTTAAGTGACAGTCCTTCCTCACAGCACTTTTATTTTTAAACACATCATAAAACCTTATGATTCTATGAAATGGAAGGAGACTATTACAGAATCCCAATATTTAATAGTTTTAATATTAAAACTTAGTACTGTCATTACAGTTTGCATGTTCAAAGCAGAATGCAAACATTAATTATTTATCACATTAGCCCAAGGAGGTAAAGAAAATATTTATTATAAAATAGCCTCAATCTGGAAGTTCAGATCCAGATGCAAAATTCCACAACACTTTAGTATGCATTCATTTCACTTTGTAACTAAATCCTATTAAAACTCTTAGCTTAAAGCTCTGATGGTTTACTAAATACCCCACATCAAACCAGTGGCAGAATCAGAATTAACTCTTCAGAGATTCTGACAACAGCTCCTGGACAATGTTTCCAATTTAAAATAACATTTCCATCTGCCCATGAACTTGCTAGTTTGATACAACACTTAAAAACGAATTCATTTCACTAAAAAATGCCCATAGAAGATGTGTTAGGCCTTGTGTCATGGTTTAGCACCACACCTTGTAGAAGAAATCAGGCTTTTCTGTATTTACAAGAACATCATATTTTCAGCAACAGCTGAAAATTCATGAGGTTATGGATTCATAAATGTAACTTCCTCTGTCATCACCTTACTGCTTTTGGAGGACAAACCAGGATGCAAAGAGTCAAATGTGTCTGTATTCACTAGAGGTCTGGCAGGAGGGTCAATTTTCATGTGAGTGCCCTTTAAATGCACATCCAGTCTAGAAATGAGTCAGAGACTCCATGTGCCCTGAAGAAGTTCCAATATGGATTTAGATGTGAACTTTAGATGTTTTTTATCTCTGTTTCTGAGCGTTTGAGTTGGCTATGCAGGCTCCTGGGAGCTAAAACAGCACAATGCTGTATTTTCTCTCTTGCTAATGCACCAATTGATTTTTTTTTTTGTGAAAAAATTGATTTAGTTAATATTCTTCAACAAGGATGGATGCCCATCTTCAGCCTGCATCTTTATTTATCTAGCTAACAGCAAGGAGAAAAAAACCCCACAATTTGGAACTCAGCAACGACATTGTTTTGCAAGTCAGAACCATCAATAAGAGTTTTGACTGAGCAAGGACATCTACATACCTACATGGTTACTTGTTAAGAAACCCTTAGGTTTCTGAGAGGGAACAATCATTGCATTAAAATAATTAATTGTACAAACCTGGTTATCAGAATATGGCATGGATTTGAAAACATTCTGATCTACAAGGCATCCTAACTGAAAACCAGGTTTTAAAAATTAAGTGGGTGTAGAAAAGGAGGCATTTCAGATCATGGGTCCTACTGAATCCCTGATGTTCAGCTCACTGATGCTGCAGGTTAGAGGGGAGATGGATCCTTTTGTTAAGGAACATGACCACGGATCTATCCAAACTGCCAGGACTACAATGCCATTTGGGCTAAACTGGCAGTGAAATCACAGCTCCACGTGAGGTTCAAACACAAGTTATTACTTCTTATTAAAACACAGGTGTGTCTGCAGCTGTGTCTGCACTACTTTTAACACTGCACTACTTTAGCTGAGATCCCATCACTGAAGTCTGTTTCCTAAGGGGAAAGGTCTAATGAAATGACATTGTCTGCACTTGCCTAATAACTTCTGAGTCTTTGAGCCAATTTCAACCCCATTTGGCAGAGGAATAGGGATCATACCAACATTAAGATCCTATGCATGTAATGAAAAAAATCTGCACAGAAAGAGGAGCCTGTAAGAGCTTCTACCAAGAGCAAGGCTCAATCTTTGTTATCAGAGAAACTCTTATCATTGAGGAGGGGTCAGGAATGGAAAGGCTGGACCACAGACCAAGTTTCTTTTTGCTTCCTTTTCTTCCTTCATCTGAGAATGATTCATCTGGGAACATAGGCAATCACATAGCACAAATCCATGGAGCCAGCCCAGCTATTAGACACCTAATACACCTACTGTCCCAACAAAACCCTGCCCCAAATCATTGCCAAATTGTTATCCATACAAAGGATGGACGGAGAGAGAACACTGAAGGCCATCCATGGATGGTCTATCAAACTTCTGCCCTAACCTGGAAAATTCATGTGTAAATTCCACTGCTAATGTAATCCAATTCAAAGGTAGAAACTGTGTCTCAACCTGTCATCTAGGCTACTGCAATGGTTATTGGAGAAAGAGAAGTATCTCCAAGAACAATTCATCCCACCTAGATTTAGATGTTAGAGCTGAAATAACCACCTGGAACTGTTTATCATTCTCAGTCAACTACCTTACAAAAGTTAAACCAAGTGCTAGGCTGCCAGGTTTTTATAGGGCCCTAGTGAGGCAGTAGTAACTCAGCCATCCATCCCTAAATGAAGTAGGCAAAATTGCATCCCAGGCTTCACTGACTTCAGTGTTTACTAAATTATTTGTCTCTGCAGTGTTGACAAATTCTGGGAATCCAAAGACAAAATCCTAATCCAGGACAAACCCCTTGATTTCACTAGCTGCTCTCTTTTTATCCTGTACAATGGGATTCACTTACCTCACAAGTATTGATGGGTTAAACTGAATTAAATAGGTGACTTTCAAAAACCAGCATCATTCATCTATAAAGTATTCCATTCCCTTATTTTTTCAAACAGTAGTTACCGATGGAACATAAAGGCAGATACATATGCTTGAAGACAGTTACTTTCTGAACACTTTTTGGCAGCAGAAAGAGAGGCAGATATTCAGAAGGTGTTTCTAGGACACTATCCTGTTTCATTTTATGTAGACCAGAGGCTCTTCAGGACAGGGACTATATTCTGATGCTCCTCAATGCCATCACCTTTCCAATTATGCCCTGTAATAAATCTGTGCTGTTAGGAACATGTCACTGGGTTTGGTTCCTAGGACTTTCCGAGGAGTTAATGTTGCTGTGGGTTAAGAATTTTTCATCTCAAGTGTTTCTTTTTTTCCCATATAAATTATATTGTTTCTATGTCAAGATATACCCATATTCTGTTAGGAGAATATCACAAAGGCTACAAAGTCTGATCTTCCCCCCATTTACAACATGCAACTATTACTAATATCCACTTTTAGCCTGGAAAATATATTATCAGGAAGGTTCTAGTAACTGCACAAAGTCCTTGTGTCAACACTGATCCCTTCCCAATGTATAGAGGAAGGCACAGTTCAGCACAGCTGCATAGGAGTGGTGGGAGAAACACATCCATAAAGTCACAAATCACATCCCAGCCTGATTCATGCCAGCAGAACTCCACTGTGGTGTTACTTGCATTAGATAGAGCAGTTCTCTTCAGGATTCAGTTCTGACATACTGTGGCAAAGCACTCCCTGCATTCAGTGGTGTTCACCACCTTAGCTTGTGGCTGAGTCTCAAGCTAACACACCTGAAAAACATGTGGTTTCCCATCAGGAAGAAAAACAATTCCCCTGTGTCTTGGTGTTAAACGCAAAGATCTGAGCAACAGTTTTCTCGGCAAATACAGTCGGTGCCTTGTGTTTCTGCTTCCCAGTCACCTAACTCAGCTCTCCAACTCATTCCATCAGAACCCAGATGTGCGCCAGCCAGACATCTCACATTTCTTCCATCTTAATTTTGTTACTATTTCAAAATGCAATTCACTGTTTTACACATTTTTGTCGTAACAACAGTTCCCTGTAACCTGTAGTTATACCTGGCCACGAGCCTCCTCCTGCCACAATGCAGTGAGTAGCACACACCTCTGATTTCCTTGATTTGACTTCCAAAGCAAACTCTTCTGGACAAATTTGTCGTCTCATCAATTTCACTGATGGCCATTGTAATGGAAGCAAAGAGTGCTGAATGTGAGCCGGAAGATGCTTTCATTCCCTACGCTATGCTGGAATAGGGGCCATCTTACTGTGTCCTGTCTGGGGACTTTGGCAACTGAACCGAGAAGGGAAGCCTGGCTTTTCAAGGGAAAGGCTCAACAACAGAGGTTTAGTACCGCTGCAAACACTCAGTTTTATCCTGCTAACATTTCCTCTGCATAATATAAACAAAGTCTTATGCGGAGAAAAGGATTTACTGTCTTAGACTGCATTTTCCTGACAGTTTGCAGCCACTTCAGAAAAAATTATTAATATCTTAAGGGAATTTTCAGTCTGGAGGGATAATAGTTGAAGAAAAGTGGGGAAGGGGAGATGCACAACTCTGCAGCATATCAGCTCTTTACCACTATTATTTTGTTTTGTCTAGAAAGGCAACAGCAAGGACTTGAATGTGCCATTTGTTGCCATGACAAACAGACTCAAAGTGAAGAAGTGGGAAATGGATAGCAGTGGTGGGCACTTTCCAGTTCCTGCTTACCACAGCGCACTTCAGTAACGCTTCATCTTTTGAACACAGGCAGCCTTGCTGCTTCATTTTCTTTGTATATTAGATACTCATATATCTTTAATGTGGAGTAAGAGCAGCACCATCAATTATTTATTATGCAGCTGACAGCATGCAATGAAGACACAACAGACAACTCTTCAATAATGCATCACTGTGGGCTATGAATCACTGTTGCGTACAACCACAAGACAATATGAAAGAACCTTGCACTTAGCTCGACTTCACAGCCAGGAAAATTACCTGCAATTGTCTAGTTCACTCTGCTGAAAGGTATTATTCTGTCCTGGCGGCTTTAGGGATTTGCATACTTCTAAGAGAAGGAAAAGTAGATTTACCTTCAAGGGAGATATGAGGCTCACTAAGCATACTCTACGTAAGTTGTAAAGAGACCAAAACAATTCCTCTGGTATCCAGTCACCTTAAAACAGTCATTGTATTTTAGAGTTTGATTCTGTTACTGTTACAAAGTTCAGCTGTAAAATATACAAGTACTGCAGCATAAGGCAAATTTCATTTGAATAAGCGTGGCAGAATCAGGTCAGTGTGGGCATGCTAATGAGGGAGACGATAGATGTCTAAAGCAGCATTTTAGAGAGAATATTAATACAAATATACTTTGCATCTCTTGTGTCTCTATCCCTAAACACCATGTCCTGTAACACAGGGTCTGCAGGGAGAGGGAATGTTCCTCACTGGTCAGGGTCTTTCTGTCCCTGCCCCCTGGTAGCAGCCCAAAAGCACAAAGAACAGTTCAAGCATGGCTGTAATACAAAGAAGAGAGTCTGCAAGATTTCCCACACAAACACAAGCAGCAGAGCTTGCCCAAAGAATTCTGAGCACCTAGTGTACCATTAGAACAGGGCAATACAATAATCTTTTTTTTTTTTAATCGTGGTTTCATTCTCAGTCTCATCCTACACCACACGTATTCCCTTCCCTTGCCCCTTTTTGTTTCATGGTTGCCTGTGTTCTGGGGGTACGGATTTGACATTTTAGCCTGTGGTACATACAGAACTGTGCAGGTGACCTCCCACTGGGAAGTTACACACTTCTGTAGCAGGTTAAACCTCACTGAACTAGGTGTGAATGGGACAGCCTCTGTCTATCAGGGTACGGCACAGGAAGGGCCCAAGGTGGGACTCCAGAGCTTCTCAACACAGAACTGGGTGCAGGGAGCACGGAAAAACACCAGAAAAGCATCTTCAGAGGTTTCTTGTGAAAGCTCTGAGCATGGCTCTGAGATCAAATGAGAGGGGATTTGGGGTAAAAGGACTAGGTTCTTAATTCCTCCTCTGCTCAGGGAGGAAACTGACAGAAGAAACACCTTCCCAGCCCAACATGACAATACTCATCAGCAGTCAGGTGTGCTTTAATGATAAGCTGTTCTCAGATTGGGCATTCTTTGGTTTTCAACTGCCTAGACTTGTAGCATGTTCCCTTCTACATGAATTTGTGCTAAAAATCTTAATTTAAGTGAAACACTTCTGATTCCCTTGGCTTAAGCTAGCAACAGCCTAGTGACAGATCTACCCATTTCTAGTAGGGCACTGAATTAAGAGGCTATGCTGAGAATCACAGAATGGTTTGGGTTGGAAGGAACATTAAAGATCATCTCATTCCAACTCCCTGCCATAGAGATCCCACTAGATCAGGTTGCTCTAGGCCCCATCCAGCCTGGTCTTAAACATTTCCAGAGATAAGGGAATCCACAGCTTCTCTGGCCATACCCAAAGACAATAAATTTGAGCATGAAAAAGTATATTATTTATGTGTTACCACTTAACACCAAGATGTTAAAATGGTATGTTAGCTTTTAGGGCATTTGGAACTGAAAAATAACACTTGTCCCCACATCCCTGGTAAATGAATGCTCTTTCTTTCCCACAGGTCCTTGTTTACCTGGTTCTTTGTTACATCCAACTTTCCGAATGCTCAAGCAGGGCTACAGCTCCTTCACAGAGGAGCGTTTTACTGAGACCCATCTTGGCAAACGCAGCAATCATCTAACATCGTGCAAAGGACTTAGCAGCTACTCTGTTCTTAAATAAGATGGAGACAAGGAAAAACATTCTTGGAAAAAGAGAGAAACACACAGGATGCAACCAGGGAAGTAAACAGTTTATAAAAATGGGTGTTTACTGAGCCATGTAAGAAGGCACAGTCAATATGCCAAGATTACATATACTCTAAGTAAGTCCGAGGCAGACACTGCTGTTCCACCATGACCTCATATGTACATAAAACATACATAATGCAGAGGTCCAATGCTTTTCATCCAGGGTGTCCTACTTCTTGATCTGGACTGGTCAGACATCCCTGTAATATGTCTTATTTTAGAGATGTGGCATAACCTTCCTGGCTGGCATTATGCAATAGCCCCTCCCTTTGCAAGAGTTTGGAGAATTCCTGGGGAGTCATCTCCTCCTGCCTGCAATTCCATGCAGAAAAATGAGACATTACTTCACTGACACCAATTTGAGGCCACCATGGGGCCTCACTCCAGCATAACACTCAGAGTTTCCAGGGTGATCAGGTGAAACACACTGCTGGTTCACTCAAGGGATGAGTCCCTTGCTGGGATGGAAAAGGTATCTTCATGCTGCGCTCTCTCCACTGACATGGACAGACTGTAGACTTCTAGGTAGCTAAAGACAGTCGAGCTTAATTCCACCCAAGATTACTTGATGACAGTCAAGACTAGTGAAAAAATGCAGCCTAAAACCAAACTGGTTTTGATTTGTCCATCAAGTGCCTTCCAGTGGATTATGCTGCCTGAGGTTCTTTAGACTCGGTGACCACACACACCTAGCCAGTCACTTACAGTGTTCCAATACACACAGCAACCCTGCTGCACGAATCACAGAAGATAAGAGCCCCTTCTAGTCTTTGAATGAACTCTGAGAAGGGTTCATTAACAAGCTATCTATTGGGAAACCCTTACTGTTTTGTCAGAAGTTCAGCCTACCATTAACATCAGATAAACCCAGTACTTTGCTGAGCAGAAGCTTTGTCATTTGCTGCAGCACTCCAGTGGAGGAGTATCTTATTTTACTTTTCTAGACCATCATTTTAGAAGGTATATAAGATACACTCATCAAAGGGACAAATCTTTCCATGGATGTATAGTTTGCTCTTCCCACCTACTAGGAATGCAATTTTGTGAATGCTTTCACAAAAAAGGAGTATTTTTGCAGTATTGTTTTCAATATAAACAGTGTTTTACGTGCTCCAGGGCAGACCCCGTCAGTGTCAAAAATATCATTCTGCCTGTAAACTTTGAGTTTCTGAAATAATATTACTATGAGATTAATTTTTTTTGGCCACATTTGTTTCCTATTTTTGTTCATCATTCCTGATGTTGCAGATTCTCTTGTTGTGAACTGGCACAGCTCCCCTGATATTAATGAAAGTACAAAAACATATGTAGCAGTTTGAGACCTGGATCTCAGTTATTTAAATCTATGTTGAATCATGCACTCAAGACTATTCTCCAGAGCAGAATCCCGCAAGAATATGGAATAGTGTAGATTTGTGATCAGAGCAAAAAGCCGGATGTCAAAAAGAATAGGTTGTGTTACCAGACAGCTGCGTAAGTATAACTCACCTTCATTTTATTCCCTGTGAAACAAGCATTGTAGTTTCACCAAGGTCAGCCAGTCAATAGCATATCCAGCAATAATATTATTAACTAATATACTTTGCCTTGGATATCCTGAAAGGCTTCATTCAGTAAGCCTTTAAAGTACCTTCTGAGCCACAGCCGAAAGGAGCTATTAACAGCGCAGTTTAGTTCTTATAAATAGGTCTTTTCCATCTCTAAGTTTTGACCTCAGTGATCTTATAAATGAACTATGGAAAAAGTGGCAGCTGTTATCTTGACAGATGGGTCTCAGGCATTGCTCTGCTGGACAACAGAGCTGTGTCTCTGAAGAACAATAGGAATTTCCAAGTGCCTGTATCTATTTCCATCTCCTTAATAAGCCACTCATGTCTTAGGCAGTGAAGAAGCAAGAACACAAAATAAATATTTTAGGGGACACATCTCAGAGACAGGGGCAAGAAGAAGGGTATCACCTATTAGGGACCTTCCTCTTCCATTTTACTGAAGTGAGAGACAGAAAAAAAATCAGAAGTTTGTTACAGAGGCAACAGGGACAAACAGGCACTTCCAGAAGGTGAGATACAGAAAGCCTGTGCACCAAGTGAAGTGCAGCTGATAGTCAGGTAGCAGGACACAGTAACTACAAGGATGAAACTCAATTTTAATCCCTGTCTAAAATTTAGTATCATCATCCATTTTGGATGTAGAGCTTTGAATCCAGTTTTAAGCACAGAAACAAGGCTGAGAAAGTTCATCCTTTTTCAAGGGAGAGATGGTACTGCCATCCACCTTTCCTATCATAAACACGTGTCAAGGCACTAAGAGGTCACCTCCACCTTAACCCTGAATTTAAACTCATGTTCTTCACCTTTTCTGATAGTATTCTCATCATCAGACGACCAACCACTCAGTGAGATCACCCCCTATGCTCCCTCCTTGAATATGTATGGTAGCTGGAAAAAGAGAACAATGGAGTTAGGAGAAAACTAAACAGGTAGTAATTACAGAGATCAGTGGCATGAGCAGAGATCTGGATCCCAGTTCACAGACTCATGGAACCATAGAATGGTTTGTGTTGGAATGGGCCTTAGATAGATCATCTTGTTCCAATCCCTCTGCTATGGGCACCTCTCACTAGCCCAGGATGCTCCAAGCCCCATCCAACCTGGCCTGGAACACTTCCAGGGATGGGGGCAACCATGACTGCTCTGGACAACCAATCCTTGCTCCCAAGACCTTTTAGATCAGCGGTGCCTGATGTGCAGGGTTTGTCCCTACATTGTCCTCACTGCCTTTAGCGGGAGTTTGAGGATGGACTGCACAGATCGTAACATCTTCCCAAAAGCAAAAGTATTTTCACACTCAGGACTGCTGCAAACAAAAGACATTGTAAATTAAGCCAGTTTAGATACTACAAATAGAAATAGCAGTCAGTCTGTAGACACAAACAACAGAGATAAACATTGCCAAAAATACCTCAACAGCACAACAGAGTGGAGAGCAACACAAGTTGAGTGTGGATGAAACAGCAAAGCACTACATAAGCAAATGTATTATTGCACCAGCAATGAAAACCTGAAGATTTCAGACTCTACAGTGAAATGTGTAATACTATAATCTGTAAAAGCAAAGACTGAGATAGTGCATACATTGCATAACTCACAGGGACTGCTGTAGACCAGACTGTGCTCTATCCCAGCTCACACTATCTTTATAATCCCAGCATGTGTAACCGAAAAAGTAGCATCTATATGAGCAACTTACTATGTGAAGTCAATAAAAATCTGTTTCTAGCAATCAAATGGCAAAAACATTCAAACCACAGTATCAAAGGGTGTTTTTTCTGTGGAAAAAATAATCAATGCCCTGTTCAATTCAAAACTCCAGAGAAAATACAGTTCAGGGCTGAATGGAACAAAACATTTTGCTTCAGAAAATAATAAAAAGAAAAGGCTTATATTCATCTGAAATTCATTCTAGTGAGACTCAATTGCTTGGTTTTCCAATTACTAGTATTTAAATCTATTTAAAATTCAGCTTTGATGAGGTCTAAGGAGTTCTTGAGCACCACCACCTTTCCAATTACATAACACCAAGTATTGTTTAGCTACATCCAAAGCAAAAGACACCAGAGTTATTAAGGAGCAAATACAAAAGAAAAAGAGAAAAGTTTAAATTCATAAGAAGCTTGCTGAAGTAGAGGCATATCAGATAGAATTCAAGTATCCAGACAGCCAAACCAGACAAAAGAAAGGCAGAACTGACCTAGAATTTGGATCAAAGAAGCTGAGATTTATCTGAGAGGGTTACAGTTATCTAGCCTAAAATGATCATTCACCCAGACATTTGGGTATTCTACATTGCTTTTAAAAATAATTGAACAGATCTCCCCCGACCCGGTAACAAGGCTCACTCTGTAATCCGTAAGATCTAACGTTATAGAACATGTACACATTCCATCCATTTAAGTTGCTGCTTCCATTTTCCCATTTTTCACAGCAAAAAAAGAGGCTTGTGGCAGTTAATTTCTCTCCGATTTGGGAACCATTTTAATGCTTACACCCAGATCTGCTGATTTACTGGCTGCCTGCACAGGGAGTTTCAGTGATCCTGCTCACAAGGGCAACAATCACCCAGGATACTGGGTCTTTGGAAATCATTCATCAGACTCTTAAGTATTCTGGCTGTTTGTGTCATAAAACACTTGCCAAGAAAAGAGGAAATAAAATGGAAAATTACAGCTATTATAATATTTACTGTATCAAAAGTCTAAGACAGCCATAACAATTCTGGTAATTCAATTCTTGATCTATGCATATTTCTGTAATTTTAGTGTGCTTTGCCTTTCTCAGTCACAACATCATCTGCCTTGCCTGTGCACTGTGTGGCCCAGTGTTTGTCTTCTAGCAGGAGGATTAAATACTGCCTTCTGTCCTTACGGATCCTCACTTTTTTACTTGCTGCTCACAGCTCTCTTGGAGAGGTGACCACACATTTCAAAGCCCAGCAGGGTTGCTACTTAGCAGCCAACTCTCCAAGAAAAAAACCAACTTGGATAGCAATTTTTGCACAGCTTACAAATGACCCAGCGAGCCCTTCCGTGATCTGCCCTTAGTACTAAGGGCACAACACAAGCAGCCTTTCTGGCAAAAATCTGAACACCCCACTCTGGAGATTATGACACCAGACTCCTAGACAGCAAATCTCAAATTAACACTTTGCTAAACAGTTTCAGAAATACATCCTCCATCATTGTTTCCCAAGGGTTCAAAAGAAAGTAGCATGATTTAAAAAAAAAAAAAAAAAAAAAAGATTTGTAGTCACATGCATTTGGATCGCAGCACTGCATTAAGCAGAGAAGTCATTTTTGGAGCAAATATAACAGTCTGCTTCTGTTTAGGTGTAATATTTTTCTACCTCTGTTACACCAAATTATGTGTTTAATACAGGCACAGTGCACCCTGCAAGCAGCCAGAACTCCAGCAGTGTTTACTTGCATCTCTTTTCCCAAACTCCTTTGTAGGACCATGAAACCTAAATACTGGTGCATTGCAGATTGTCATTTTTAGCTGCTGCAACACCCTGTCTTGTTTTGGTCCCTACTGCCAGATGACATCATCTTGTAGCAACTTTTCCCGTGGAACAGCCAATGCTGCTTTTCCCAGGATATTGTTGACCAGAAATCCAACAATAGCATATTTTCTTTTTTTTTTTTTTAAAGTCTTCCTGCTGCAAATAAGACTGGAAGGATGCGAAGGAAGAGGACATTACAGAATCCTATCAGCAAGGAAGATCATAGGGGGCCCTGTGATCTTGTACAGTGATGCACTTACTGTTGTAGTGCAGCCTGAAGGGGGATCATATCTACACCCAACAAACACATGAGCAATATCAATTCTTCAGAGCTGGTGCATGTGTGGATACATACAATTCTATTTTCTCACATCAGCTTGAGCTTTGTGTCATGTTTTCTACCTAGTAATCTAATAATGCCTAGAGGTGAAGCCCTAGCAGTGAAACAAAAAAACAAACCACCAAACAACAAAACATAGAAAGGTCTTGTTTGCCATGCTGCAAAGATGATTTCTGCTACAAATGCTTCACAGGCTGAGAGCATGACATCTGGCTGTCATGTAACATGAAGTTATAAGACAAAATACATTTGTCTTGGCCTCCAAGTTTGATAAACAGGATGCACTGTACATGTTCAAGTCAAACACCAAATTTCCTCTGGGTGAGCTCCAAGACCTGTGTTGACTCTTGGTATTGCTTAATAAAAAGGGCAGGAAGATTTAAACTAGAGATTTTTTTATTTCTTTTCAAATAGTCTAATGCTTTGCACAGCCATTAAAGAATACGGAGTTTCACACATGACATGAAGCTGACAGTGAGCATTTCTATCTATGACATAATTATGTTTTTACTCTAAGGCAGACAGACTCCATCCCAGTGACTGGGAGAACATGTTATCTGATCCCTAATTGGTTTAACAGTCCATAGAACCTTTTTAGGCTGGTGCCCAGATATGATCTTTATTTCTGTCTTTGCGGTGACAGTGCTACTCGACTGAGTGCCTTGGGCCACGTCTCCATTTGGTTGCTTACATCTCAATCATTTTGGCTCTGAAGAGAACACAAATCATCATCACCTGTATTTTTAAGGTTACAGGAACATGTAACCCTTGTTCTGATCTTGTTCAGAGCAGCTTCACATCCTGTAGGCTCTGCTAAAGTGTTACAGAATGCAAAGCAGGGGCTCTGCTTTTTTATCTGCTTCAGAAGCCTTTGTGGAGATTAGGAAGTGTTGCTCTGCTCTCTCCCACCTTGCTATCTGGACACAGAAGTTCTATACCACCTTGCTATCTGGACACAAAAGGTCAGGTTTCAAGCTGGGGTAAATCAATTGAACCTCAGAAAGGTCAATAGAGCAATGCGAGCTCATACGGCTGAGGAGAAATTCTCACCAAGCCATTCCACAGATATGAGACTTGGGACACAGGGTTTTCCCATCATACGCTCTCCTATAGCTATTTTCTATCCTCCTACACAGTTTCCCTAGCTCCCTAAATAGTCAACTCAATTTCTTGCTGTATTTTTTTTCTCACTCACTGTATTTAAAGACAATTTACCTTCCTAGAAGCCAGAAAATAAACACATTCCAAACCTTGCAGCACAAAGATTTTCTAATATGGAATTACTCTGGTAGACCCAGGACTAATAAACCTTGGTGGGATTACAAAAGATACAATGAGAATATCTGTCCACAACTTATTCTTAACAGTAAGAAACATTTTCTTCATTTGTCCTTGTACCAAGAGTCTACTGAGAGGGTAGGAAGGAGAAATGATAGAGCTTCTCTCAGTCCTTGCACATTCACTTTGAAAGGACCACAATACAAGAGAGATCTTTGTGATTTAATTCGTGTGACGAAAAAACAAGATGTGTATGAGACACAAAAATAGTTAGGTTTCAACACTTTTTACTGCAACAGCAGAACATGACAGAAAAATTAGTGTGTTGGCTGAGCACGGAACAAAATGAACATGTTTCATTACCTTAAGATAATGACTGTATTTTTTTTTTTAACACAAATTCAGAGAAAGTTGAGCCAGGTTTTTTTTGGCTGGGTTTGCTGCATTGCATAGACTGCTAACTATAGGTAAATCAAACCAGAGCTCCCTACTCAAGTTTGACCCTATATTAATAGAAGCATGCACGACCCCGAGACACTCCTACATTAGTTAGTCTGAGTCAGGGCAGACTCCCTGACTCATCCAAATTGCACTTCTCATTTTGGGTAACAGTGGCATGGATGTCACAGGAGGGGCAGTAAGCGATACTTGTATTAACACCTTCATTTTTGGAAATTTGATGTGCCTGCTACAGACAGCCTGAGGAAGGAAGACAAAAAATAAATAAATCAAACTCTGGCTTGTACAGAGAGACAACCATCCTTTCCCGTGGGTGGGGAAAGTGCCAAGGAACAAATTAGATAGTGTGTACAAAAGGAACAAAACCCCTCTATCCTGCTGTTTACTTGTGCCATTAAATGTGTATGCCTTGGGGAAATGCCAACCTGCCCTCAGGAAAATCAGGCCCATCTCGAAGAGAGTCATCATTTACCGCTGGAAAAAAAAGAAGGAGCAGGGGTAGCGAGAGGCTAAGACGATCGGGTTTAACTTTCACTGGCCCAAAGCCAAACATGCATGCAAAGGCTTAAGAGAACTTTCTACTGATGTCTCTGTGCCAACAATAGATGTGGACAGGACAAATATTTACAGACTGAAAGTGGAGGAAGACTAAATGGGGGGAGCCAGACTCTGCCTGAAGTGCTTCTTCTACCGCTCAGGGGCCGAGGTGACTGCAGGCCGCAGACAGGAGGGCTGACTCAAGCCACAAGATGTCTTTTCACACGTCCTGTGCCATGCCTGCCTCCCTTTCCCTGGGGGGTATTAATAGCAGTGCAGTCATACTATACATTCTACAGAATAACCACTTCGCTCTGAAGTGAGCCCAGGCAAGGCTGCCCGTGGGCTAAAACATGTTCAAAACAAAAATGGTCCTGGAGACCCAGTGGAGGTGTTGACTCTTGTGCTCCATGCCCTGAATGCTCTCTTTTTCTTTATCCATCTCTCTGAGGTCACCTCACTCTATAAGCATCTCTCCTCAACATCCAAACGTGTCGTAACATTACAGGAAAATTAGTTATTAAATGGGTAATTTGGCTGAGAGATGCCTCTCACTTTATTTGCCTTTGAAAACATAAAGTAAATATCACAGTACTACATGTGCGTATCTGACTGTCTCCCTTCCTCCTCTGTTCTTTGTTGTTCATCTTCCTCAGCTGTCTGAGAGTAAGAGTTTCTCTGAATCCATTTTTTGCACAGTTAAGCACAATGGAGCTCTTGAATGATACTACAATACAAACATAATCAAATTCTCCTTTCTCTGTTCCAGGAAACAACGACAATGCTATAAAAAAAAAAAACCCAAACAAAAAACAACTCTATAGTAGTGGGGAGGACATTTGAGAGCAGAACTTTGTCCAGAAGAATCTGCATTGAAAGCAACCACGGAACGGTTGTTTCTAAACAACATTCACTAAAATTCACTAAAACAACCATTTCACTAAAATGGTTCAGTGATAACTGGCTAGCTCATTCCTTATTTTTCCAGAGCTAAATGTGTCACTCACCCTGGAGAGCAGTTTCTTGCTGTGGATAAATTCAATCTGTAGATCTCCCCAACTTCGCCTTCCTGAATATTTCTGTCTGAAGCCCAAGAACTGCCACTGGCTGATCACTGCAGGATAGATCTTTAGCAAGTAGAACTGTGAAATAAATAGTCACATCCTGAAGCATCTGATTACAGGACTATAACTGCATTATTTTCAACTATTTCAAAAGCAATTATTCCCCTTCTTCCTACACACCCATGTTTACTGGAATAACTGGAAGCACAGTGAGAGATGCATGGAAAAACACAGAAACTGTCTGAAAAAGCAGTTATGTAATACAGGAGTAAATACAGCTCTTCAGATGGATGTTAAATAATGAACTATCTTCTGTTTCTCAGTCACTTTGAGCTTTAATGCCTCAATGTCCTGATATCCAAGGCATGCCCAGGTGTACAAATGAATAATTTTCTATTTACCTCCTCCCCTAAGAAAATAAAATCAATAATCTAATTCCACAAATGTCACAAACTGCAGCAACATGCAGCCTTCAAGAAGGAGATGAACATTTGTCCTACATAGTCCTAAGGAGACCCATAAAGCAAACACAACCCTGCATCCTCACAGATAAAACACTGTTTATCTGCTGTGACTCTCACATTGCATCGCAGAGTACCAGGAGGGTGTTCCTTGCAACTACTCTGCCATGCCCATCAAATTCCTTGCTTTTTCTCCCTCTGGCCTGTACATGCCAGAAATTAAGACAGGCATGTCCTGACCATCTGCAGGAGCTAAATCATGCATTGGACATTCTTGTCATCAGGTTCTCAGCCTGCCCAAAGTAAGATTAAATAGAAGTCATGATAAACTGCCCCGTGAGGCCAGCAGCAAGCTCTGGGATTGGCTCCAGAGCCACGCCGAGACTTGTGAGGCAAGAGAAAGCTCCGATGCACAGCCTGGATGCTGCTCTGCTTTGTGCTGCTGAGCACTTTGTGTGGGGCTGCCAGGAAGCAGCTCCCCAGCACTGCATGCGTGTGTGGTATTGCTACTGCCAAGACAAATGTAATCATTCTCAGTCTAATCCTAAAACCTTTCATTCTTTTCCTTCTGTTTTGAGCTCTGTTTCTGTTCTCCAGTCAGAAATCTCTAAGCAGGCGCTGACCTGTCTGATCCCAGCTGGGGTCTGAGCCAACATGGATTAGCACCAGTGGAGAGCTACAAAATCATGACTGGGGCATATCGAGGTCATGGATGTTTCCTCAGCTGAAATTGCTCTCCCTCTCCTTCGCAGCCATGTATCTTCGACCTAACTTTGCAGCTTAGAGAGCTGTCTATGCTCTGAGACTTCGGATATTTCCACACTGCATGCCAGGGTCACCCAAAGGCTGCCCTCCACATCAGACTTACTCTATATTCCGATAGTGAAATACAAGTGCAACCCCGGGCACAGCCCAAGGGACTCTGTCTAAGCCTGTCTGGCAGTTCAAACCTCTGCCAGGCCCCGGGCACACGGCAGGGGCAGTCTGCAGCATGCCTTGGGGCAAGCCTGTGATCAGGAGCAGTGGCTCACACACCTTCCTGCTCCCAGCCCTTGTCAGCTGTAATGTAGACACAGCCTGGGGTGCTGGAGAACAAGAACATGCTTGTCTCCAACCCAGGAGAGCCTCCCAAGCCAGGGGCTGAACGTGCCACGTCTCCTGCACCTGTGAATCACACACATGTACATAACAGAAGGCAGACAACATCGTTATTAAATAAACCAGTAAGTACTTAAAACTGCAAGCTGAATGGGACTAATCTTCATTTAATGTGGCCAGACCTGTCCCCATGATTCATAACATCAAAAAGTCTGGTAAAAGCTGAGAAACACACAGTACCTGCTGCAGAGCCACTCACACAATCTCCTTTAAACTGAAAATGTATACAAAATGCAGTAGGTAGTAACCAGATTAAAAATGTCACACCTACCAGGACAGGAGAATGTAACATCTGGTCTCATAAACACTTGCTATTATATAAAAATGATGGTTGAAGATACAAATTTCTCCCAACATCTCTGCAATGCTTGCATCAACACACCCATGTCAGAAACACAACACTATGACAATTGGCACAGGTTTCATAATCACAGAATCATTTAAGATGGAAAACACTTCTAAGATCATCGAGTCCAACCATTAACTTAGCACTGCTGAGCATTTTTTGCACATAAAGGCATAAAGGGCAGATATTTGAAGATAATTAGGTGTCTAAAGATGCAGTAGGTCATACTGTGGGCATTTCAAAAGCACCTGGGCATCAAACTCCTTTGATTTCAACAAAATTATTTTTAAAACTTTTCAGCTCTAAATATTTTCTTACGTTTTCCCCAGACATGAAGTGTAACTATCACAAAGTTACAATAATTACCATCACTTCAAAGCCCACACGTCTCTTTTAAAAGTTTAACCTCCTAAGCTGTTCAAAAACATCTGACATTTAACACTTAAAAAACCCCCAACTCTTAAAAGTGAGGAAATAGACAAGTCAGAACATTGCAAAGTTCATCATGTCCACACAGTAAAAAACATGTATTTTTATTATCCAGTATGAAGAACGTGCACTGCATCACAGCAGGCAGCCATAATTCTGATACTGAAATTCCATATCGCTCTTCTCAGCTTTGCTGCGCAGATACTGGGTAGTGGAATATACCAGATGATGTGTGTGTTAATGAGACATTTATAATATATATTATTCATGCTCATATTTTGATGGAGTATTCATAAATACTAATTCTGAGTCAGCTTTGACCTGGCAGTCCCCATGGAACAGACCGACATCCTACTTGGCCGAACTTGCTCACAAGGCGCATCCGTCGTTTTAAACCTGAATGTATTTCTGCCCTTGTCAACCTGCTATCTCATTATCTCACTATTCACTCACAAAAGAAATGATGAATCATGAACACTGGGGTACAGGGAACCAAATACACTCAATAAAATTAACCTCATTATGTCAGTTGTGAGTAGCTTGATGGAAATTTCTGAGGGTTACTCCAGCACAAGAAAAGAAGAGTTGCGGTCTATTGAAAATAATGATGAACAGATACTTTGAGAAAAATCAGCAAAATCAGGGCTACAGGTGAATTTGCATTTGAGAGGTTGTGCTGTGTGACATTAACAGATGAGAATTGTGACATCTTTCACAAAGCTTTTGTTGTGTATTTGGTTTGATCACCAGGTCTAGAAAACACACAAATTAGGTAGCATTTTATATGTAAACAGAACAAAACTGTTACAAAATCAAGTGAAAACTCTTACGCCCAAAATATCCACAGGATAAGGCTGTATTTTACCAATAACAGAGGCTATCCATGTTATTCCCTGGAATGTCTATGATGCAGGCCTACACTGGGAAAGGCATCAAGGTGCTCAGTATCACCATGCACAGACTGCACCACTGCCACCTGCACTGCCCAGGCATGTGCAGGCAATCCCAGGATCCTGCTGTGTCCACACAGCCCCAGCCATGTACCAATCCTGCACCTCTCTGTGCAGTTATACCACTACAGATTATCCAGTGACCCCAGAATTTGTCCCCAAACCACCTCCAGCGTTAGCAGGACTTAAAAATCAAGGTGAACTTCCGTGCAAGGTACACATGGTATTTCTAGGTGGGATCATTTTATTTTACAATCACTATGTAGGGAATGTTTCCATGTTCTTTCCAGTGTGGCTATTTTTATTTTTCCTATACACAGATGTCCTTGAGGTATGCTTGAAGCCCAAACTGTGAACACTGTTCGCCAACATTGGGTTTTCCTGTAACACGACACAGTGCTGATGTGTGTGTGACACAGAGAACCTCATAACCACAAACCCTGTGGGCAGCAGCACACGGCAGAGCGAGAGTCAAAAAGTCCTGCTGCAGAACAGGGCAGAGCTGTCAGTGGGACAGGGCTGCAAATGGCCAATGTCCACTCCCAAGAACAGCTGCTGCAGAAACTTGCTTTGCCTGTACTATATTGATAAGGCAGGGTTTTCCAAAAGGTTCAGTCAAATAAAGCTTTTAAAGAAGAACAGAGTAGTGGGATGTCAATTAAATGAGACGTGATGATTGCAAGGGGATTTATGCAAACAGTGTTTGTTACCCTGAGCAGCATGATGGCTTGTCAATCTTCCTGAGCTGTAGATGTTTCTGTGTGTTGCAGATTTCCTTGGAACTCTCCCTCCTTGTAGGTGTTGCTGTCTTCTGCTGGGCATGTCTAGTACTCACCGTTTTTTATAGAAAGAGCCATTACAGCTGTCTGGTCAGATTCCCAGCACTAATCCAAAGCTTCTGCCCAGTAATCCCCACATCAAAGGCATACCTTCAAGTCAAACATCCATCTGTTTCAATGCAGCTATTTTGGTTTTCATATACAATAAGCACTATCTAATAAAAATTGCAGCAACCAAAGTGGTCTAAGAACATAATTAAGACCTCTGGCTAAGCATGGAAAATTACTTTGAAATATGATCCTACATTCTGTAATTGACCAAGCATTTTTTAAATATCCCTTTAATACACTTCAATTACTTTTCTGAGAAGTGACCAGTTCTAAGGATGTCCAGTGCAAGCTGGTCATCAGAATGCAGGTGGATGCAAATGGTTCCAGAGCTGTGCCAGCCCATTCTTCACAGTACAGAGCATCTCGTACAAAATGGTGACTGTCAGTGAATTCCACCCATGGGAGGGCATCTTCTTGGTGATGCCAAGCAATAGGACAAGAGGCAGCAGGCAGAAACTGAGGCACAGGAAGTTCCACCTGCACATGAGGAAGAACTTCTTTACTGTGCAGTGACCAAGCAGTGGAACAGATTGCCCCGAGAGCCTGTGGAGTCTTCCTCACTGGAGACAGTCCAGAAATGTCTGGATGCAATCCTGTGCCCTGTGCTCTGGGATGCCCTGCTTGAGCAGGGAAGTTGAACCAAGATGACTCTCTGTGGTCCCTTCCAACCTAACTCATTCTGTGATTCTGTGATTTATCTGACCATCACCCAGAAGCTGAAAAAGCAGGTAACATTTTGATTGATGCTACTTTGTAGTTGTCGTTCATATCTACACAGGAAAAGGTATCAAAGGTCTGGACACACAAAAAATGAAATGCAAAAGAAGAATAGTAATTGGCATGATTAAACCTAGGGAAGCAAACATGTTTGAGTTTAAACACTGGCATGCAGGGAGTTGGACTAATTGCCAGCCCAGCCCTAAAAGCCACGAATCCAGGAAGGATGTGAAGCCACTAGGACTAATCTACATAAGGAAAAGAATGCAACCAAAGCTTCCAAAATACATGACAAAACTGCTAATTAATGCACCTGTATGCCAGAAGTGATCCTTGCATTTTTTTCTTCTGACTTCCTACTTTAATGGAGGCCGTAGGATTTTCCCAAAATAATTCCTGTTTGAATTAGAGCTGATTTAAAGATTTCTCAGGGTGATGAAGTGATTGCAATTATTGACTGGTGTTAATTTATAAATCAGTGTTGCCAGTTCAAATGTATTCCTTATTTTAAGGTGAACTTGCAAAATTTCACTTTCCAGGTATATCTTTATGTCTCTTGGTGAACTAACAGATCAATTCAATTGTCTTATCAATTCTTTATTCCCCATGTAAGTATCAAAGCATCCCTTAACCTCTGCTGAATAAATT
The DNA here is from genome assembly GCA_013398055.1 of Ifrita kowaldi. Classification (NCBI taxonomy): domain Eukaryota; kingdom Metazoa; phylum Chordata; class Aves; order Passeriformes; family Cinclosomatidae; genus Ifrita; species Ifrita kowaldi. The sequence goes on along the minus strand of VZRS01000311.1, from coordinate 204,465 downwards.
AAGCATTTTATATTCAGAAAGGTCTCCCACCACTTCTACAACCCTCATGTCTCTTTCCATCATTGCAGACTGAGTACACTATATTTGAAATATCTGTGTGAGACCTCTGGCCCTCCTCTCTTCTCCTCAGTGCCCCTTTTTATATATTCACAGATTGCAGCCAGTTTTTTGGCCAAAGAACAGGTCGGAGCATGTGTTCAGCTGATAACCACCACTCCCCAAGTCTGTTTCAAAGTCACTGCTTCACATGACCAAGCTCTCCTATCTGTAAGCACAGGTGTCACTCTTTGCTCTTCCATCTTCAAGTTTGTAAAGAGTTCTACAGAAACTGAAGCACATTATTTATTTGTGGCAATATTACATAGTGATCCCTATTATTGTGTATCAATGACTTATGGGATGAGACCATTTATTTAGCATATATCTGTTAACTTTTATCACCTCGGTATCTTTCTTCACTGATAAAAACATCACAGTGGGGCTGACATCAGTCCATTTTAAGGTCTACTGGAAAGTCCTCATTCAAAAAGCCAATTTTACATCCACTGGCATGTTTATTTTGTATCTTTTAAAGTTTCTTATTCAAAGTACCATGAATTCCTTGCAGATAATGATGGAAAACCTCATGATCCTCTCTAAACATTATCCAGCCATCCATATACCTACTCCTGGAGAGCCAGTTTGACAAGAGTTTCTACCGATGTCCCCAAAATTGCCTGTCAGAGTTTAAGAGGCATTTGGACGATGCCTTTAATAACATGCTGTAATTTTTGGTCAGCTCTGAAGTGATCAGGCAGTTGGGCCAGATGACAGTTGTAGGTCCCTTCCAACTGAAATAGTCTATTCCATTTCTATGCAGCCTAAATCAGAATTTTGTCACTATTACTCACCAAAAAAGACACAGATGAGAAAGACCAGCTGAACAAGGTACAACACAACACATTACATTTCAGAACTGTAATACTGAGACAAAACAAGAGTCAGAATTTATTTTAAAATGTTTTGAACACTAAAAACCCACACTCAATTTGAACTGAAGTTTTTAACATTATAATCTAAAGTCCTTATTCTTATACTATCTTTATACTATGGCACACAAACACCTGTATTAGAGATGTCTCCCTCAAATACACCTAAAAATAGGAAAACAAATTGTAAAAATCCACCCGAATCCATCTTAAATATATAAGTTTTGATCCCATATTCAAGCTAATACCACATTCTGTTGTACAAGATATGCATCACAGTTTAAAAAATATTTGGTATGCTGATTTTTTTTTTTCTAAGTTGTTTCCCCATCTCTCTGGCAAACAGCAGGGAGAAAAGCATCCATGGGTTGTGGCTTCTCCCCATAAAAAGGTCCTAAATACCTTCCTAATATGAGGGGCTAGTCATCAAATCCATCCTCACTCAGCTTGGCCAAAGGAAGCATTTCTAAATTAGCAAATGCTGCTTCACAAGCAGCAGTAAAAGGAAGGTTCAGCAAAACCATTTTTTGACTTTTAAATCCAAGAGCCATGAATCTTTTGTGGGGGGAAAAAATAGTCACATTATCTTATGCAGCACTGTCACTATTTCAGTGTAAGCTGGGTTCTTTAAATACTTCACCCTGGTAGTGCCTGTGACATCCAAGTTGTTACCTTCATCAGGAGCTAAAGTAGTTCTGATGAATCCTGCTCAGTGACAGGTTTATATAGCTCATGCTCAGAAGTTACCTTGGCTAGTGACATTGACTGGTTTTCTGATAAGAAGCTAATTGTAAAGGTTTGAAATTTGCAATTCTTCAGCAGAAGGGCAACAGTACTTCCTTTAAACAAAGTCATGTACACTGTATTAACAAATATATTAATAACAATAATTCTTTCCCCATGTATAGACCCTTGTCTGCCTATTCAAAGTAAAATGCTCTCATTGTGCACCACAATCTCAGCCCTAGAATCACTGTCCACCCACCACTAAATAACTGTACACCAAAAATGTTCTTTAGTACCAAGCTTCAAGTAGAAAATTTTTTGTCTTCTTTTCTTGTGGGGAAAAAAAAAAACAAGGAAATTTATTCTGAGATCACTTGTATAAACAAATAACAGCACCACCAGAGAGTCCTCATCACAGCAGTGTTATCCATACGGACCATGCTAACAAGACAAAATTGTCCCAGTACATTATTGCAATGGAGAGATTGAGAGCTTGCTATGGGAGGGTCCCCAAACTGTGCACTACTGGGAAGCTGGACCAGGCAGAAGAGTGAGAAGGAAGCACAAATAAATGCTCCCTCTTGTTCCCACAGGCAAGTCTTCTTTTCTCTTCTGCACAGCCACCCGAGTGCTTTGGCTCCCTACACCACTGCAGAACTCCAGGCCTGCAGCAGTGCCAGATCACAAGCATGGCTGTTGCCCTTTCCATCACCCCGCACTTCCATCTTGTTGTCCTGATGTCCTTCACAACTACTTCTTCCCCCCTTTTCCAACTTGTTTTTCTCTCATATCAGATTTTCAGCCCAGTTCACAGTGCAGCCACTGCAACGTTTCTACACACAGGACAGAGTGATGCAGAGGCAGGAGGAAACAGCTGGGAACGTCCCAGCATGCCCTGCTCCAGCCCTACCTATTCACACTGTACCACCTTCACTGTCTGTGACAAGGAATTATGCTGCAGCATAAGAAACATTTTCAAATCAGGGCTGCACTGCACTCTTGGATGCGCTAAAAATCTCCACTGCTTATCCTCTGAGAAACAATCTGAAAACAAGTCCCAGCTCAATGTACTGCTAGGAAGTGCTGAAGAAGCTGCAAAATGAGTAACACCAAAAACTGTAATAAAAACTTGCATGTGACTAAACAAACAGACCAGAAATTTTTTCTTGAAGTCTGTTACAACTTGTTGAAGTACTGAAGAAAAACTAGAACAAGAAGAAGAAGGGCGGTCCTATGCACAGTAAGAGACCAACAGGAGGGTGCAGTGGAAGGGCACATTGGGGATATTCTTTTATTCATGGCGTGCCAGACAGTGTCCGGTTCCTCTCGGATGACAGGCTCCTCAACATCAAACCCAGAGAACACTTCGCATTTGTCTGACTTTTATCAGCTGACACCCTCTTGGCCTGTGTTGTACATCAGTTTCTCAAGGGAAAAAGAAGAGCTGAGATAAGTATTGCCCTAGTGCCCCCTGCTTTTTCAACACAGCTACTTGTCCACAAGACATACAGAGGTGTCTGAAATCTCAAGTGAATGTGGCAGGCACGGAAGACTGGGAGCTATTCTTATCTCACAGCCCTCTATAAACACAATGGCCAACCCTGTCCCTTACTGCCTCATACAGCTGTCAGCAACGAAATGCTTTGTAGCCTACAAATGGGCCAGTCCTACAGTGACAGACTGAATAATAGAAAGATTACAGCTCGTGTAACTCCATTACAGTATGGAGGTGCTTTGCAATCAGTCAATGTTTCTTCTCACACTCCTGCAGGGAAAAATCCCAGCCCAAGATTTTATTGCTCTTTTGCTGTAAGGCAAATCATTTCTCAGCTCTCCATCACCTCTGGCCCCTGCGTTTATAGCTCCATGCTCTCTCAGGTCCAGCCTACTTTGTTTCATATTGTTTTCCCAAATGTTTTAGAAACTTTTGAATCTGAAGAGGGGCTTTGAATGTGCTATGACAGCAAGTCTTAGGAAAACACTTCAGAAATGGCTCTGTGGTTTCAGGGAATCAATGTACTGCAAGCTTTAGTCACCTTATTGAAATACAGTGAATTGTTACAATCAAGTCCCCTATTCTTTACAGCAGGGAAGGATTTGAGCCCTTATTCTGTTTACAATGCTTATATAACCAATCAAATCAAGACTGGTTAGAGAAAGACAGAAAACCTAATAAAAACAAAAGTACATTGTGATTTTCCACCATTTATCTTAATTTAAATAGTTTGTTCTCAAAAGGTAAACATTTTGAGGTCTGGAAAAAAAAGAAACAGGTCTTCTACAGAGTTGGCATAGTCTACATATAATATATACAGGTGGGTAATGCAATAGATAAGTAGATAGGTAAATATAATAGATAAGGAATTTAAAAGCCCACTAATTTTTAGCCTCAGCTTTTCAGGAGGCTTGCTGTGTTCCCTGGACACAGCATTTCCCTCCTGAATGTCCTTGTCTTTTAAAGGGGAGTAAACAAACAAAAGCTTTCCCTTTTCCAAAAAATTTATGAATGAAGGGAGTAGCCCTTTGATCAAACTCAGCTTTCTAAGTTGTCCACAGGGGACTAATGATGGCAGTTCTTCATGACTGTATCAACTCTGAATTTGCATTTGACTCACACGCATTACCTCCCACACTCTCAGCCAGGGATTGCAAAAAACATTGAAAATGAGATGAACTTTGTAACTGGTTTCACACAAAACAAGTCTTAATGGCACAGGTAAGGATCATTTTGTAATGAGGCATTTCCGCCCTTTTCCAATGACTTCTCTTCTTATAGTTACAGGCTCTGGAAGTCCTCAGTGTTCAGATATAAAAGGTCAGGACTCTTGAGTTCCAGGCAGGAAAAGGTAGGCATGACAAAACGGGCACAGTCAGATGATAGCCCTCAGCTGTGCTGTGCAGGAGCACTGACCTAAGCAAGCGTCTGAACCTGTCCCTGCTATTTATTTGACTGAAGATGAGGTGCAAATGATGTCAGAAGAAACTCAAAGGACAGAATAAAGGAAAAGCTATCGATGGGGCTGTCTGTGTTCTCCAGAAACTCCCCCGACAGAGTGGGACAGACACAGCCTCAGGTTTTCCAGAGTTGCTGCCAGCTGGCCACTGTGGGACACAAGGGTGTGGGGAGCTAGTCACCCAGGCAGAGTGTCAGAAGAGAAGCTCCTGCTCTCATCAATGGAGAGACACTGTCAGAGAGTGACCTCAAGCCCAAGCCAAGGTCAGGTGATTGAGCATGACACTGCAGAAAAGACTGTCTCTGTGAATGGCCTGTGGAGCCCTGCTGAGAAGGACTTGGAGGCATTGGTGGATGAACAGCTGGACATGACGCATTAATGCACACTTTCAGCCCAGAAACCAACCACACCCTGAGCTGCATCAGAAGTGTGGGCAGCAGGTCAAGGGACGTGATTCTCACTCACTACTCTGTTCTCATGAGATCCCCACCTGGACGCAGAACTGCATCCAGTTCTTTGGTCCCCTGTACAGGAAAGACATGGACCTGTTACAGTGGAACCAGAGGAGGCCACGAAAAAGGTCAGAGGGCTGGAGCACCTCTCCTGTGCAGACAGGCTGAGAGAGTTGGGGTTGTTCAGCCTGGAGAAGAGAAAGCTCCAGGGAGACCTTACTGTATTCAATACTTGAAGTTTTAATACATTAAATACTTAAAGTTTCAATACATTAAACAGACACAGAGACTTTTTACCAAGGCCTGTAGTGATAAGATGAAGGACAACAGTTTATACTGAATGAGGGCAGGTTTAGATTAGATGTAAGGAAGAAACTCTTCCCTGTGAGAGTGGTGAGGCACTGGCATGTGTTGCCCTGAGAAGCTGTGGATGCCCCACACCCACACACTGGAAATGTTCTAGGCCAGGTTGGATGGGGCTTTGAGCAGCCTGGTCTAGTGGAAGGTCTCCTTGCCCATGGCAGGGGGTTGGAAGTAGAGATCTTTAAGGTCCCTTCCAACCCATGATCCCATGATATACATATGGTGCTGGCAGCAGCCTATGAATTTCAGACTCAGATCCTCTATCTTCAAAATAAAATCTCTGGGAAACACTTTTTCACCAAAATTACAGGTTTTACAAATAAAATAATTTATTTCAGTTCTTCAGGCTAATAATTGTACATTCCAGTCTGAAAATGGCAACATTTGGTGACGATGCCTCAGGAACTTGCCCACTCTGTGACTCACCTTCTGCTTTCTTTTATGTGTTCTAGATATGGCCACATTGGACCTCCAAAAGTATGACGCCCTTCTCTCTCCTTGAAAATCCCTGCTTGTAGCAAAACCAGAAATTTCTCCACAGAAGAACAAAAATGTAAGTTCCCTCAACTGTAACCCTTATATAGTATTTTAGTGTAATTTCCAAACAACTACTCGTTTGTGTTTGGGGTTTTTTTTCCTAATGCAGTGTAAAAGCTTTCAACAGAAAGCTGCTACTTTCAAAGTCACAACAGCAGCAACTTCAACAGGCTAGGAAGTAGCAAAATGGCATTTTCACTTTGGTCATTAAAAACTAGATAAAACCAATGCATCTAGGAGCATCTTTTCTTGTAGCAATCATCGATTGGAAAATGAACTAATTAAGTGTTAGGTCTTTTCCTCTGTCCAGCAGGAAACCACCTTCAGAAAACAAGTCTTTCATTTCTCACTGAGAACAGAGTAAGAGAAGACAATCTTGCTAAATCAAGGTTGTCACATCATTAAATGTGCAAAGGGAAGTGAATTAGAGCAGCAAGAGACAACTAAGAACCGAGTAACTATGCAGAATTAAATGGAAAATATCTGGACGGAGTAACCAGACTTGGGATATCCTAAGAAGAGACAGAGGGAGATCTACAAATCAAATGTACCTCACAACCACTGCTGTAACACTGAGTTTTAGAAGTCCCAGGGTGTAGGATGGGAGACAAAGGACTACACTGCCTAAGTACATGGACCTGCTGCCTTAGCTAAAATGATCCTCTGGCTCTGCCTGATGACACCATGGCTACAACATTTAAGATCCCTCACACTAAGTGATGTGCAAGGGAGTACAAATTTCTGCTGCCAGCAGTCTTGTGAAAAAAAAAAATTAAGGAAGATTTACAATGCCCTTGAGTAAGTAAACCTAAATAATATGTCTCAATTGAGAGATGTTGCTTTCAATATAAAGCCCCCCCACCCTGGCCCTGGTTCAGCAAGACTCAGCAGAACTCCTGCCAACGCCGAGCCGCCGCTTCCCGCGGCAGAGTGTGCATCCTCCGAGGCTGCCTGTTCAGCTGCTCCCCAGCACCAAAAACAGGGACCATGTGAGCTCCTTGGCAATGCCCTCCCCAGGGATCTCCCACACACATCCCTGCAGCACTTGGACCAGCACAGTGAGTGCTGAAGATCACACGCCTGCAGAGATCTCCGGCTGCACAGCATCCGCTCAGGCAATACACCTGAGATGAGGTGTATCATACGTATCCCTGTCGTGCATCCACTGCGGAGGGATGACACCACGTGTTGTCTAATTTAGAAAATATTCCCCCTTCCACACTCCCTGCCTAGCTGAGCTGCCTGACCTAGGAATCGTATTAAGCTCTTTATCTAATCAATAGAAAGACAGACATATCCACAATCTAACTATTTAGGTAACCCAAGGTAACTAAGCTCTCAATTTAGACTTCTTAATTAGGTAAATACAGTGATGTCAGTTCTATTTTGTCGATAAAGGGAGACAAGCCTATCACTGGTGCCTGCTGATGTGAGTTTCTCCTGTGGCTGAGGTAGGATCATTTGTACATTGTACATTAACAAATACTATTCATCGCACAGTTTTTTCAATAATTCTTTGATTTTTGGCTGCATAAATTACTAGAAAATGACGTCATTCTTGTAAGGGCCTGGAATTCTAATGATCAAGAATTGATGCAAATCTTTCAGGTCTAAGTCCTCAAATACAGGTATGAGCTGTAAGCAGGGCACACTGGGATCATTGAAAATAAGTGCGAAGAGGATCCAGCAAAAATACCTTGTTTGAAACAGCAATCTAATTTTCTAAAAGATGGCACTTCTTTGGATCAGCTCTGAGCTTTTAAAAACTTGATGAATAGAGGCTATTAGTTCTTTGGTACTTTAGATAATCTGCTTTGTGAGCTTTTTTTTTTTTTTTAGTATCTTGAAATCCATTTCTTCAAGGCTTTTGTGAGGTAGGAGGTTTAATTATTCGCTAGCAGTTTCATTTCTGTGCACAATAGGATGAGAGCATGATGCTACAATCCCTCCAGGAAAGGAACTCCTGTAAAGGTTAGCAAGTGTTCCAAAATCGAAGCTAGCAGTCACCAAATCACTCAGCATGTCTCATGCTGACAGAGAAGTCTCTGTCAGGGGAGAAAGTGCCCATGTATGCTATCTTGAAGAAATCTATTTATAATCTTCTTTACTCTGCAAGAATGAAACCCATCCTGTCTTCTTCCCAAATGAATGTAAGACAGTGTTTATGGGCAGTCCTGAAGCCTTCCCTTTCTTTCCTCAAAGCATATCAGCAGCTGTCCAAATAACACCTCAGTGCCATGGGGAGCATCCTTAAGGGGACAGACTTCCAATTCTTAAGTCAAACCAAGGCTTCACAGCTGAGGTTGCCGATAAGAACACTCCTGAAACAGTTCAAGGTCCTCTTCTGATTCACTTACCCACATTAAATAGCACCTACCACCACAAGTGATTTCAGTGAAACCAATGGGCACCATACACAGCAACACAGCAAAGGAGGAGCAACTGAGAAACTTGAGGCTACACTTTATTACACTGATCCTTTTCCATCAGGCAAGAATCTGGTGTGTTCAATTTAAACTCACTCACTCTGCTGCTGAAGCTGCTACTTTTTTCTTACAAATCTCTGAACCTTTTTATTAATCAAATCACTTTTTCACATCAATAGCTTCTTACAGTGAGTCTCACTGCACTTCCAAACATTAATTGCATGACAATTTTGAGAGGCATGGCCCCTTTTTCTGTCAAATTTACAAAATGAAAGAGGAAGGAATAAACCTGATGTCAGTCACTAAGCTGGCAGCAAAATGTGTAGGAGAAATCTCTTCTGCTCAGACCTTTGCTTCTGTACTCTGATCACTATCATCACTATCAGGCCCAAGCCACTGCTGAAATACTTCCAGGGATAACTAATCTATATTAAATAAGCAAAGATGAGAATTCTTCTCCCGTTATTGACAGAGTTTAAGACTTGCAAATGGTTTCTAAGGGGTAGCAGAAGACCACGTTCCTCAGGGAGGACTAGAACTACTTTCTGCAGTTATGATCCAACGAAGAAAAAAGACGTTTCTAAGTGCTTAGCTGCCACCAAGATCTCCATAGAAGTAAAAGGCTTTATTCTTTCAAATCAAGGCATTAAATAAAAAAATACAAAAATCTGGCAGTCCCCAAAAGATGGGCAGACATCACACTCCTTTGGTATATTTTATCTCGGGAACAGGCTTGATTAAAGAATTAAGTTCCTTCTACGTAAGCAAGATTTAGCTGGCTTTAAATCAAGGCTCAATTATAATGTCTGTTACAATACAATTCTTATTAATGATAGTTCTAATTGCAGTGTTCACTATCCTCTTCCAAACCCAGCTAGACAGCCTTCTGGAGACAAAGAATTTTGATTAAATGCCTTACTTAGTTCAATTTTCCTATCAGCTACGCATGCAGAGCTCCCACTTGAAGTGAGTGGTACAGACGTTTCCGAAAGTGGGGCCAGAGAAAGAACATCCTCCTGTACTCACCTGGCACAAAGTGCTTTCACAAAGCTGATGTACATCAGTCATGCTCATAGACAAACAGGTGACACTCTGTAAAGTTACTCTGAACTTATGTTAGTCTTTTTGAGAGCATGTCAGTGTAGACAAATCTCTGGCTATTACTACGTACACTTAAGGCTGGGTTGATTTTGATCCAAGAAAAATACTCATTTTGGCAAGAGTTATTTCAAGGGAATTGCATTACATTTCTATTGTGTTAAATGGAAAATAGTTTTTTTAATCATGATAAATCAAGCATATTCTATGAATTACTGTTCATCTATATCTGTGCAGTATGCTTTTGTTATATAAAGAGCTTTCAACTTCACAGACACAACCATAATTCTCAACACTACACCACTACCAAAGCTAAAGAAACAACATAAAGTAATTCTGGCAATATATGGGAAAAGAAGATGATACGAATTTGTCCTCAGACCACTAGGAAAAGAGCAGTTAATCATTTGTCCTGCTTTAAATAAAAGCCTGCTTCCTAAAACAGAATTAATTTGTACAGCTCAGCTGAAATAAATGGAGTAGCATTCATTAATTTCAATGTGGAATTTCACTTTAAGCATTAAAAAAATAATAAAAAAATCAACTTCTCAGTATTGAAATATTGACGTGTAGAGGGAGCTGCTGGGCTCTTCTCCCTGCGATCCAGTGACAGGACATGTGGGAATGGTTCAAAGCTGCACCAGGGGAGGTTTAGACTGGACATTAGGAAGCCTTTCTTCACTTCCCACTGGTGTGGGGCCCAGCACTGGAGAGGTGGTTGATGCCCCAAACCTGCCAGTGTATAAGAGGCATTTGGACAATGACCTTCCCACCTACTTTAACTTTTGGTCGCCCTTATGTCATCAGGCAGTTGGAAGAGACGATCATTGTAGGTCCCTTCCAACTGAAATATTCTACTCTGTTGGAAATCTATCTAGTCCAATTTTGGGGCCATAGTCCTAGCCTAAAAAGTCTATGAAAAATCTTCTGAGAGAAGTACAGTTTAATAAATAATTAATGATTTACTATGTCTTTATAGTCTCACTTAAATAAGTCAGTTCCAGCACGCTACAAACACTGGTTATCACCAGTTCCTTAAAAAGGGTAATTGTATTATAATCAGAGTTTTACAGGTGGCCAAAAAGATGAAGAGGTTAAGAATTCAGCTCTGCCACAAGCTACATGGGACAACACAAGAGAATGTCAATTCTGAATAACTTGGGAAAAAAAGCTGCCCTCTCATTATCATGAGCAGATTTAGATGCAGTACACACAAAGCTTCTGTGAAGGCACACTATCATCCAGCAGGAGGGACAGGAATGGGATTCAGCTTCCTGGAGTGGAGGTTTTACCTCACAGTCTCCAGACAGAGCATACCCCTCCTCAGGGAAGTTTTTGTTTAGGGGCACTTCCAACTGAAAGTCACATTTTGTATCATCTTCATAAATCTTTGAAAATTCTACACTGCTAATTCCCATTGCCAGAGTCAAGAAATTTAAATCACAGGAAACAAAACTGCAGAAAATGCCTTAATTCCTTTTATGCACTCTGGGATTAATTATTTTGCTTGTACTACTGTCAGTAGTCCAGCATAACCTGAAGACCCAATCAAGATTAGGTTGCCATTACAACAGGCATGAAGAAGGAGGCAGTTTGTATCTCAAACCCCCTGCAATCTCTCTACAGGAGGCAGGCAAAGTCCAGCTATCATTTTGCAGATGGAAAACAGAAGGAGTAAGCAGATTGCCAAAGGCTTTCAGAAGCTTGCTCAATGAAATCTCTGACAAAAAATATGACATAAAGCAGTGCTGCTGCAAATGCATTTCAGTGCCAGTGCTCTGCCTTATCTATTAATCCCATTACTGTAATATTGTGTCAGGTAACTTTTGAGACTCAACATAGATTCTGGATGCTAAGAAGAAATTATTATATTTGTAATTTTTTTAACAAAGATGAGCATACAGGAATCTGACCACATTTTTCCATCATATACTAAGACTGGGACTCGGTTTCATGTTCTATCACAGTCCTCCTATCTAATCTTCTGCAATGATCTGGACATCTATTTGTGTACTTAAATCAGGCCGTGCAAAGCTGAAAAATTAACAGGTGATTTACAGGACCAAAGTTAGGCACTAAGGCGTCTTACGAAAGGGCGATTAGGTACTTCTGAAGGGTAATCCAAAGATCCTGCTCTAATTGTAAAGCAGCTGGGAATTACTCCTAAGGGGGGAAAAAATAATTAAAACCAATTTGCTTGAACTAAGAGGTCCTTTCTAAACTGCTCCCTAGTGAGGCTGCACCTTAACTCCCGCTGCCACTGGAACCTAGGTCTGTTCATTAAGGCATCACAATGCTTTTGAGAATCAGACCATGCGGTATCCTGAGATTATGCATCCAGTTGATCAAGGAGAGAAAGAGGAAAAGCTGCCACATGTAACAGCCTAATAGCTGGAGCGCTGACAGCAGAAGTGTAAAACTCAATCACAGTTCTCCTTCATCTTGAGGAGAATCCAGTTCTCACTTCCCACTCCTCCAGAACATGCAGGGTTGTCAGACTAGAAACTACCCTGCAGAATCCCTACCTTGGTGATGAATCATAAAATCCTGGAGGACAAGCAGACAACTCTAAAGCTCTGCCAAACATCTGGGGTCCCAGCCTTTGGTCCTCTCTGGACTTTTCCTGCATGGACCACCAGGACAAGTCATACAGACAGCTTACTTCTAACAAATGGAGGTTACTTTTACTCCTGCAGTGCCAGCACTCCCTTCCTGTCCACGCTCTCTGCCATTATTCCCCATCCATGCATGGTAAATGCATGCCTATAAGAGCAAAGGCAAGAGGGGAAATAAGACACTATAGAGCACATAGCCCACTCCTCACTGGAGTCTCCTTAAAGATTCATAACTTGCTCTGGCAGAAGAAAACCCATTTTAGCCTCTCCTGCCCTTTGAGACAGGAATAATTTAGTGGGCAGGCAATGTTTTCTCTACACGTGTACCAAAAACTAGCCCATCAGGCAATCACAGACCAACCACATTTGTGCTAAGGAGCTGTATCACCACAGTGTGTGTTGGTATGAGAGCAGAAGGGCTGCTGCAAGACATTACATGGCCTACCCAGCTGGCACCACCACACGGGAAAATCATAGGATTAAAAAAAAAGTATTGAATTAATCCCCAAAGACAGGGATTGCACTACAACTCCTTCCACATCCCTGCATGAATGCCTGCACCAATATTCACCCTCTTGCCTGCTCCTTTCCTTGCCCATGGCTCTTGCACTCTTCACTGCTGAGCGTCCCAAGCTAAACTGGAGTGAGTGGGAAATTTCAGCTTTCTTCTCCCCAAGAGTGTATTGGCTGCAGTTAAGGATGTGGCAAGCAGAGTTATGACCCCCTTCTATTGCAAGAGCCAGCTGGGGATAGGTTTGCCATGTCTGAAACAACTGTTCAATTATTACACATCAAGTGGGCTCCCACAGGCCGTGTTTTTGGCTGAAGGGGGCTGTCTCTGCTCTCCCTGATCCTGGATTCAGAGCTGTGCTCCAAGCACTCCAGTGAGGTCAGGCTTTTCTGGGGATCCAAACAATCTCTGGATCTTGATGGAGTCCAGTCAGTGCATGGTTCCCTCACTTCCTGTAACACAACACCTCCTCACAGGTATCTGTGCCCAGCTCCAGAGTGACACATAGGCTGAATATGGAGATAACTTGAGAGTTATACATGCTACACAATATTAAGCAGCTCTGAAAAGCAGGATTTCTGGATCATGTCCTTGTACCTAGGTGTCTTAGTTTTTCCTAACTCCCATTTTAGGTGTCAAGACAGAGGTTCTGGATTTCGCCGTGGACTTCCCTGTAACTTAGCTACCCAATTCCTAAAGCAGGACTCACAAGAGTGTGGTGAGGATAAGTATTAAGTACATTGAGGCCTAATAAGATCACAGAAATAAGACAGAGATCATTCCAAGATAAATACCAGGCATATCCGGAATCTCATCAGTACAAAAAGAAACTGTACTGGATTCAGATAAAACAGTTTTAAATTAAAACTGAACACTTACATGTCATCTTACCCACATGCTTTATGGACAACTGGAAGGAAACACTTTATCCACTAACCATGGGCTCAATTTAAAAACATTACCACCAAAGACTGCTGGCACCAGCAGTGGAACTGAGGTGATGAGCTTCCCCTGATACCTGTTCCAATCTGGGAGTCAAGAGAGGTCGCATTGCACCAGCAGCAAGATATATGGAGAAAGCACAGCTTACTTTCGAGCTTGATTTAATGAGTTTTTATAAAGTCTTTTATGCCAAAGCCAGCTTATGACAGCCTCATCTAAGACACTATCTAATATCAATAGGAGTATGCAGCATCTTGTTATCTTTTCACATTTACCATTCACACTCTCTGAAGTTATCCAGAAAAAATGTGCTTTGTGGGAGCCACCAGGCTCAATTTTTTTTTGCTTATTTCAGTTCTGACATTTAAATTTATCTTGAACTAACTAGGGGTGGGAGGTGACAACTTTATTTCATAAAACCTTTTGAAGTTTGGACAGGAAGAGAAACATATCTTTCAGCATATTCACAAAAATAATTTCAAAACATCTATTTTCATATCAAGTTACAGAGAAATGTCTGTAAGAGCTGAGACTGGCATGGGAGAGCCACATGTTTAACAACTTCTAATTCAAACTAGAAATCCTCATTAGATCAAAATACTCTGTATATATTAACATATAGGAGCTTAAACCCAAACAACTTACACCCCAAATCAATGCACTAACTCCCATATAACCTTCTAAATGGTGGTATTATTGAAATGATATCAAAAACTTTATTGAAAATACAAACAGGTTTACTTCATTAGTTGTATTTATTGGAAAATGTTCCCATCTTGCTCCAGTAGTAAGCTACAGAAGCAAGCACAAAGTTGAAGGAAACCAACAGTTAAGTTACCAGAGAGATCTTTCCTATCATCCTGAATACTAGACGAAAACAATACCTCATTATCTAGGCCCAGATCAGAAGCTTCAAACCCTACATAACCTGCATGTTGGCTTCTTAAGGAAAATACCTCATGAAATAGCAGCTCTTGAAGGGAACTTCCCAGTCAGAGACTTGGACTGTGGAGATTTTTGCATCCTTTTGACAACTTACATAAATACATACAAAGCAAAACATCATAAACTGATTTAAAGCACGTTTTCTTCTTCAGCATAAGCAGCTCCATTAACCAGCTCACCACTTAAGATTCACACAAATCCATAAAGCAGGTGTTTAAACAGACCTTGTATTGATCTCTTCAATCTGGAATGAATTTTACTGCCAATACATGGACACATGCTTTTAAGATATATACAATCATTAATTGTCTGTGTCAAGATCAGAGGCTGTAAAAATATGAACCCAGCATTTTGACTGTTTCATGCTTGATTACATTAGCTAGTAAACTGGCTTAATGAATCAGGTCTGCAGCTTCTTCTGCAAACCCCTCACCATCGAACGCTACCTGTGGCAAATCTGCTACCAGGCACATCTAGGTACTGTAGCTTGAACAGCTCAGCTAGAAGTGAAATACTCAGGAAACCCATCCAAACATTGTCCAATGGATTATGAATGACAGAACAAAGCAAAAAATACAACAGACATCTGAAATGGAAAATCACTCTTGATTGTGAAGCAGTTGTTATCGGGAGAACATCCAGAACATGCCTTACCTGTGTAGTGCACCACACACGTCTGACCCTTCTTTGGAAATGTCCGTCCTGTGGAAATTATAAAAGGTTACTCTTTTATTTCCTCTGATGGACCTGGCTATGCAAGTTTATCTTTTAAGAGGAAAATGCTGAACTGAGATCTGGTATTAGCCATTTGGTTACTTCAGGATATCTGAGACATCCACATGACAGCTGTAGGTATAAGTGGCTCCTCATACAACTTGGAGCACAAGTATTATGAGGACTGGCTGAGGGAGATGGGTGTGTTTGGCCTGGAGAAAAGGAGGCTCAGAGGACACCTTATTGCTCTCTGAACTCCCTGACAGGAGGCTGTAGTAAAGACGGGATCAGTCTCTTCTCCCAGATAATAAGTGGAGGGGAAAAGCCAGGGGAAAAGTGAGGGGAAATGGCCTCAAGTTGCACCAGGTTAGGTTTAGATTGGATATTAGGAAACACTTCTTCACAGAAAGGGTTGTAAAACATTGGGTTGTAAAACACTGACTGCCCAGGCAAGCAGTGGTGTCACAATGCTTTGAAGTGTTCAAAAACCATGTGGATATGGCATTTGAAGACATGGTTTAATGGTGAATATGGTGGCGGTTCTGGGTTGATGGTTGGACCTGATGATCTTAAAGGTCTTTTCCAACCTTAACAACTCTATGATTCTGTGACTGTATGTTACCAAATCACTAATATGCAAGAAAGGAATGGGATAGTTTAGGGTAAAAGGT
Source organism: Ifrita kowaldi (assembly GCA_013398055.1). NCBI lineage: Eukaryota > Metazoa > Chordata > Aves > Passeriformes > Cinclosomatidae > Ifrita > Ifrita kowaldi. The sequence goes on along the minus strand of VZRS01000311.1, from coordinate 188,543 downwards.
CCCAGCTTGGCTCCTATTCAGCTCTTAGACCAAGTAATTTTTCTTTTAGATAACTCTCCCTATATATGTGTGCATTACATATGCATTTACATTCTTTTAGTGCAAAAGGACAGTCAAAACTTCATGGATTATAACTTTCAATAATTCCCTGAATGTTTTTGCTATAATTTTTCAAATAAAGTCTCAGTCTGACATTGTGAGAAAATCCATTTGTATTCACATCTCTAATGCCTTTCACTCAAGAAAGACAGCTCTATGAGGGCATCTTTAATTAGCAGGGATGGGTTTTACAGAAATTTTCACAGACAAAAGCAGTTTAATTTTGTAGCATCAGGCAACAGTAAAGCAGTAGAACACTGAGTTCTTTTAAGAGCCTGGTAGCTCCTCCTAAAATGTTCATACTGAAAGGAAAGAAAGCTGAAATTATTTGCTTGACACTGGAAAATGAAATTATCATTTTCATTTTACCTGTTCTAGGTACTGCCAAAGGCACTAAAAGCTAAGGGATGACTTTCCAGGCTCAATTAGGTGCCCATGGTGTATTAAAGCTGCTAACCTTGATTTCTCAAGGTTGGCCAGGGAAGTGCCCAGGTTCAGAAGAACTTAAAAGTATCAATGAAGTTAATTATTAAGGAACATCCTTGACAGAAAGCTAAAAACTGGGGATTGAGGTAGGTTACCCAGAGAAGCTGTGGATGCCCCATCCCCAGAAATGTTCAAGGTCAGGTAGGATGGGGCTTGGAGTAACCTGGTCTAGGGGAAGGTGTCCCTGCCCATGGCAGGGGGGGTGGAACAAGATGATCTTTAAGGTCCCTTCCAACCAAACCATTCTATCATTCTATGAAACTGTGGCTCATCTCTTAGTTGGCTTTCCAGCCCTTTGGTCAGAATTAACATGGTAACAAGTTCTGCATAACAGGGCACTTCAGGGGTATAAACCAGCAGGTAACACACAAGCTATGGCCTTTGGGCTTACATCCCAAAACCACACAAGCAGTAAGTGGCAGGAAAGCAGGCTAACATGATGAATCAAGATTTACAACATAAAAATTGAGAAAGTGGTGCTTCCAAGCACCACCTGAACAGCCTTGTTCATTGGCTTGGCTGCCTGGAATACCCCTAGCTGCACATTGCACAAAATGCAGTACAGTACGTATCCAGTTAGGGCACCATGGTATGCTAAAGTGGGATTCATCTCTTTTAAATTCAGCCATCGAAACCACAGGCAACTATAATATGCCAGTCTCCCGAGCTTCCTCTATTGACAGCAAAGAATTAGCAGTGCTTTGAGAGAAAGCCAGCCTATCCAGAGAAAGACAAGATTAATTATTCTCTGGAGATGACCACAGATAAAACCCAGAAGACTGCTTTAGACTAGCCAGCTAACCTGAGAGAAGTTATGTGAGATGAATCCTACCCACAGCAAAACAGGTATTATTAAAGTGATGCACTATTATACAGAGATCTGAGAAAAGCGGTTTCAGACCTTATGGACACACACTCTGCTGGGTGAGTGTACCACCAGCAAAGCCAATGAAACTACATAATTTCACATCAAAGCCAAATTAAAAGCAGAGATTTGCAAGACCACTGACCACTGTGGTCTTAAGACAGTACCTAAAGTCAGCTGATTTTGATTAAGACTTGCAACCAAGAGAACTAATCCATATAACCTTATCTGGAATAGCATATTACAATGACAGTCTTGATCTATTTAACAGATAGAAAGTACTACTATGAGGTAGTTCCACCCTCCTTCCTACTCCCAACTCAGCACCATTACTTATGTGGGTATAAGTATTCTGCTTTTACATCTGTGCAACCAAGAGAATTCTATCCCTAGAGCTAAACAGCACAAGAGGGAGAAGCCAATTTAAAAGCATACACAAAGAAAGGAAAGATACTGGGTCAAGAAACTTAAGCCGCAATCAACTTGAACGAATTATTTATGGTTGTATATCACCCAAGGATGAATCTGGCCTATTATACGGCTACATATGTATGTTAGAAATTACGTTCTCTTAAACCCAGAACACAAAAACCTTACGGAATTATATTATAATTTCAAAGAAGAGCAGACCACCGCAAATTGGCTCTGGAAAGGCGAGCGTACGCCAAGGGGAGGTGACTGCCACCCGGGCTGGACCTCAGCCCTCGCCAGTATCCCACGCTGGACCGGGAGGCGGCTGTGCCTTGCCGGGGGATGCTGGCACGAACGGCCGGTGCCCCCGGCGAGGCCGGGCTCGCCACCGGGGAAAGTTTGGGCTCTCCGCCGTGCGCCGGCGCTGACCCCGCGCTCGGGCTGTGCAGCTGTCAGCGGATGCCACAGAAACCCCGGCCCCCTCGCCGCCCCTGCCGCCGCCGCGACCCCGGGCGGCCGCCTCGCCGCGCTCCGCNGCCGTCCCCCGGGCAGGGCTCGCTTTGGCGATGGTGCCTCGCGGAGCGCTGCCCCGGGGGTCTCGCCGGCGTTTGCCCCCCGTGTGCTCGTGCCCGTGCGGAGT
>VZRS01000311.1:147678-185972 GCA_013398055.1 Ifrita kowaldi | reverse complement strand
GTCGCGCCGGGCAGGCAGGGAAACCAAGCGCCGTGCTCCAAACCATCCAGGCACCAGAACGCGGCTGAGTGCGAGTGGAGGGTCGGCATTTCCCGTTACAAAGAGCCATGGAGGAAAGCATTCGTGCTCGCACGTTACGTGTGCACGCTGAAGGGAATGTCCCCCCGATTCTGCTGGTGAACAGCAGCATCAGGGCAGTGGTACCCACCGCTGGTGGCCCCACACAGCAGCAGCAGCGGCGGCAGGTCTCCAGCAGGCTGGCAGTGACCTTGAGTTTCAGTGCAAAACAATTTATAAGTTCTTGTTCGTATCCATGTTTTAAGTAGGAAAATCCATGTATGTATGGTGTTCCCATGATGTGAGATTATATATTCAGCTTTCCTACAACTACTTCTGAGGAGTGCACTGAAATAGACTATTTCCTCATAAACTTACTGTCTATTTGAATCTCATGAGTTTCCACTGCCTCTAAAGGAATAGTTCTGCTTGCAGTTCTGTGTTTTCTGGGTTAAAAATAAAAATGGAACCGCAACATCATCAGTTTTCCAATTGAAAGAGCTCTCTGTATCCATCTAATTCCAACCTGCACTTCTCTGACATTGCTTTTTCAGGATTTTTATCTGTTACAAACTGGGTTCTCTTCAGGAAAAAAGATCTTCCTCTATATGGGCAGTAGTCAGGATGACTGAATTGAGGAATTACTGTGCTGGTTCTTAACTGTGATAATGTGGCCCTTGCGTCCCTGCTCTGAACTACACTGACCATCTTCACACAGCTTTCCACACTACTCTGATCAGACTGTTCCTTCGCCTGGGTGCTCAATTGTATCTATCTTTCCTAGTGGGTCAGACACTCTGAAATACCAGGGCTGGTTGGCTGAAGTTCCCCAAAAGTGGGCAAGTGAAGAAAAGCATGAGCTCACACGAGTTCAGAAGCAGTCATGAGGACTGAACAGGGATTCCTTTCACCTGCCTCCCATTCCAGTGAATTCTGCATCTGTAGGTAGCATGTACAGACAGAATAAGCAGACACTTACTGCAGTTTCTTAGAGCAGGTCTGTAACAGTGGAAATTCTGGAAAGGGATTATTTTCCATTGCCAATCTCAGAGTGTCATTTGATTTCTGATCAGTAGAAAGATGCTAAAAATGCATTTGAGAAATAGGAAAATGCCTGGGTAGGAGGTAAGTGGCACAGAGGCATTAAGAACACATGAACATTGCTAATTCCAGAGGTGCCTCTGAGTCATTACAGAGCAACAAGGACAGCACAAGAAAAGCTGAGCGCATAAGGAGAGTTATAAAGGGAAGTTCTAGGTACATGGTGTCCTAGTAGAGCTCTCTTCTTTACAAGAAATGACTGCTTTCATCCAGGCTCCAGGTAGATGTCTGTGTCCTCTCAGATGCTCAGAGCATCAGAAGGCATAAATCCAATGAATAAAAGCAAATTATACTTTGCTGGGTTCACTCATGCTTTTATAATTACATGTTTTCTTTGATCAGGCCACACATCTCTCCGTGATGGGAGAAGAATAGCTGTTCCCAATTGTGTCTTGTGACAGGAGATTGGACCTAATCACATAATAGACATAGTTCAGATGGGATCACAGAATATCTGCTTCAAGTGTCATCACAAGTGACAGGCCTTAAACACAGACCACAGCATCCTCAGGCAGACTGACAATCATAACAAAAAAGCAAACCCCATCAACAGCAAAATTCACAAGCCTCAAGATGGGATTAGGAGGGACCAAGATGTGACCTAGGTTTTACAAGCTGTATCTACAATCATCTATCCCATGGCCTCTTGCCCCATGGTGGGACTCTAAATGCTTCTTTTGGGCATGAGCTAATTAGATCCCCTACGCTAATCTTACCAAGACTGTGGAAAGAAAGGTGAGGCCAAATTCCAAGATAGAAAAAGGATCTGTAGAGGGTATCTCAAAGTTGTTGGATTGATATTTTAAAAAATCTTTGATACCACAGATATTGAACAAAAAATAATGTTATTTTTCCCCTCACGGTATTCACTTAAGGCATCGAGATCCTTAAATACATGTTAACAAGTCCACAGCACATGAAGATCTTGGAAGAGTAGACTAAAACAAGGAATGTCCGTATCATCAGAAAGCCTCTGAAATACAAGGAAATGTGGTTTAGAATTGGCAGGAAATTGGAGGGGAAACAGAAAGGACAAAGGGACTAAGAGGGAAAGTTCATGACCAAGGAAGTGGCTAAAACCAGATTATCAAAGCAGACCAGATTAGTGTATTACGAATGCTCTTTGAAAGGCATTGCATGTCATCCACCTCCTCCACCTTTGGGATCCAGCATATCTGTATCAAGGGTAAAGTCAGTAGTCTCTCTCTCCAAGGCTCTGTAGAGCTCACGTTCCTGAACAGTGATTTACCACAAGACCTTTCCACAGCACATTTTTCTATCCTGGCAACAGAAACAGCGGGCTGGAAAAGTGGGGGGTTTCATCACGCTCCTTCCCAAATGTTTTGATGGAACCACATGACTCCAACATCTAAGATTACTCAGTGGTCACAAAGAGGACACGTTGCCACAGTCATTATGAGAAAGACCCAAAATCTTAAAGTTTAGCAGATGAATATCCCATTTTCTTTTCTTAAAACCCTTACAGACAGCACTGTTTACAAACTATTTATGTATTTCCACTTTTAGGAAGACAAACAGTTTCCAAATTTTTAGGGTGTTTTAGTTTAGTTCATAGTTCCTATATTGTGAAATCCCATTCTTCATTGTTTTTCAAATCTACAAAGGATCTACAAATCATGTGTAATAGATTCCATATGCACATGAGGAACACCCCTGGAAGAAAAAGCACTAAATTGCCCAAAAACAGAAAGCGCAAATTCTGCAAATGTAAAAATTCATGGAAGCCACAAAAAAACCCCAACAATGCACATTTCTTTCACTAGCATCCGTGGATAAAGAATCAGCATTACTTTGAAACCCAAACAGTGTTCTATGAACAGTGAAAACAAACTAAAAATGTGTTACCAATACGGACCTTTCCATTCAGTGAATGAACACGTGAAACCAAGTAATTTTAATCCCAAAGTGTACAGGTCATGCAAAACCAGCACCACACTGGAAAAACCCCTGACCAAAATAAACACCAGCCTGCAGAGCTCAGCAGGTTGTGTCACTGCGAATGTTCCTGTGCATCACGGGCATTGACAAAAGAGAGTCAGCCAGAATCTGTGATTCCTCTCAAAGCACATGCTTAGGGTAATTCTGACAGCACACCCGCACTGACAGCCATGTGATTAACAGATTGAACCCAAAAATCTCCATGTGCCTGTCTCACTTGTCACCACTGCTGTTTACCACAGGTCTGAAGCACAGTCACCTCCTCCCCAACTGATACTTGTTCCAAATGCCCCGAAACAAAATAAAATTTCCTCCTGAAGCAATTATTCCTAATACTCATCTTCCTCTTGGAACTCCTTATCCACATCTGTATCTATAATACTCTCTTGCAGCTGTAGCTGGGAGTGTAAAACTGCAGCTGGATTTTTTCAGTAGCACTAAAACTGCCTTGAAAGCTGCCACCTCTCTCACCAGGCTCTTCCCAAGTCAGATATTCACATACTCTCTCTCACAATGCTTTTATGTGAGTCATTATGAAGGTCTTAGACCTGATCTTCAAATCTTTTACAGGACCAGGTGAGGTAACCTCAGGTATGCACAGGAAAGAGCCCCAGCTCATCAGGAAATACACCACCAGCTATGAGAGTCAAGAATTTGGTAGCTTATGTTCTGGAATGGAGGGAAAAATTCCATGAGACTAGGACTTTAATAATGGAGCTTGCTTCCAGAAGAGATTAATGTAGTTTATCACTTCCAAACCCACATGGGTTTAGACAGACTTACAGTCTCACAGACTTGTCTCCCCAGTACAAGGATGTAGTGGAGCAAGCCCAACTATTCCAATGTCGTTAAGGGTTGGAGAATATGGAGAGGAGAAGGGAGCTGGGTTTGTTCAGCCTGCAGAAGACAGAGAGAAGGATCTCAGTTGCTGTCTGCAACTACCTAATGGGTTGTGGAGAGGATGGTGCCACACTCTTCTCAGAGATGCCCAACAAAAGGACAAGAAGCAATGGACACAAATCATAGCAAGGGAAATTCTGACTAAATATAGATTAGAAAAATCTACAACAATCATAACAAGATGAGTTATCAAGCAAAGCCTTACGGAACATGAACAAACTGATGTCAGCCCTGTTCCAAACAAGCAATTGGACCATGTGGCCTCCAAAGATCTCTTCCTCTAAACTGATGTATGAGTCTGTAATATTTGTCATGCAACGTGAAGAAGAGAAGGAAATTAAAAAGTGGTAGTGAGGTTAACCACAATTCCAGCATTGACTGCATGATCCTTAATCACTTTGGATCTGTTTGCAATGCATAATGCTCCAAAGTGACTAATACGAAACTAGCTAGAACCTCAGATGCAACATAAATATGAAATTGCAGCATCCATCCAGACTAATTAGCACACATGCAGATTGCTGCAGTGATATTGCTTCACTGCCTACTCTTTTGAAGGCAGCTTGCTGAACTGTAGATATGCTCTGAACTGCTCTGTGCCTCAGTATTTAATTTATATAACAAGAACGATCATTCTACCTTGTCTGTTTAGATTCCAGACACTTCAGGGGAAGAGATTGTCTTTTATGATAAATAAAAGAGGGACCTAGAGCCTAAACTCAGGGTCATGCAGTGCAGTCTCACAAGTAACATTTCCAATAATATCTTAAGCAGACAGTCCAAGAGGATTAGATTTTCTCTTCCACCCAACCTTTCATAGCAAAAAATGGAATAAAAAATGTAAGTAAGTCTATCTTTCAAACTGTGGAACAGTACTGGAATTACATATATTGCATCTATTCAGTAAATAATTATTCCAGCTCTGTCATTTCCTTGCCATGGAAGTTACAGAAGGATGTCAGTGACTTTGCGAAACTTTGTATTTACAGGGCAACTCATTTTCTGCTTTCTTCAGTAAAACTATTTCTCTATAGTTTTGGTATTTATTCTGCTTGGTGGAGAAATGTCACTGGCAAGACATATTGGAAGTAGTTCAAACAACAGGAGAAAACCAAACAAGCTGCAAATATTAGCTACAAGCTTTTGATTAGTCTTTCGATGATTTTGGAAAATGTAACTATGGAAATGAAATTAACTGGCGTTCTCAATCCTCCAGATAAATGAATCAAGGGAGCTGGCTAATGGACTCAGCAAATTAAGGTTGTATTTGTTTTCCTTCATTCTGCATGTGCAATTATAACACTGTTTAATGAGTTTCTAGAACCTCCTGACCAAAATGATCTGAAGTTATAACTAAAAGTTCAGCATCCAGAGAGGCAGATTGTGACATACCGGGGCAGCTACAAGTAGGACAGCACAGAAAAATTGTAAAAAGTTGGGGGTTTTTGCGTGATACTCCAGAGACAGCTTTAATTCCAGGTAAGTGTCCACAGATCAGCAACAGCCACTACAAATCTCAGGCTTTTTACATTCAACTCTAGGAGAAACACAAACATTCATCTCTCTGGTATACAGCTCCTCATCAGGGTTGACCCAGCATTTGGCCTTTAGCTCTCTTAGAGAAAGACAAGGCTGAATCGACCATTTCACGTTGTGCACCTATGGAGTCAATGTGGCTGAATCCTGGAGAACAGGTATTTAGGCTTAAACTGACCTTCAAGTGGAAACACTTCTAATCCTTCCTACTAGAGAAGCAGGAAAAAGTATTTTTAATTTTATTTTCCATTACATTAAGATCTTATCTAAGATAAAAAAGAGGGCCAAAACAGAACCATCACAGCCTTTCAGTAAAAATGTAGACCCCATAGGACCTTCAATACAATTCTAGCTAATGCTTCAACTATCTTAAGGGCTGTGGATTAAAAACATCATCCGCTATAGCTCAGTTTCAACCTACACAGACAGTTACAGGTGAACTACTTAAACAAGCAGGTGGATAGCAGCACAGTGTTACCACCGTTTCACTTTAATTAGCAGGTTTGTGCTAGAATACATTCACCAATATTTTTGTCAATATCAAGGAAGTAGGGAGATCCTATTAAGTCGAACTAGCAAGAACATTTCTATGGGAGACCAAGTTAAAGGTGTTTTATTACGAGGGTTTCCAAATATAGCTGGGAATCAGCTTTCTTCAGACACTTCTGAAATTGTCCCAAGTAGAACCAGCAACAGCAAACTATGCAACTGTCTTGGGCATTGGAAGTGTTATCATCAAACACACCTCATACATCAAGCAAAATAAAAGAGACCCCAAAATCATTCTCAGTCCATATTCTCAACCGCAGTTTAACTGCCTGAATAGATACTAGAACCCATGTGATTCAGAAGTAATCAATTTTGAAATACTTTATAAAATTTGCTTTCTAGTGCACCTTCCAAAACAGGTGTTGCTGAGAATTTGGCTCTGTCTACTTTGTCAACCAACCGGTTTGGATAGGATTATGTCCAGCTTATGCTGGCCTGAGTTCCTTTACAATAATAAAGTATTTTCCCAGAGCTGACAGAGTTTAATGACCTTTTCAACTTATCAAGCTGGGACAAATATAAATCTGCTAAAAATATTACTATCCTTTGCTCTTCCTCAAGTCTCAATGGGCTTTCAATTGAGAGTGATCTAACTGACTATGCACACTGTGGCAAAGAGCACTTAGCCATGCAAGAGGTTCCTAAGTTATCTGGTGTGTCTGGTGGGAATTATAAAAATACCACTTCAAGGGTATAAATTTACATCATCATGCAAAAAAGAAGGTACTAATAAGAGACATCTTCAAAAACAAATACATTTAATGCCTATGAAAGAAAAAGACTGTCATAATTTGGAAGCTGAATGTTGACTTACAGATGGAAAGACCCATTAGATCATTCATTCCCTCTCTTTGCCAAGACAGAAATATATCCTAAAGAACATTTCATGCTCTTCTGCCCAGTATAATTTTTGTAACATAAGTGCTGGAGTTTCTATTGAAAACCTGATTGCTTTACAAAGTGTGCACAAGAGACTGGCATGTACATATGGGAGCGTTAAGTCAAAACCCAGTGTTTTGAGATACAGAGGGCATTCAGCAGTGGGAAGGCTGTGGGTAGCAATCATGTAGCTCTAGAAAGAGGTATTGGTGGGCTGATCATTGAGAAATGTTCTAGTTATAACAGACATGCATGTCATGACTATGCAACCATTCCTTGGCATTCATCTGTCCATACCCATTTCCTATCCGAGTACTTCAGCTAGACTCATAAAGCAAAAGTTATTGATCTATTTTAGGTACTTTAGGATGGAATGAATCATGCCCTAAAAGTATCTATTTCTCACCACTGACTTTTAAGTGAATCAGGAAGCCGGGTCTGACTTAGACAACTATAGTGTGTATGTGCAGACATATGTTAGAGAGCTGAGGCTCCACACTGTTGCCTAATGGGAGCTTGGGTACTACCTTCATATAGGCATCTATATGTAATTACTTCAATGCAGAAATACTAATTTGTAGGATGAATCCCACACTTGCAATTAAATGAGAAATGAGTCTCATTCTCTGTGACCATATTTGCATAACCATCCTGCTTTCCTTTCTAATTGCTCACCAGTTTTGCTTTAGCATTGTGAGGGCCAGAAAAACATTAAGCCCTTGATGAGAGTGAGAATGAAGTGGCCTTCTGAAAAGATTTGGTTCTCTTCTCCCCACTCCAATGAACTACAGGAGTCTCACTCTAAACTACAAAAGGGAAGGCTTGGGTGATTAACAACTGCTTCGCCAACTCTACTCCCCCAGATGTGCTGGATTGCTATGTTAGAATTCCGTATTTGCCTTTCTGTTACAGAGGAGAGGGAGTTCCAAGAGCCACAAACATCAAGACAACTGTTAACAACACTTCTGGAAGAGTGATGGACAGCTCTGGTTGGAATGATGTGATGGAGCACTTCTGGTGCCTTCCCTGAGACCCAGGGGAATTTCAGAGAACCCAAGGTCCAGTGTCAGAGAGGTCACTGCAGTCAGTTATACACATATGACATTTGGAGAGTTGCCATCTAGCAGCATATCCCTGTGGGTGGAAATGAGCTCACAGAATTTATAAACTTCAAGAAGAGGCAGAATTTTTGTCTCGCTGCAGCAGTGTCTTGTCCCCATGCTAGGTGCCTCTGTTTACAAACGACAGATCAAGCCAGCCTGGTACCCCTGGCACAGGCAGTTTCTCCAGAAAGGTAACACCAAGGTTCTGCACGTATGAAAAAAGTAGTCTTAGAAAGAAGTGGTGACTTTCTTGCCTGAAGTCTCCTTAGTTTGAATGTAGCCTGCACAGAAAAGATGAGGGGCTTGCATTTACACAATAATTTGAATACATGTTTTTTAAATTAACCAAACTGCTTAGTAATTTCTTAAATATATTTGTGTAGAAATTACAGTATTTCATTAGGTGTTTCCCACTTTACATGACATACGTACAAAAATGTGGAGCTGCTGAGTAAAATCCTATTCTGAGAGCAGGAGCAGCACACAGACATATCCTTGTCAGAAGAGCACTGATTCACAAAGCGTGGATCAGTGGATCTGCTCTGACTGATTACGTATTTCATTTCTTTATTAACTGTGCATAATTTTCACATTCTGTTCCAGTTAGCTTATGACAGATAACTACTTTTTTAAATCAGATCTCAAGGAAAAGAAATGTCAGTGTGGAAGAATAAAGACATTTAGTATGCATTTATTACGTAAATAAATACTCAAGCTTCTCAAAAGTGTTGAAGTAAATGACACATCTACTTAAATTGGTGAATTCATGGTGAGTAGCTTTAAATAGAAGTACTTTTGAAGTAAAAATACCACGAAGTATTAGACATTTCATAAAGTTGAGTTAAATTAGTATTAGAAAAAATATTACTCTTACGTTTTTATTACATATTGAGCTGGATCTCTCTTCCTCTGAAGTCACCAGGAATATTAACATCTATTTAATTAACTTGAAGCAAGATTTAGCCTGGAAGAGTTATTTTACTATGAGTAAAGGAGAAAATGAAGTCTGAAATCCAGCTTTTCCAGCAAGGCACTGAACTCAGATCTACAGAGATATTTAGATACCAATCTCCCACTAGACAAGAAATAGACAGGTAAATATATTTAAGAACCAGGAGCTCATTAGCTGTGATCCATTTGGACACAAAAAGTATTCACTGTTTCCCTGAATAGCAAATAGAGCAATGTGGAAAAACATCAATATAAATCAGTATTATAAAAAATGGCAGCTCACTTCAATGATGAAGGCTGGATTAATTTTCCAACACTCATTATGAACCATGGGAACTCATGTCTACAAGCTGGCAGTTATGTGCAGCTCAGAGTTCAGTTTTGGACTTTCCATACGACTTCTAAAAACCATCTCCTCCAAAGCACCAAGGACCAACTGGCTGGAATTACTCTGCAGGAGAGAGCCAGCTACCAGCTGAAACACCTTGTTTCAGCCATAGGTGACATTCTCAGTTACACCAGAGTTAATCAGAGGCACAGAGATGCTAATAGTTCAGAATCTAGCTCATTGTAGGTGTAAAGTCTGTGGCTGCTCACTGGAGTGTCTCAGATTTCTAACTGTAGTAATTGCCAGGACAGTTTTCATTTACCAGCCTTTATTTTGAGGGCGTGCTATAGAGATCTGTGCATGCCAAGGTGATGGAGAAATATTACTTTTTTTTTCCAGAAAAATATGCTAACTGAATGAAGGGAACTTGTTTTTTCCTCTCTATTTTTATCCTGTTTTTAAAAAATGAGGCTGTGCCAAACAAAAGTTCAATGTCTCTTTTATTCACTTTGTGCCTTCTTTGATCCCCAGTACAACTTGTTTAAATTCATAACCATGGCATAACTTAGGTTTTATTCTGTGTATATTTGTTGTATATTTTACAAGTCTTCCATTATGAACAGTTTTTTAAGGAAACAAGCTGAAAGATAACCTTATCTCAAATGCATTTTGTCATATATGGTGTTTATGGGGATTCTGTTCTCACAGAAGTTCCTTGCCCACATTATTGCCTCCCACCAAAAAACACTCATAGAATGAACGAGAGGAGGAAACTTTACTTGAGATTCTCAAATGTTATCCCCAAATGGAGTCTGAGGTTCCAACTCAACTGCTACAGAACAGAGCTTGCAGTGTGTCCAAACCCTGCAGATTTCAAGGAACACTGAGCCTTAGAGAGTTTTCAAAAGGCTTCAGCAAATTCATGCTCACTTGACTCCCCAGCTCACTGTCATGCCAGTGGAACCTTGTGGATGATGTCATCTTTGTATCTGTGTATCTCAATCAGAAATAAGTATGTTTCAGATGAAGTATAACTTCATACATGTGTTATGAGTATGACTTTAGATGAAGTCCTACTTCCTAAGGCTTTCAGAGATAGATGAAAATCTCACTGTAGCTCTGCTGTAAATATTTTTCAAGACTTCAGTGTTTGTGAGATGACTTGGATTCCAAAATTAAGGATGATTCTCTTACTGGCAAATCTCACATATTTAGCCTTGTATCCCCCTCTGATAATGTCACAGACACTGCTGAAGAGCAGATTCTTTACGAGATGATGAAGTTAAAAAAGAACAAACTAAAAAACCCCAGCAAATAAAGTCCAGTGTTCCACACGAGTAGTCAGTCCATGCTCTCAAGATGTCAGCATAGCTGGCAGAATGCACATTATCCCTAGTGGAACATCTGAGCATTTCAGTCACACTGAGGCAGAAGTTTCTGTATCCAAACCACATTTTAGGTTGCTAGAATCCAGCTGCGACACAGTTTTGTTAGGATATTTAAAGTGCAGTGGTGCAGAATATAGATGAGATGCTGTGCCAAAGAATAGCTTTATCAGTTTCAGCAAAATACACCCAGAAGACGATAAAGCAGTGAAACACCACTATTTTAAAGTAAAACACACTGTCAATTTATGGAGCTGCTGTGATTGTATTTTAATGTAATCTATTAATTGTAACTACTATGGTAAGAAACTTTCACTAATATAAAAAACAATAATTTTGCTACAACTTGGAGGAAGTACAGAGTAGTCAGAACTCCTAGTGAAATAGTGTGGCATCTCTGCCATAAAGTGTAAGGTAAAATCATTAAGAAACATGGTTTCACCACAAGCACAGACAGAGACCAAAGAATTTATGAGTCTTGCATAATAAAAAGGCATCTTCTAACCTGCATATTTAGCTTTTTCATTTTTACCTACTCCAGTCATCCTTGCTGGCCTGTTCTTGATGAATATAAAAAAGTTTTTATTTTGAATGTGATCTTCATTAAATAGTTCACAAAAGATAAAAAGGTAGCTGTGAATGAGCATGTGATATAATTACATCAGTTTGGGAGTTCTTTAGTGGTAATATCCATCCTCAGTAAATACACCTGGAAAAAGGGTATTAAAAAATTCTTGCAACAGAGGTCCAACTGCCTTCAACAAGACATTTGTTTTCCTCAGGTGATAACATACAAATATATAACATATAAAAGAGCCAAAGATACAGAATGTGTATTGTTAAGTCTCACATTTTTAAACACAGTGATTACATTGATAGCTTTGTCCAGATTTAATTTATTCACTTTTTGTTAATGTAAAAAGCAAGACACACAAGTTACATGGAAGCTGAAAGGAGATGCACTGGCAAAACAATAATTACAGAAAGGTGCTGAGGATGGGATCCAGTTACCTGTTTATAAGCTTCTAATGCCATCTTAGGCAGTCCAGGGGCTATCTGGGGATCATCTCTTTGTTGCCAGCTGCCACTCCAGAATGGCACTACTCTTCTCTAAGTCCTATGCTGTATCTGCCAGCTCAGTGTGGCTGTCTCAGATGTCTTGGGGCACTGAAAATAGTAATGGTTGCTTATATTTAAGTAATTAATCCCACCCTGACTGTTTAGGCTCAGCCATACGCACGCTCTGTTCAAGCTAACCCCAGAGAAGGCTGTGCTGAGGAGGGAAGGGTGGAGACACCCAAGGCAGTCCATCTGACCCAGCTCTGGGCCTGCAACAGCACAGCCCACCCAAACTGCTGTATCGTCACATGGCCCCACTGTGTTACAGAAATTCGTTGCTTGGGTCTTTTGGGTCTTTGGTAGCTCAAGGATCTTGCATGATATTATGTTACATATTGTGGAAAATGCAGGGTCAGGAGAAACGGGAAAATTTCAGTGTCCTCTCTGCATTTTGTCTATATAATGAGGGAACAGCCCTCAGATACAGGTGGCTGGGAAGACCAAGAAAGAAACCAGTATATATTTGTAGCTAGGAAGTATGTCCCAGTAAAATGAACACTAATCACTAATTAGCTCGCTTTGCTTCTAGACTACATACTTGGGGTTTTTTAGTTTGGGTGTTTTTTAAAGCTCACCTTCCTTCATTCTCTTGCAACTATTGACAGAACAGAGTATGATTTCCCTTTGCTACTTTCCTTTCATAGCCATTTCAGATCTTGTCTCTTTGAAAGATGCTGCCCATCAGAGATTGCAATCTACCTTGTACAGTTCTCAGTTATGTTTAAATCTTCTTTCATCCTTCAAAGGCTGGCTGAAAGAAGTGCCAGGTCATTATTTCAGGCTGTAGCTTAGTACTTAGGCTTACCAGTGTATGATGTCTCTCTTTGCTAAAGACCTTCATTCACTGAAGGTCAAGGTATTAGTGTTATTTTTAAATATATTCCCAGCACTGAAGAGTTAAAAATAGCCTTCTACGAAAATGCACAGTAATTGGTTAAACCTTGCTAGCAATCACATGAAGATGATAACTCCTCCCAGGAAAAGACATAGCCAAAGCAGCTTTGACATGGATTTATACTTAGAAGAGCAGCTGCGGGCCTGCTGAGAAGGAGTTCACAATATAGACTCTTGGATTATCAGCAGAAAAAACAGCTTGATGCTGGAAAGGAAGGGAAGGAGACATGACAAAAAAATTTTTCCATGGTGATCTGCAAGTGAATTCCATGGATTCTCTACTTTGGAACAACCACCATTAGAAAGAAAGCTTAAAAAGATGGATCTGGGAAAGGCAAAGTTGCTGAGAACTGGCCTCAATGCTTTATATCAAGCTATCCACCCTGTGCACGGAATCGCCTGGACAGATGGGAAGCAAGTGATACTGACTACCTTAGACTATCAAAACGGAGAGCTGAAGTTTGGAGACTCAAGCATTGTTGGTCAATTTGAACATGTTCATGGGCTTTACTGGGGCCCATGTTGCTCTACAGACACCCCAGCTCTGCTCGCTGTTCAGCACAAAAAGCACGTAAGCATTTGGCAGCTGGTCTACAGCAGTGCAGAGAAGAAAAAGCCCTTGATTTCTCAGACTTGTGAAGTTGGTGAGCCGTTGCCCCTGCTTTCTCAGGGCTGTGTCTGGCATCCAAAGGAGGAGGTCTTGGCTGTGCTTACAAAACGAGATGCTTCAGTCTTGCATGCTGTCCGTACTGACAATACACGGGTTAAGGCAGAGATCAAAAGCAGCGGACTCATCCACTGTGCTTGCTGGACTAAGGATGGTAATCGTTTGGTAGTTGCTATAGGCAGTGCCCTGCACTCCTACATATGGGATAATGCTCAGAAAACTCTAAATATTTGCTCCTTTTGCCCAGTTTTTGATGTGGGAGGTTATATCTGCGCTATAGAAGCCACACTGGATTTCCAAATTGCTGTAGCTACTGAGCTTCCTGTAGATAATATCTGTGGTTTCAATGCAGGCATTGCATTTGATGTGCCGTCTGGTACAGAAGCTGGTTCTTTAATCTCACACTCTGCTCTGGTGCTTGGTGATGAGGAGTACTCCATGGACACACGAAGAAAGTCCATAGATTCAGATAGATCAGGTGTTGATTCACTTGCCTCTTCTTCATCAGGTCCTGTGGATTTAACCCATATCCTTGCAAACCACCGTCGGTCTGATCCCAGTCCTCTCATTACTCTGAAACGCAAAGACTCTGCAGCAGCAAATGGTCAAGATTCTTCTCACTTGATCTTGGTGACTTTTGAGAGGAAGGTAACGACCACCAGAAAAGTCACCATCCCAGGTATTCTGGTTCCTGATATAATGGCTTTTGACCTTAGAGCTCAGATTGTGGCAGTGGCCTCTAATACCTCTAATATTGTTTTGGTGTATTCAGTTACCTCTTCCTGTATGCCTCACATTCAACAAATCCAGCTGGAAAAAAATGAAAGACCAAAGGGCCTATGCTTTTTAACAGATAAACTCTTATTGATTCTGATTGGCAAGCAGAGGTTCCCTGAGCCTAATCTCATTCCATCTTCAACTTCAGACAGGTATATAATGCGTCTTATGGTTAAAGAATTGATGCTGGAAGAAAACTCTTCAGCATTGCCTGAAACTAAGCAGAATATGTTTTATAATTTTGAATCCTCTATTAATATACCTGGAAAAAGAAAATTCTTTGAGAATCTTGCCACAGAAGACCAACCTCAAAGCAGGGAGTTGTTAATACCAAGAAGCACAGTTATTCAGTCTCCGAGTGGCAGGAGAAGACTCATTGAAGAAGTAAAGAGCCCTAGTTATGAGCAGAGCTCTTCATCAAGTGTGAGTGACCTGGATGAAAAAAGGCTCCCAGGTGACTCCTCGGTGGCCTTGGAAACATTGGATGCTGAACCTACGAATCGCTCAGTGTCTCTTCGTGGTTTTGGATCACCTAGCAGGATTTCCAGCAGACCAACATCCCCTAAAGTGCAGTTCAATGTGATCCAAGAAACATCAAATTATCCTAAAAACAACAATTTGCCAAGCGAAAGGGGAATGAGTCACATATCTAGGAATTTAGAGAGACTTTGTGGCAGTTTCAATGAGTTACAGCTGAGTCTTTCAGAAATCACGGACTTTGCTAGGAACGGGAGGAGGATATCCTTAGCCTACCCATGCTCCCAGGAACCGCCTGTCGTGCATGTCACTTACCAGGTAACATTTTGTCAGCTTAGAAATATTGTGATAGGAACCAAAATTTTAAACAATCTTGTATTTATTTAGCTTTAAATCAAGAGGATGCAGTTTATTCTTATCAACCCATGAGAAATGTAACTTAGGTTTGGCATCAAGCGTAATCTAAAATGGAATTATAATTTGTCATTGAAACAATAACTCAGGATGATGTGGGTAATTTAGAGGATACTTCACATGGGAGATTACTCTGTTTGTTCTTTGATCATGCAAATTGTCTTGGACACTGGCTGATTTTGTGTGCATCTGTCAGAGAGAACAGAGCCAGAGTTGTTATTCTACAAAAAGCTTATATTTCAGTTTAGTTTAGTGAGAGATAAGCCAATGAATAGGGGGCTACAGTAGCTCACCAGAAATGTAATAAATTTAAACCTGAGCTCAAATCCAGAGTCTGAAGATAGCCAGACTCACAGAAAGACTGAAACAAAGTATTGAATCTCAATTTATGGAAAATTTAAATAGGCATGACATGAATTTGGCTTATTTCTACTTTGATTTCTCACCACTATTCTTTGCAGACTCGGACATACTCAATTTGTGAAACATACGATCTCTTAAAATTTTCTGAAAAAAACCCCTCAAACAAACAAACAAACAAATCCATCAATTTCTAATTATGATTTCATTAAATAAATGTAAGAATGTCAAACCGTCATGTTCCTATCTACCCTTGTTTTGGCAAATTTCCTACTGGTTTCAATAAGAATTTCAGCTAAGGAATGTAGATTGGGTAATTATTTCTATCTATTATTCTCAATATTATTCACAGAATTACTAACATTATACTGATCAGATTTTTGAATATGCTGATGGTAGTGATAAAACTGGTGTCCCTTTCAGGATGTAGATGCCAATTACAAATGCATTTTTATCTACTGCAACATAAGCAGCATTATGTGAAAATATTACAGTGCATTGTGATGATGCTGAAGTGTTTATTTCTCAAACAAATTTTACTTCCTTTTATTTTAAAGGAATCCATACAGACATCTAAGTACCCCTCCTTAAACACTCATTAAGGGAATGGTGACTCAATTCAATCATATTCATTACTTTTTAGCAATTGTTTACTTGTCATTTAAGCAGATTCTGGTATGTTGGGTTCTCTGGATAAAAGCAAAGCTTTCAATCTGAATTAGTCAATAATTTAACTTGAACACATTATACAAATTCTGGTGAAAAAGCAACATGTCTATTTTAAATAATTTAGGATTTTATTGGCCAAGAAGCAACAGGCCTTCTGTTCTCCAGTATGTTCAAATTAATTTTGATTTCTTAACATACATCAACTTATTTATTTAGCAAGCAGCCCTATTTCTAGGATTCAATTGGATTAACCTTTCCCAAGAGAAGTTTTATTTGTGACACGTAACATTAATCTCAGATCTGAAGTCGCTGTGCATGTTTGCTTGCACAAGAAGTAAGAATTAGTTAACCTGTTTTTTCTCTTTGGAAACAACAACAAAAAAACTAAGTGCTTCTAAAATACTGCTAGAAAAACTATGTTTAGAAAGGAAGTCTTATTTATCTGAACAGGTTAGTTTCACATTAAGCCAGCAGCAAGCACTGCTAGCACCGCATTATAATGACTCAGACAAAGTGCCACTAATGCCCTCCCACACACAGAGCTTTCCTGGGGAAGTCTCAACTAACGCCTTGCATAGTTCAGCCCCTCTTCTGAAATCTAACAGGATCACAGCATGATGCCAAAAAAGAATGAAAAATAGACTTGGCAAAAAGGTCTACAGACAGACAGGGAAATATTTGCTTCATAGGCAGCTAATAATTTTCAGAGAAATAGTTGTTTTGATTAGTTTCTATTCAGACATCTGAACCTTGTTCCTCCTTCAGGAGCTGTTTAGTGCACTGTGAGCTCAGAGACCAGCTGGGCTGTGGGTTCCAGCCAGACTCTGTGTTCAGAGAGCAAAAAGTCAGGAAATAGCTTTATTGCCTTATGATATAAATATCAGCCAGTGGAAAACATTCTAAGCTTTAGGAACACTGCAGTCCAGTCAATAATATGGCTGTTATCTTGCAGCTCTTTGTGCCAAGTGTATGTCTTCTTAAGTGTCTGTATAATCCCCAGCACAGCAGAGGCTCAGTCTTGATTGAGAAATCTATTGTACTAAAGAATATAATGATCAGAACTGCATAACCATATTTATGCATTTAAAAAATAAAATGAAAGTTTAAAATATAATAAATAAAAATATAGCAATAACTAACGAGCAATTACGAACACTGTTGTGCAGAAGCGTTACTGACATATTTATATGCATTTCCTGTTCTGCTTAGAAAACTAAAACAAGAAACCAAACATTTATTACTTAATAATTCATAATGTCTGCTCACTTAATAGTCTTCAAAACCTTTGTTTATCCTTTTAGTGCAAGCCTGCCTGTAACTCCTCTGAAGTCAGATCTATGCAGTGCTATCAGAATTTGCATTCCTTGTAGCCCATAGCCATAGAAGAAAACCACGATCATTCACACTTTGGAAATGTCACTGCACTATCACTTGTGTAATAGCATTCAGCCACCAGAGGTAACTTGATCATTCAACCCTGAAAAGCAAATATTATTGCTCTTTCATCACATACAGGATTGTGATTCAGGGGAGTGTGGGAGGGCAGACAGACAAATGAAATAAGAAGATATTATTTAAAAAGAAAAAAAAAAAAGAGGATCTGTCACAGATTTTTTTCTGTTTCAGTTTGCAAAAAGATACTTTTATCCTCCTTTTCCCCCAGAAAAGAAACAGCTGCAGAATATTTAAAGTAGTCTCATTTAAAAGCTAATTACAGTGGAAATAAAGCCAATCTGGATCTCAAATTAAAGTCATTTAGGAAAACCTCTCCAAGAGAAATAAGATTTGTCTTAATCTGAAGAATATCTTTAAACTCGTACATTTTGCTCACAAGCAGTATTATGTCAAAAGTTTAAATCACTGAGAGCATATATTGCATAATTAAACAGGAAATAATATCTTTTCAGCAATTAGTCACAATGATTTTCTTTTCTTAGTACTCACCAATAATTGTATACAAGTCAATTTGTACTTTTATAGTACCTTCATACAATTTACTATGGGAAACTTTATTGCCAAGGTCACCTATAAAAGAAACAATTTTTTTTTTACACATATCTGGGAGATGAACAGAAAGGATCCAAACATATGGCAGTAAAGTTCTGGTAGAAATACATGGTGTAAAGAAGGGGAATATAAGGGGGGCACAGTAAAGCGAGCAAAGACCAGGCTGCAATGACAAGCTGTAACAAGACCATGAACCTTTGTGAAATCCAAAGGGCAATTTTGACTCAGGTTGAGCCATAGAAAGTAAGTCATGAAAATGATGGAAGAGGAAGCTGATATGGCTGCTCCCCTGAGTAAGAAACTAGTCAGCTATCCTGAAATTCAGAAGGAAGAGATTTAGGATGACTGTAACAGAAAGACCTGCAGTAGTCAAGAGAAAGTGTGATTCATGCATGGAAAACATTTTGAGCAAAGGTTGAGGAATTTGTTATGAACAAATTCTGTCAACAGCATTCTGAAACTGATCAATAGCAGAGAAGCAGGGTTTGTAGAGGAGACACAATTCCTTTTGTTAGAGCAGATGATTTGTTTGTTGGGTATGCAGATGCAAAAGGAAAGGAACATGCAATGTCAAAAATGAAGCCAAGTTTTCATACTGCACAAAGAAAGTAAAGATCATACATAAAGATCATGGAAGCACAAGCACAAAAGGTTTATCTTAGATGACAGTACCCATGAAACAGTAGTTGCAGAACTATTAACAGGGAGCCAAGAGGAGAGAAATCCCAGCATCACATCACCTGGAATGCTGATGTGCCCTATAAATGCAAACTGCTCTGGGATTTAAGCACCTCTGAGCACCTCAGGTCTCTTCCAGCGTAAACATTTTACAGGCTTATGCTTCTCTGTCAGGTTAATTAAGGTTGCAACTGGAATGTCCCACATAAGGAAAGGAAAGATACCAATATCTCCACCACAATAAAAACAGAATCGATGAAAAAGCAAGCAGGAATCACAGTAACAGTAGAAATAATGACAGGGAAGGGGAGCAGTGCGAGCTGCCAAACCTAATGAACACTACCTGTGGCAATGCTGCACGAGGCTTGATGAGACACAGTACTCTGAATGTAAATTGTAATTCTCCTTCCTCTTCAATGCTCTCTTCCTTAGCTGTTTAAGTATCTTTTCATTGTCTTCTGGCACAGAACCCCCACATCTAGCTAATTAACTAGATTTTTCTCATCCTGCACAATGAATATGGGGTGCACGGTAAAAGCAAGCTGACTAATGGGTACTACGGTACCAAATCTGAAATCACCAGTGGAGCACAACACAGAGAGTTGAAATCAAGGGTTTAAAAGAATGAAAACAGAATCCTAGACAACTACAGCACTATTCACTGTGCAATGCATGTACTAACCTGATACCTTTCCCTTAGAAAAGAGCAGATTATTAACACAAAGGAGATGAAGAATATTTAAAATACCAGTAATTCAATACAGTACTTGAAATCATGCCACCAGGGAAATAATTTGTTCAACAGCAGAGAATAGGGATTAATAGAAGAAAAATAAGACGGTTAAGGAATTAGCTGCAAGGGAGATAGTAATAGTAACAGTAATGTAGAAGAAAATGGAAAAAATTTCTAGTGGATTTTCTCATGATGGATTTCCAGGCTCATCTAAAAGTTTCATTAATGATCTGCTGAGTTATGCTTATAAAATCTGCATATGACATAAAGTCAGTAACATTTTCAGTAAAGGATCAGGATTTCACACCTCTAAATTGATTACTATTATTTAACATCTAGAATTAAAAAAAAAAAAAAAGGTTGAAATGAACTAAATGAACTAATATAAAGTGCATAGTAATATATTCCAGGATTAACAGATGAAATTTCTGCTTTAAACTGGATATTCATGAGCTGGAAACAACCAAGGATGAGAAAAGCTTGTATATGTTAAGTCACTACAAGATGACTGTGAATCCAAAATACAATATTGTTATGAAAAGAACAAAGGCAGTGTGTGGGCACATCAGTGAGGAACATCCTTCAGCAGGTAATGCAGCACTGGGCACACAGCTGGCAGGTCTCAGCCAGCCTGAAAAACATTTTACATTCCTAGACATCCATGGGCAAGAAAGACACAATCAGACTTCAACTGATCGTTAACCCAGTGTCAGTAAAACAATTCTGATTGGTAGCACATTCTCATTTACTTCTCTTTTTCATCAGTTGTTGAATTTAAGTTCATTAAGATGACCTTAGCATGCAGGCGAGCGTAGGCAGTGCATTAGGAAATACAAGACGGATGAAGAAAAGGTCAAGAGACAGAACCAGCTCCAGCTGACTGCTCAGTGCGCTTCAAAACAGGGAGAGAAGGCATGCTCATTTATTGTGCAGACATACGGTGTGTAACATCTCATCCAGGAATCCTTTTTGCCTTAGTAAATTATTTTCCCCTCGTACATATTTGCAATCCAAAATGTGAGTTTTGAAAGACAGTTTGGCACTGCTGTGATGGGCTGGCTGCTGCCCAGAACACCCTTTATAGGCTATAAAATCTGATCGGGGCAGGCTGACACGGGTGAAGGAAAACAATTATTGAATTGACCGTTCCTTTTTGTTGGATTTTTGTCGAAGGAGAGTTGGACTTGACATACTGCAGGAAGTTGACTAAAGAAACTTAATCTGAAAAAATACACTCATGTATGTGGAAATATATTTGTTTCTTCTGTGATTAACATGTTCTTAGCCTACCAATAAACTTTGTTCTAGGATAAAGCAACTAACACAAGGGATTTTAATCCAGGAATTTCAAGTTCTCTAACTCCTATTAGAGATAAATAACAACATAGCAAAACCAGATGTGGATTTTGGGAAGAGGTAGATTAAATCTAGATTTGGCTAGAAAAATTGTCTTTGTGTTAAGGCATGAAAGTGAGAAGTACAAAGGCAAGCTTTTAATTGTACCTCTAACTCTCACAAATTACTTCCATGACCTTGAGTAAATCTCTTAAGCTCCCTGTGTCATGGTAAGATCATCTATAAAAAGGGGATACTAAGAGTTACCTGCCTCACAAGAAGGTACAGGTTTAAATCAGTTAATCTGTGATGTGACGTGTGTGAACACATTCCTCAAAGAGAAGGCACATTATCATCACTTAAACTAAGAATTAAACAAAAAGGTTAAATAATTAGAAGATTATAACAGAGTAAGATTCTTGACCTGAGAAAATTTGTAAAAAGTCAAAAATAAATGTATGAGATGATGAAGTTTATCATTATAAACAGAATTATATGACAAAGACAAAGAAAATAGCTCATGTGAACACTCACAAGTGATGATAAAGACTAACAACCAAGACTTGATCTTTCAGTTCTGTACATGAAAAACTGTTTAGGATAAAAAATAGTTGTCGTGCAGTTTTGTGTATACAAAAATGCCTTCTATTTCCAATGGCTGTTCCAGTAACAATGTGCAAGGCTAAGTAGGAAGCAAACTAGAACAAAGTCATCCTGAATATACATTTCCATTCAACTGATTTCAAGTCAAGAGAAACAGCGCTAGATTATTTTCTGATAATTCTTGAGTTGGAGCATATCTACATGAAAAAATGGACTGCTTGGGCCAAGGCAATGAGCCTGTCTCATTTATAGTCCATTTTTTTCTATAATTCATTAACTGAAGTTCCAGTTTGAATAAACACTGCTCTTTCAAACTGAACTCAGGAAAATGAAATAGTTGTTAGATGTGCTAGTCCACAATCTGCAGCAATGACAAAACTTTGCACAAATACCTGCACAGGCAGAGCACCTTTGCAATGCCTATGCAAAGCACATGCTCACTGCTGAGCATTCAGCCCACTGAGTTTCAGGTGTGTTTAGGTTCAATAGAATATAGTACTACATAATTTGGAAATACCTAAAAAAACAAAGAAGTACTCTTATATAGTTACAGCTGTAACAAAAAGTTGCTATAGGTTTATGACTAAGAAAATAATAGTTCCTTGATGCATTCCTGAGGTATGTCCTTTATTAATTATGCAGCAACAAATTGCTGCCTGTTTTGAATGTGGGAAAAGATAAGAAGACCTTTGAAAGTTGGAAAGTTCACATTTTTAATGGAAAGGTTTTTTTGTGTTTCTTAGTATAAAATCAATCATAATAAATAAATGAATAACAATCAGCCATAGACTATCTGCATGAGCAATTTATAGCAGAGTGGGGAAAAAGACATTTGCAACACACAGCAGACATTCTGATTTACAGAATCCAACGTGGTTGCATGACAGCACAGATACTGTGTACAGAAAAGTGAAAGGGATTGATTTAGAAAGGTTGTTACACAGCAAAAAAGCACACGTTCACTGAGAGAGCAACTGTCAAAAGACAGCACAATTAGAAATGAAGACAAGCATTACAAGAGGCATTTATTTAGTCAAAGGTTAGATTACTGTGCACACAAATAGAAGATGCAGTTGTGAATTCATTCAACTGTAAGTTTTACATTAGCAAGGAAGATTCAAGGGTATGAAGTAGACACAGACAGGGTAGGACTAGAAGAGGAGTTAGGATAGATAAGATCCTTTCAACCCATTCTAAAATATTACCTTGGATCCCTTTGAATGTACAAAACAAAAGGGTCTAGAAAATTGGGTAAATAGACTGTTTATTCACATAACAAATACGTAAAAACTGAGGGTATTGCAAACATAAAGATGCCAAAGAAAAAGAAATAAAGCAAAACATAACACATGGAACTACACAGGGAGAAAGCATGGAAAGAACAAAATGAAATTCACAGGACAAAGTATAGCAATATTATTTAGAAGAAAGTGTCTCATTCACATCTATTTCATAATGACAATGAGTCATTGGAAAATTTTCAATGTTAAAAGGACTTTCAAATGATAGCAGACAGGAAAATGTAAATTCAAATATATATCCACTCCATGACTCCATAGCAGGTCAACTATTTTGTGTCCTCGCACCTTGCAGTAACCAGAATGATGAAACACAAAGATGTTGATTCTGGGGACCACCTAAATTTCATGAGGCACAAACAAGCCACCTTTATATTCAAGTGTGTTGTTTCAGTGAATATCAGAGCAAATTCCAGGGCTGTAAATCCATACATTCCCTCTCTCTCAAAGCAAGTCACAGGATTCCCAAGCTACCTTTCTGTTACAGCTTTTCAGAGAGACTGTTGCTATGTCCAGTCTCTCTGCAATACTTCCTGTGCCAAAATAACCCTGAGGTTATTTTACCAGGGTGGAATAGCTGCCCACCCACCCACACATACTGCTGAAACTGAGCAGAGTACTCATTTACTCTGGCAGCATCTGGAACAATGTTATTCCAGGTATGATACATTCCCTTCCACTGAACTGGCTTCAGGCAGGGAGGCCCAACAGATGCACAGATGCACACCCCAGGACAGTTCACATACAGGACTGAGGCAGCTTTGAGCTGCAGAAACTCACAAAGCAAAAACCAAAGAGGCATTTTCATCCTACTCACATGGGACTGTGAGATTGTGCTTAGAATGGCCCTGCATGATGATGTCATCTATAAACCGTAGGAAAGACAGACAAAGAAAAGCCAAAATAACTAAAGAACTTAATGGAATAAGAGCAGAGGAATGGTTATAATAACTTGGACTCAATGTCTAAGCCATTAACAAGATTTTTTCTCTTATATACATGCATATGAAGAAAAGCTTTTCAAATGGATCAGTTACTGAAGAAACAAAAGATGTTCTCCTCTGTGATGGCAAGATCCATTTGAGTTTAGTCCAGCAGCTGTTCGATCTGCCCGTTATTGAAATGAAACATGGTATGTTCTTTTTATTTCTGCTATCTGGTTTCACCTGAGATTTTTAGCATAAAAGAGACATTTGTGGTAGAATAATTACCCCGGACTTTAGTAAACTGAGCTAACTAACAATTTTTTTTGGCAACTGTGTGTTTTCCCTTGTCTGAAATACAGCAGAGTCTCTTGAAGTCATTTAAAAGCTAAGTAACTACCTGCAGAACTACCTATTAGCAGAGCAATATGTTAGGTGCCTCTGCAAAGGAAGGCTGAGAAAATAATCAGTACATTGTGTTGCCTGGGAGTAGAATGGCTTCTCTGAGAGCTTTTGGCATTTTGCTTCCCCCATCCTTACAAGCATGTCTCAGACCTGGCAATGGAGTGTAGGCTGGAGAAAAATTCACTCTCAGAGTAGGATATATATATTTATGTTTCAAGTAGCATTTGGGATTATTTTAATGTAAGATAAAAAATGAAGCTCAGTGTTCCTATTTGCCAGTCTCCCATTTTTACCACTCACCACTGAGTAACTCGTAAGGACAGAAGCCACAAGGGGAACCCTGGCCCCAGACTGGTCTCTGAATTGCCTTGTCCCTGTCTGTTCTGTGTGACACCTCTCAGCAACACACACACTGCCATTTTTTAGCCATTTCTCTATAATGCTTCTGGTGGCTTTTCACAGTCTACTGTGATCCTCTTTCTGAGGTTGTTGCAGAAGACAAGGATATGCAGGTTCCATATTTTTGTCAGGAATCTTCCTTGACTCTGCAGTGCAGTGGAAGCATATATCCACTCCACCTGCTGTTGTGGCCTGAGCTATTTCCCAGCCAACTTCTGCAGCAACATGATGCAGCACCGCAGGGCAAGGAGGAGACCATTTTTGGCCTGTATTTACAGCTCTTGATTTTGGAAAGAAATGCCCATAATAAACAAGGGGACTCAGAAAACCTATTTTCAGTCTATAGAATAGTTGAATATTTAATTAGCAAAACACCTCTCCTCAATTTCATGTATTGGACTTCCGAGATATCAAAAAGATAATGTCTTGCAATCATCCTAATGCATCCCTCTTTCTGCTCAGATTTTCTGATATTGAGTCTGTTTGCTTACAGCAAAAAGAAAAACTGGAACAAGAATATTTCTAAAACTCACCAAAATTCTGCAAAATCATAAGGTTTGGAGCAGAAGTAGTTGTGTAGCTGTTTACGCAGTTCTGGCTGGTACTTGCTTATATTCCTAAAAGTTTCTTTTGACACAAGACATAAATATTAAATGCGAAGTTCAAAAATATCACTCCCATCATTTAATACTATATAATTAAAGGGGATGTAATGAAGAGCATGCTTGTATTATAATGACAGCCTGGCTTTTTTTACTGTGAGTAAACACTTAAGCATTAATAGATTGGAGGGAAAAGCTTCACAACTGTAAGCCAAATTCATGCCCACAGCAATGCTGTTAAGATCACCAGAGTTCAAAGAGCAATGAGCTCGGCCTCATTGTTTGCACTTTAAGCCCAGGACTGTAATACCATTACCTGTGCTAAATATAGTGTGTCATGTAGTGCCATGGTAGCAGCACACAGGAGTCTCTCTTTTTGGCACATCATCATCATCAAAATAATTGTTCACGGTAAAAGGGTACTACACTCTGCACAATGCTTTTCCATTGAAATATTCCATGGCATCTGCTTGAAAGCAAGTGTTATCAATGACACTGAGAATTTCCAGCATTTCAATGGATGAAAATGGAAGTCCCAACAGTCTGACACAAGAGTATGCTTCATCAATTTGACGAACAATGTAATATCCATTTAGACAGTAGAACTTCCACTTTCAGGTCCACTGCTCACAGAATCTGAAGTCTGTCCAGATTTAGAAAGAAAGTATTAAGAGCAGAAGAGAAAAGATTCGTGGTTTGGA
Organism: Ifrita kowaldi; assembly: GCA_013398055.1. NCBI lineage: Eukaryota > Metazoa > Chordata > Aves > Passeriformes > Cinclosomatidae > Ifrita > Ifrita kowaldi. The sequence continues at coordinate 160,163 of VZRS01000311.1, read as the reverse complement.
AAGACAATCTTCTTATAATGTAACAGGTGACATGACAACATACAACCAGCCTGGAAAAGTGCTTTTTTAGTAGTTTAAGAAGGGGAGATTTACCTTGCCCAGGAGCATGCTTTGTTATGACTGACAAAAATTAAGAATGGTTCATTTGGATTTCCTACAGTTTCTTTTTTCACATTCCATTTCAGAAACAGTTTTATATCCCAAAATTTAAAATCCCAACACAGAACCTATCAGGGTTTTCTTTCCCTCATATCCCAGCTAATGCCCCTGCTCAATAATGACAGGATCACATGCTCTAAGGAAAATGTGTCATACAAGGGCTCCCACAATGCTTTTTAGTTGCCACAGACTTTTTTTCCATAAAGTGTCAAACTGAAAAAAAAAGACAAATAGAGAATTCACTCTTTTCTATAAGAACTGCAATATCCAGCCAAAAAGAAAGGCAGATGAATCACTAAAAAAAAATAAATATAGCTTCATTTTAAAGCCAATTTGCTAAGAAAAGTAAAAAGCAAAGTGGGGGGAGGTTTATTTTCAACTTCTATGCAATACAGAAAGAGAACCTAAATGGTTTAGATGTCTTATGGTTTTTAAATCTTGTCTCTTTTTTTTTCCCCAGAAAAAAAGGATTAAAAATGCCATCCATATTTTCTTCATTCTCTTTATGAGAATATTTGATAAATAATTAAAAGACAGGAAATTTTACTGTAGCAGCTTTTGTAAATCATCTTTTGTAAATCATCTTCAAGGTGATTTGTAAATCATCCTCAAGGTGTAACTTTCTTCTATTTGCTACATGAATTTGAAAATATACCGAACAGTCTTGGTTTGACAGTAAAGGAGATGGAGACCCCTACTCCCTTCTAGAACAAGTAAAGCACAATCATTTTTGTTGCCAACTTTTCCAGTTTTTATAATCTCTTCATCATTTGGGTAGAGCAGATGAGTGAAAAGGCTAAGCAGAAGTAGATGTCACTAGAACAAAAGTCAGCAGGGAAAGGCTGGCTGAGTTTTCAGAAGATGAAGATACTTACAGTATATTAGAATTAGAAAAGATGCACCTTGTGTTTGAACTTAGTTTAAATAAGAGACAAAATGCCTCAAACCTTGCAAGACCTTCCATTTAGCCCCTCACTGCATTTGCACAAAGGTGTGTTGAGCATGGATTGTCAGACCTTAATGTCATTAATGTAATAAGGCTTTAGTGCACAAAAAGAACCCGTGCTCCGCCTGCTTGCTGACTTTTAAAAACGTGCTTCTACATTTACGTAACCAGAGCAGTGCACTCATTTTCTTTTTCTTGCTTAATTTTTGTAGGCTCTTCTTGGATTGTGCTCACTGCAGACAAGGACGGCTTTGTGCCATTAATATTCAAAGCCACACAAGAGATAATCATAAGGGATGGAACTGACAGTTCAGAAGTCTGTGGAGGTCACTCCTACAAAAAAAGCATCCCAATGCGACCACCGAGCAGAGTGACATAATTTCTGAACAAAGAACCCCAATGACCTTCTTTCCTCCTACGATACAGAGACATTCTGTGGTCTCAGACACTGAGAGAGTAGAAAGCTGTCTTCACTACTTTCCATGTATTGAAACTGCAAAATCTGTGGCGTGGTTACACTATAGCTACATCCTCGGGTTGGCTGGACCCTCACCATTTCTTCTGAAGGATTGGACCTACAGTGAAGTTGACCACAGCTGCTGTTATTAATGGCTGTCATGGACTGGAGCAGAGAGACGATTGTCTACTTTGATTGAGGTCACGATGTTCTTGGAAGAATTATGCTAAAAGTCATGCAGTAACAACAAATCTAGCTGGTGCAGGTGTACAGTCAACATAAAACCTGAAGAAAATACAACTAAACAGCGTTTATATTCATTAAGGAAAACCAGGATAGGGAAGGAAAAAAAAAAAAGAAAATTGCTTCAGGCTCTTTTCTGTTCCAGCTGGATCCCATGGAAACCTGCAACATTTTCAGAAATGCTTAATTTTTATATGAAAATGTTCAATTACTAAAAAGGCTGCATCACTATCTCCTGTAGTGTCTTACACAGCCTGTAGATTTATACATGCCCACAGAAGAGAAAGAAAAAAATCTTGCAAGATAAATTAAGGATCAAAGAAGTTGAATGTAAATTTCATTTGGCTTAATGCAGGTGGCTACAGTCACCCTTTCATCTACGCTCCTGTATGATCAGTAAAAAACAGAAAAGGACTTCTACAGCAGATTATTCATGCCCTAACAGATTTCTAAAACTGATCATGGTGAACTATCCCTATTAAATAAGTAAATAAGTGCCTGTTCCTTTCCACTGACTGCAAAAACAAGCAGGAGGACTGGTTTGAACACAAACATTTACATTTAGCCAGGTGAACCTCACCTTCAGAGACAAGGTGAGAGTCAGCAGGCAGATCCATGGAAACTAAACTATTGTGATTATGGTGACAGAAATAGGCATAAGGGAAGAACTGAATGAACTTCCTAACTTTTCCTCATTGAAATGCAAAGAGAAGGATAAAATAAGTGAGCAGCCATGTGTGCAAGGGCATTTTGTACTGCTGGAAACATGGAAAGGTGTTCCTGCTTTACCCTGTACAGCCAAGGAAACAGAAAATGAAGGACACTTACTTAAGTTACTGTTAGGAGTTACTTTTCATACGGTGCATTTTGGGTCTTGTTAATACTCCTGGGGAGTCTTTTTTCCCTTCTTGGGAACCATGGCAAGCCCATTCATAGGGCACAGATACTAAAATCCAGTTACAATACTTCTTCCCATATGAAGGCTGGATCGAGACCATAGATCTGCACTCTGAAGGACTTTAATGGGTTTGGAGATTTGGCATTAGTACCACTCCAGTGATGCAGCCAGGAATCTCCTAAGGAACAGTTTCAAATCTTGAAATAAGTAAACAGTTTAATTTCATTGAATTAAATGTCTTCTTCATGCAAGTACCCTCCCAGGGACAAAGGAATCATCATTCTAAATCACCTACAACCACAGGCACGCAATACAGTGGTGTATATTTGTACTACTTTGTTTGCAAAGTTCTCTTTAAGCAGCCTCAAGAAGCATTCCCGATTGTAAAATAAATCCCCAAGCAACAAATAAATATGACTTTCAAAGTATTAAACACATCAGTTACTTTATAGTTACTGGGTTAATTGGATTTCCTGCTTCTTTGCATTAGAATTGTGTTCAAATGGGTATTTGTATTACTGCTGCTTTAAAAATTTGATTTAAGTCATGCTTTCGTTCACTGAAATCAGCACAAATCACTGAAATCAAATAAGTAACACAGAGGTTCACAGACATAGCATGGTGCGGGAAGACATGATCAGATTTCTAAACTACGTAGCACATTTCGAAGAAGCAGATGTTTCTAATCCTGCAAATACCCTTGAATAACATCCTTGTGTCTCACAAGTCTTGGGTATTTACAATGCTTATGTTATGGCCAAGCAAAACAAAACTTAAATATAACTAACTAGGATGATGGGAGGATATATTTTAGAGGACTACTTAGGCTCAAATAAAGGAAAAACTACAATGAAATTTTTCTCACAAATATTATCTTCTATGGGTGATAATCCGTATTTTGGTCCACTTGAATTGAAGTTAATGAAACACACAAAATGTTACAGAGGAACTCTGGGAAGGTTAAAATCTGAACTAGCTGAGATCAGCAAGTATCCCGGCATTAAAGATGCCTCAAAAGTTGTACCTAGACATTTCTTAGTCATTCTGTCCCATTACCATTTTAGTTTTTCATGCGTTACTCTAAAACAATCTGAGTGTTGAGGAGATCAGGAATGAAAGGAGATTCTTTGAACAGCCATCAAAGTTTGGTTTGGTTCTGTTTGGTGGAGCTAAAAAAGGACAAATAAACTTTCAGATTATGAAATAATTAGTTTCAGGGAATAACTGGCTGTAAAATTGAAAACCTTAGTTCAGTGATGCTTAATGAATTTCTGTGTTTGTTATATTTTGGTGACATTGCTTTCTCTGTATGATTCAAAGGTTAAGTAGGAGCCAATCTGCCTGAAGGTGCCATCATCACAGAGCACAAACAGTCTGGTAACGAACAAGGACTCCAGTTCACCCTGTTGGACACTTAAAATTTTTTAGGAAGGCTTAGGAAAAAATACTATATATCAATTAAAAATGTATAATGTTAAAGAATATAACTGCTCCTACATTTATGAATATGTTGTTATGTACATATGCTTGAAAACAAGTGTATAAATCATATAGCTATACTCAAAAATGGACAACTGAACAAAGAAGTATTTGTTTTCAGGTAATGATTTAGGAGAACAGCGCAGTGCAGAGCTCTCTTATCTAGTGTCTATCACAGGGCTGTAAAGTTAAAATTGAAAGCAATAAAGCACTGGAAGAAGTGCTGAAGAGATTTATGCAAAGTGGAGGATAAATTTTCAGCTTTGGTTTGGATGGAGAACAGATGGAGAATCAGTGAAGGAGAGAGATAAAAGATGACTGTTCTATTAAGCACAAGCTGTACAGAAGATTTTTGCAAAAACAGTGATAAAGGCATGTGGAAAGAGAGAAAGAGTTTGTACTAAACAAGTTTAGCAGAGAGGAGGCTGTGAAAAGGAGAAAAGCATAGACTGAGACGTATTTACCATCCTCCACAAATGCTATTTTATAGGGCTGAAATCAATCAGTTTAGGAAAGGGGAGTTGCTCAGATCGTCTAAATGTCATGAAGCACCAACCCCCTTTTTAGCTCCTTCTTTCACCAGCAGAAAGGACAGTCACCCGAGAGGACAGTCACCAGAAAGGACAGTGTCCTCCAGAAGAATAGAGACTACTGGTACTAAGCCCATGTCCAGAGTCACCCAGCAGGGAAGTCTGTATTCTGTAATTAAACCAGAGGAAAGCTAGGAAGACTCGGAGCTTAAATTAGAAGTGGAAGCAGAATGACCACACTCAGTATGCCACACCAGTGGCACTCAGAAGTCTAAATGGGGTACCAGCTCCTCCAAAACATTTCCCCTGTGGGGAATAAACAACATACCACGAAGTCTAAATTTCCATTTTAATTACTCGGCATCTTTATCCAGCATATTTATATGCATCCCACTGTATTTTTAAGAGTTGCTATAGCTTTACTTAAAAGTACAATCTGCTTCAAAGTGAAGTTAAAACTTACCTTACACTTTCCATAAGTTACCTGCTAAGCATGCAGCAGTCTACTTTCTTTTCTTTTTTTTTTTTGTATTGGCCCACTTCTTGAGAAAATGCTAACAACAGAAGTTCTGTATTCCACATAGGCTTTTTCTCTTTTGATTTTGAAAATGGTTTCATGAGAACAATAATAAAACAATATACAAATGAAATCCAGCAAAATCAAAGTAATCTGAAATTCTGTTGGCCAATTTATGATGCTGACTTTGCACAATGAAATATTATTTCGCTATTCTTTATAATAGCTAAAAAGTGAGAGATTACAGCAGGAAGTGTAAAAAGTAGGCCCTGCATTACCCTCAACTAGTTCTTCCATTTTTCCCTCTATTACTCTAGAACAGTATTTTCTATACTCATGTGAATTTCTTTAATATCTTTTCAATCACTGAAATAGCATCAACAGTATCAAGCCTAACTTCCTTTCTCCTGATTCCCATTTTCTTCTGTGTTTTCTCAGCCTGGACAATGGACTTATTTTTAGCTATTTTTATTTTCAGGTTTTCCTGCCTTAACAGAAAACCACAAGCATTGGACCATTTTCCCACCCAAAATGCAGCTGCAAAGTCCATCTCTCTAACCCAAAACAGTTCCAATTATTCTGAAGTAACTCCTGTCAGATGTTTATTTAACTTGTTCTTAAAAAACCCAGTATACAGTACCTGGTTGCACTAATCCATCCTTTAGAGCTGAACTCACCTGACCTCACTTTTAAGCATATGAAGTTAGGCAAGGTAAACCCCAGGAGTTACGAAATTTCACACATGCAAGTAGTACTTTATTTTCTATTGTCACATGCAACTGAAATTAACTTATGTATTAGTGGTTTATATGTTAATAATAATTTTATATGTTTATATCTATATATCTTAATTAGTCAATGTTGTGGCTTCATTTTTTCAACAGACTGACACAATTTCACAATCTTGATGTTGAATACACACTCACTTTCCTGAGGTTCAGTAGTTCTTGTTAGTGCTATTATCTAATGGACAAGGAGAGAGCTGCCATTACCCCCCATCTAATGACATTGGGGTAGATCTCATTCGAGTCTCCAAAGTGGCAAGGGTCCATCCCTCTTGTGCAGGTTCCATGGCATCTTACCAGCCAAGGCAGTGCACAGCCAGGAGAGCATCCAAACACCACAGGGTGACACTACAGACAAAACCAAAACTCCAAGCAGATCCAAACTTTAGTTCACTTCAGAGGCAACAGTCACTTATTTCCAATCAAACATACTTAATAAATTTTAAAAACATAAAAAAGGCAGTATAGAAAGATGCAATTCTCAAACATTATTTTAAAAAAATAGTACAAAATTCACAATAATGTACTAATTTCAGCAGTCAAAAAATAAACTTTTGCTGTGTAAGAAAAGCTCTAATGTCCTTATGGAAATTTAGCAGGAGGTGGAGTTTTCCAAAGCAATACTGGTGACAGGACTCGTCATTCTCCATTGGACCCCTCTTCATTCATTCTGCAGTCACTGGATGGAAATACACAGACACAAACATTTATGGGGCTAAAAATAGCTACCAAAACACTTCAAGTGGATCAGTTTCTTAATCCAACCCATAGCTCAGCTGCACAGTTCTGCCAGCATAGAAGGCACACCAACAAATACTAACATGGCCCATTGCTATCGTAGCTCATTCCTTTTATCTGTCAGTGAATTCTGTGTCTCTCTAAATATCAATAAATTTCTTTTTAAGTGTAACACTTCAGAGCATTTTCAGTATTGGTCATTGCATTTGTTACGTTTCCTACCTTAGACAGCATACCAACCATTTAATTTGTATTATGCTAATTGCTTCCCTTGTTATCTTTCCCTCAGAAACTTAGTTCACCTAAGTCAAATGAAGAAAAGTCAGAATACTGGCTCTACTGCAAATTACTGTCAAAGTTTCCCTTGAACTTCAAACAAGTCACAATTTCATTCAGTTTGTAAATATTCTTAAGCTCGTGTAACTCATACACAGCTGTCATCTACATTTCCATGTCTACCTTTCCTCATTAACATTTTATTTAGATATCAATGATATTGTTATCAGCACAAAATGTAGCTACACTGATCTTCATTGATACACTGTTATCTCAAAACACTTGTAACTTTTATGTTAATAGCATAAAAGAAAACTGCATGACAACAGTGTGCCAGAAATGCAGGATTAACCTAAGCAGCAGCAAAGATCAAAGAAGTACTTTTGCAGATTAGTTACATAAAAGGAAAACAGAAAATGTGACAGTAGGAGACAGAAGTATCTAGGACTGAACTGTTTACAGGCACAGGAAAGGGTTCTCACAGCAACATTTACAGAGAAGGTGGGGAAAAGATGTGTATATATGTGGCACAAGGAAAAGAGAATCCAGATGCCTACCAGAAAGATTAAGATTTGAACAACCTCTTTCACAAGATATTGTTAAATATCTTTAATGATGTGATTTGTGTATCAGCTCGGTTCTGGATTAACCACGGTTACCAAGGACGTGTAATTTAAAAGAAGATAGTATTTGCTCTGAAGACGTATGCCTGGAAATGTCCTTGCAAAGATTATGGAACACTGTCATATCAAAAATCCTTATTTACAACATGGCTGGTTTACACAAAGCCATTTTAAAATGGAAAGACTATTAAGAAGCTATCTTATTTTCAATATAAATTATGCTATTCTGGTTTTTCATGTTATTTATGGCATACAACAAACTCAGAAGTTAGGAGACTGACTTTCACTTTGCAGCACTTCTACAGCAGCACAAGTACATTAGGTTGACATAGAGCTTTATTCCAGTGTCTTTATTCCAGGTCTGGAAGGCCTGTTTTCCTGCCTCAAATTAGGGATTTTGACTATTCACAGTTTAGGTCCTTGTTTGCGGCAGCTGTCTTAAACACTTGAAAACTGTTCTGTCCATTAGATGTCCCTTGAGTCTCCTTTTCTCTATGCAACACCACTCTTCAGTTTCTCTCACAGACATCCACCCTGGACCTCATTTCTCTGCCCTATGCCGGCGTCCAGTGTCTTTCCTGAACCGCAGCAGAGTGGGCAGAACGCAGCTGAAGGCCTGTTTCAGACACGGAAAAGCACTGGTGCAGGTTTTTACACACAGAAAAGGTAGGCTGTCACAGCATGAACCACTGCAGAGGGTGAGAAAACATTCCTGTGAGATTTGTACATTTCCCATGCCTTCTTCCCGGGGTCGGAAACCGTCTGAAAACTAATAAAAACAACATCCTGAGTCTCCTCTGTCTCTACCAACAACCAGCAAAGTGTTGGACCTGTGCAATACGACCTGCTAGGGCAGCCTGCAGGAGAAGTGCAGTGGCAGCTGCTTTAGGAGAGGTGTGGTAGCTACAGCTGTAGAGAAAAGCAGCAATTCCCACTCACTTTGTCACTGTTCTAACCCCCAAAATTTGCAGTAATCCTCTCCATTCCTCAAAGCCTGGAGGCACAAGGAATCCCCTGCAAGACTTTGTGCTACAGAGCACAAAATTCATTTTTGCCTGTGTTGTGGAAATACTGTGACCCCATCTGGCTGTACTCAGCCAGGCCAAGCAGACACAATACAAGGATCCTGTTCACACACCCCTCAGCACTGTCTGACTTCTTCTGACATCATGATATTGACTCAGGACAAGGCAATTTTCTGCAAAATTGCTCATATTATATTATCTTCATTACTAACCAGCTCCCAGAATGAAGAAGAAAAATTTTTAATCTGATAATAAAAAACACATAAAACATCTGTATCTTTTAGCTACTGATCCTAGGCTTTACCACATCATATTTTAGAGGTCTAAATTACATGGTAGTGCCTCATTAAGTTTTCCCATTAAGAAATACGATTATGAGATCAATTTGCTCATTCAGTAGTGTCCGTAGCCTGGATTAAATATATGTATTTTTTAAAACGATGCTTATGAAGCTAAAAGAAAGTATCTTCAAATTATTCTTTTTCCTTGTAACATCATGTTCTTTAAATGTGTACATATGCAGTAAGAGCAAAGAAAAAATCTACAGAGTGCAAAAATTATAAGTCTGCATGTCTCTTCATCACACCCATTGCACCTTCCTTCCCTGCCATTCCCTCCCTCTAGCAGGTATTCATAACTCTTCTGTCTCAGACTCTCCTATATTCTTATTAACGTTGTGTTTCAACTAATTTGAAAAGCAGACACCCAAATGATACAACAAATTAAGTTATGAGAAGGCAAATCTGCTCTCCATGCAGGGCCTGGGAACAGATTTGTGAGTCTGCTCAGTGTTTAAGGATAAGCCTGACTCAATGCAATCACATGTTTTTAAAAGCCAAAATGTGTGCTTTAAATGAGCATGACCACCACAGGAAATGATTTCTGTAATTTCAGCCTTTTAAACACTTTTCCTTGCAAAATTTCATTGACCCACTTTCTACCTTATAGACATCTCCTGAGGGGTTCTGCATTGTTGAAGTCACAGCCACGTCGTATGTATCAGCAGTGAACAGCCTGGAAAGTCTGGAAAAGAAAGAAAGAAAACAAGAGATGTTTATTTGCAGTACAGAAGCTGAGGAATAACCACTGTGCCTATGCACATCGTGGCTGTGTGACCAGCCATGGCTCGTGGCTGCTGGCCAAGCAGCCTCCAGCCATTTTCATGCTGTTCTACATGTCAAAATAACCAGGCTGTGGTTACACAAATAAGACACACTCTGTTGGGCATGGAAATAAACAACTGGTGTAATAATAACTACCTGCACTCTATTCTGGCTCTCTGGTAGGTTGAGTCAATTCCATTTCAATGAAAATATTATTTTACAGATTTTCCGTTAACTCTGAGTTTTTTCCATATTTTCAGTTCATTTGTTGAACTCTATTAGCAGTTTACATATAACAGAAGTTACATGACAAAAATAAGTCTTTAAAAATACCTAATTGTATAATTATATGCATAGAAAACAAAAATAAACATTTACCGTGAGAATGTCTTTGAAGCATTCTTAAACTGTGGTCTCTCTGTGGTTTAGATGTTTATTTGTGTCTATTAATATGGACGGTCAATTTAAATTTTATATGAAAAAAAAAGTGAAATCATTACTGTTCAACACAATTCTTTGTGAGACTGAAATTATAATCAGAAAACTGTTCCTGTTTAATAAAGCCAGATGGTGGCTCAGGGTCCCAGACACCAAGTGACAATGCTGCTTGGCCAGATTCACTGCTGAGAAAAGTGGATATTATGAATCTAAGAGTAGATTAAACATTTGTATAACAGAACTTCCTGGGAAATTGGCTTGAGTGAGCTGTTCAGCTAAGACAGGGGTGTGGAGGAAGGAGGTGGGATTGTCTTTTGCCAAAGGGTTTCAAGGCCAGGCTGGATGGGGCTCTGAGTAACCTGGTCTAGTGGAAGATGCCCCTGCCTGCTGCAAGGGATTGGAACAAGATGATCTTTAAGGTCCCTTCCAACCCAAACCATTCTATGATTGTGTGATTACTACAGGAAATTTTTCTGATTTCCTTTTCCATTCTGTTTTGGATAGTTTTGGACAGCTCTCTGTACAGCTGCACCCTGTCTGTTGGTAATGACAGAGGATTAATAGAGAGGACAAATCAAAACCACGTTTGTTCATTTTCTGTTAAATTCTCATACACTTAGAGTATATTCATGGAGCAGCACAGAGAAGCTGGCCTTTAGGTCCCCTGCTTATATTTCTAAACTAAAAGCATAACCTTGGAAATCTATTCATTACCTCAAATCTTGGTGTAATTTATTTATTTACTGCAAGTCACACCATCAAGTGCCTGAAGCTGGCAGAAAGACTCTTTTTCATTTCAAAAATGTAATGGTTCAAATAAACCCTATTGTCCACCTCTGGTCATCCCAGCCTCTATACCACAGGCACATCTGTTGAACAAGCTTCCAAAGGAACCTACGAACTCATTTCTTTCAGTTTGAATGGCAGGAATTTTTCTTCCATAAACCTGTGCCAGTACAAGCACATAAAAGAAGAGTTCTTACTCCTTGAAACCTTCTCCAACACACCAATCTGCCTTTCAGCATCTTGCAGGTGCCCTGTTAGGTCTAAAACAGGCAAATTATGTTGAGCTTTTCTGGATACAGTACGTGGAATTTTACCTGGTATTCCATAGACACCTAGGTATCTGAAATCTACTTATTGAGCTCAGAAATTTTTCAGAATTTTTTTCAGCAGTTTTTCAGAAATTGAGGCACAATCTGCATTTAAAATGGTATGTCCGTGAAAATCACCAAGTTTTAATGTGCAATATCTCTGTTGGCAGTTCGTTCCAGGGGTCAGCCAGACGCAGAGCTGTGTCTTACATATTTGAATCCATCCATGGCTCTTGTTAAATTTACCTTCACTAACCTCAAGAGCTTTTTAGTGCTTTTTTTTCCCTCTATACAGGCACTGATGCGATATGGCCAAGTCACCACCTAGTGTTCTTCTTTTGCTAAGTTTGAGCTACTTACATATTTGACCTTGCAACTATTTTAAGCATTTTTTTTCCCCCACACCTCTGCCAGCTCTTTTCATGGCACCTTTTCCAGTGTTTCAACATCCTATCAAGAGTGTGGGTTTCAAAAATGGTATGATGATTCCACTGCTCTGCAGTGCTGAGGAGTGGCAAAGCAGCGCAGTCACACAATATAATTAACTTTTAAAAGGACTTGGAGACCTATAAGGAGCTATGCTCGATGCAGTAAATCAGGACCAGGTAAGTTGTATTGGAGTAGTTCTGCACTGAATTTAGATGCCTTCCTCACTTCAATGTGACCACCTCACCGGATGGGATACACCACACTGGGGACCTGATGTCTTCCCCCTGGAGCCATCTCTGCTCCTTCTTCAGGCGTCTCCAAGAGCCACACAGGTGTGAGCAGGCTGCGGGTGCTGTGTGGCAGTGTCACACAGTGGATGACCCCCGGGGGCGATGGAAGTGACAAGGGCAGGACAATCACCTGCTTAGACTGGCTGGTGGTGCTTTGCTTGATGCCAGCCACGCTCTGGGGTGCATCAGGCACAGCACTGACAGCTGGCCCAGGGAGGGGATTCTCCCTCTGCTCTGCGGTGCTGTGGCCGCACCTCGAGTCCTGTGCGCAGTTTTGAGTGCCACAATGCAAAAAAGACATCCAAAGGAGGGCCACAAGGATGGTGAAGGGTCTGGAAGGGAAGCCTGATGAGGAGCAGCTGAGGTCACTTAGTTTGTCCAGCCTGGAGGAGACGGAGGGGACACCTCATTGTGGTCTTCAACATCCTCATGAGGGGCCAAGACAGGGGCAGACA
>VZRS01000311.1:96445-147529 GCA_013398055.1 Ifrita kowaldi | reverse complement strand
GCCCGCGCAGGGAGCGGCGGCGCGGGCGGGCGGTTTGTGCGCGCTCCCCGGCCCGCTGCTGCCGTGGCCGCCCGGTGCCGGGGGGTCCCTGCAGCGGCCCCTCTGCCCCTGGGGCTGGGACGGGCACCGCATTTCGCCCAGCACCCGGCCTGTGGTGTGACTCCTGCCCGGGGAGCTGGGGCTGGGCCGGGCGCTGCAGGAGGCGGTGTGGGTTTGGACACAGGGCACTGGAATCCATTGACCAGTGGGTCTCTTGCTCTGTTTGCTTTTCCAGATCCGCTGGGGTAAACGCCCCTTGTGACACAGGAACCTCTCCAGATGGCCCAGGAGGCTTTAGCATCTTGGTGTGTCTTATGAGGCACGTTATCTCGTATCTCCCTGCCACCAGTAAGTATTGCCCAGCAGCGTGTGCGGTTCTGCGCACAGCGAACATCCAATGTAAATTTTCCTGGAAGTGGTGGCTGCTTAACAGGACTGAGGTTGGTTATGGAGGAGAGGCCGGGTAGATGGTGAAGTTGCATTAGAAGTATCTTGAGTGCTCTCCTGTGAGGTAGGATTCAGTGGACTTAAACTTATCCCTGACAGACATTTCCTTAATTGGCTCTTACAGATTATGAAATTCATGGAGTGGTTTTCCCTTCTCTCCGAGGTAGCCTGCTTCCATGCTTAGCTATCACTTATAGTCAGAATTTTTCCTTAGTAGCTGACCTAAATCTTTGTTGAAACTAAGCTGATTATTATCATGCATTATCCAGACTATACCGGGAGAACAGTGGATGGATGTTCTGTCACTGGGCTGGTGGATGTTCTCAAGTTTCGACTCACAGTCTTCTCCAGACAGAGAACTCACTTCCTCTGTTTCTCTGATCCCTGAGCTTTGTTAAGCATTTCCATCATCCTTGAACTCAGAAGTAGGTGCAGTGGAGATAGTGTTAGCAATGAGGAAGTGGGGTAATTATCTCCCTTGTGTATGGCATCTCTCTTAAAACATTCCAGAATGAATTATTCTTACTTGGCAACATTCTCCCGTTACTGAACTAGTCAATTCATGATCCACTGTAAGCCAGATCCTTTTTTGCTATACCTCTACCTAGGGAATTATTCCTGGGTAGGTATCCAAGTTGGTGGGTTTTTTCTTTACTAAGTGTATTATTTTGCATTTGTTATTAGGTTGAAAAGAAGTTACCTTGGTCATAAAACCATAACTTTCTGTACAATTTGAATCTTTGAAATCTTGCAATCCTGTTCCTGCAAGTTTATGGTCATTCCCAAATAATTAAAATACTGAGTAGTGCCAGGCCCTGCACATTGTGATAAACTCTTCCAGTTTGACAGTTTTTACTTTCTGAAAATCTTTCTTCTTGTTCTTCGTGTTTCCTACTACAACTGCAACTCATTCTGTGCCATGGCTTTGCATCTGAGCCTAACTGTATGGAGATCATAAATTAGGAAACCATCAATTCCTTTGAACTGGCATTTGTGCACAGAGTAGGCATTGCTCACAGCTCAAAAATTAGAAATATGTGTAAAATCCTGGAGTTTTCCAAAGTGTTGATGCCTTGTGTATGTCTTCTTTTAAATTCTTTTCTTGTTAGGGTCCTCAGAAAAAATCTATTTCGTGCTAACTTTCTTCAAAATTGAATTTTCTTTCTTAGAGAGCTTTCTGGGATAACCATCCAAATGCCTCATTCTCACACGCTTAATACAGGATCAGATTTGTAGATAATACATTAATGCTTGGTTGTACTTGTAAGGGATTACTTCATCTGGCCACAATGGTCCAGGAAGTTGAGAGTGAGCAGCAGCGATATTTTGAGAATTGTTGATATTGAAGTAATTAGAAAATATTCTGAGAACAGCAACTTACTGATTAGAATGAAAGGACTGGTCTTGTGATGAAAATGCAGCAGAAATTTGATGGTAAGCCTATAGAAATAGCAAGGTTTTTTTCTCTTAAAGTTGCATTTCATGGTGGAAACATCATAAACAAAACAATTATTGGGCTGGGAATTTAGCATAGGTGAACATTACATGTATATTGACTTCACTGGAAGGAAGAGTCCAGCACTGGCAGGGTCATAAGCTAAATAATCATCCAGATATTGTCCTCTATCCTCTGCAATAATTTATTTTTCCTTCTCATTCTGTTCTGCGTAGATGTTTCACTTTAAAAGTCATGGAGCTGGGAAAGGCAAAGCTGCTGCGAACTGGCCTCAACGCCTTGCACCAGGCCATTCACGCCGTGCACGGGCTGGCCTGGACGGACGGGAAGCAGGTGATCCTGACCGCGCTGCATCTGCACAACGGAGAGCCCAAATTCGGTGACTCGAGCGTGGTGGGTCAGTTTGAACACGTGCACGGGCTGTACTGGGGCCCGTGTCCCGCCGAGGCCCCGGCCCTGCTGGCGGTGCAGCACAAAAAGCACATCACCATTTGGCAGCTCTGCTTCAACGGTGCCGACAGGAACAAGCTCCTGGTTTCCCAGATCTGCGACATCAGCGAGCCGTACCCCGTGCTCCCCCAGGGCTGCGTGTGGCATCCCAGCAAGGAGGTCCTAGCTGTGCTGACCACCCGGGACGCCTCCGTCTTGCCCTCTGTCCAGCTCAACAACTCCAGAATTAATGCGGACATCAAGGGCAGCGGGCTCATCCACTGCGCCTGTTGGACCAAGGAAGGAGATCGCTTGGTCGTCGGGGTGGGCAGTGCCCTCCATTCTTACATTTGGGATGATGCTCAGAAAACACTGAGCGCTTGCTCTTTTTGCCCAATCTTTGATGTGGGAGGCTACATCTGTGCTGTGGAAGCTACACAGAATTTACAAGTTGCTGTTGCTACAGAGCTCCCTCTGGACAAGATCTGTGGCTTAAATGCTGGTGTTGCCTTCGAAGTTCCATCAAGCATTGAAACCGAGTCCTTCCCCTCGCAGTCCAGCTTGTGTGGGGAGGAAGAGTATTCTTTGGATGGAGGGAAGAAGTCACTGGACTCTGAGAAGCCCTTGTCTGTGGTTACATCTCCCGTGGATCTAACTCACATACTTTCTAGCAAGCAAGGTGTTGATTCTAGCCCTCTCCTTCACCTGAGGCCCAAGGACTACCTAACGGGAAGTGGCCAAGATTCCTCACACCTCATCTTGGTGACTTTTGAAAGAAAGGTTACCTCTACCAAAAAAGTGAGCATCCCAGGCATTCTGGTTCCTGATATAATGGCTTTTGACTCCAAAACTCAAACTGTCTCTGTTGCCTCCAATACTTGTAACGTTATTTTAGTCTATTCACTGACTTCATCCAATTTACCCAATATTCAACAAATTCAGCTAGAGAAAAGCGAGAAGCCGAAAGGTTTGTGCTTCTTGACCAATAAATTGTTACTGATACTGGTTGGAAGACAAAAATTCACTGACCCTGCTTTTCTTCCCTCTTCAAGATCAGACAAATACATGATCCGATTGATGATTAAGGAGCTAATATTTGAAATGGGTCCTTCAATGTCTGTGTCAGCTGATGGCAGCTCCAGTTTGAACCTTACCAGTGTTCCTCATGATCCCTCTAGAGAGGTCCACCCTCTCAGCCGGGGGCTCCTGATACCAGATCGCTCTGCCCTCCAGTCTCCTACAAGCCGAAGGAAACTCATTGAAGAAATCAGGAGTCCTGTTTATGAACAAAACTTGGTGTTGAACATCAGCAACCTCAAAGACAAAAAGATTTCCATGAATTTTCCTCCAGCTGTCGAGACTCTGGATGCTGAGCCAGTTAATCGGAGTGTGGCACTGTCTAACGCTTCGAACAAGCCGACATCACCAAAAAGACAGCTTGAGGCAGCTTCCAAAATACCCAATTCTTACAAGAATAACCTGTTCAGTGAAAAGGAGGCGAGTTACTTTTTGAAAAATGTGGAAAAATTGTCTGGTAACTTCACAGAATTGCAGCACCATCTCTGTGAATTAACTGAGCTGCTAAAATCTGGGAAGAGAAATCTTCCAGTGTACCCATCTTCTCAGGAACCTTCTTTCATTAACATCACCTGCCAGGTAATGTTAATATTGAAAGCTTTAATGGTGAAACCTGTTTATGGCTGTATATTCTTTGTAATGCTCAAGTACAGTCAGTAGGGTTAGATTTCCATCCTGTTCCTGCAGGTGGAACTATGGTTATAAATCCCATTACTCTGCAGGCTTCCAGTGTTTTTAAAGCAGTGGGATATCCAAGAATGTGCAGCTCCCTGTCCCGACCTCACACTGGGCCAAGCCCCTCAGCTCTGCACTGAGTCTGCTGGGACTCCAGAGGACCCACATGTGGCCGCTCAGTTGCAGAATTAAAGCCCTGTATGGAGTTCTAGGAAGGGAATACTTTTCCTAGGCTACTTCTAAATCTTGTTGAATAAAAGTTTAGACAAGTGAAGATTTCCATGTGTGGGAATTGGTATCAATCTCCTGCTGTCCTATGAGGAAAACTAAAATAATGAAGACTGTAACAAAAGCAAATTGCTTTGGCTTTGAAACAGGAATGTTGCTAATTAGCATTGAGAGTACCGTCCAAGGAGGAAAGAGACCCTTAGGGATGCAATAGATAATTCCATTAACATAGCTTAAAAATGGATTTGAAGTGAAATTTCATGTGAAAAACCCTTTCTTTGGCTGAAAGATTTGCTCTTGCAGATCTCATGCTAGAAAGGGTAAATTACCTGATTATCAAAACCTGGCACAGATCTACTAGGTGGCTTCTAGAATTCAAATTAATAAACCTTAGTCAATATTCAAAGCAATTTGAACTGTCATTTCCCTTTCAATTAGCTCTTACTTATAAGCTTTATTATTTCCAAAAATTACCAACTTTTGTAGCATTGATCTCTTAAGTTCTAGATCATATTCCCTCACTCTCTTCACTGTTTCCCATTGTAAACATTTAATAATTGTAATAACAGATCTAGAAAATGCTTTGTTCTGCCCTACTGGGCATGTTCTTTGGAGATGCTTTTTGGATTTAAGGCTTGGGGCAGTGATGGTCAGGGGTGGGACAAACAAGCCCTTCTGAGCTTGTTCCTCATCCCAACATCCGTGAGCAGGAGCTCTCAGCTCTGAAATTGTGGATCAGGGATGGATGGGGGGACATGGGGATGGAAAACCTGCAGCTTTACAAACTCCCTGGGGAAATGTCCCTCACGGAAGGATGAGGATGAGGATTGTGCTGTGGATGAAGCTTGTGGTTTCTTCAGCAGCAGTGCATGATTTTCTCTCCTGTTGTTGTGACGTGCTGGATGAGCACTGTTCCTTGCTGCTGTCGCTCACTCATCAGCACTTTGAGAGCTGAGACTTTAAAGGATAAATCTTGCAAACAGGTCTGAATGTATGTAGCATTTGACTTTCTGTAAATGATGCCACTGAAGACACATCTGTGATCCTGTTTTGATTAATGCCATTTTAACGATACATCACAGTAGCTAATGACTGTTTCTTGCATTTGCAGAAGCAGCTTTCCAAAAGTGATGCAGATGAAAGTCGAGCCGTTCTTCTGTGTGGTGGTAAACTCCGCCTAAATATCATCCAGCAGCTCTTCAACCTCTCCCTTGTAGAAATGCAGCACGGTATGTTGGGATTATCCAAGAGTACAAACACTTCAAACACGTTGCCAGAGAAGCTGTGGATGCCCCACCCTTGGAAGTGTCCCAAGGCCAGGCTGGATGGAGCTTGGAGCAGCCTGGTCTAGTGGAAGGTGTCCCTGCCCATGGCAGGGGGATGGAACTGGATGAGCTTTAAGGTCCCTTCCTCCCCAAACCATTCTGTGATTCTTCCTGACATTCTTAGGAAGCAACAGCAATATGCATATTCCATCCAGGAAAAAACCCAAGGAACAAATAATGAAAGATTAATAAAATTTTGCCTTTTTTTTTTTTTTTAATAATGTGAAAATTCTTCTCTGAATCTTCTTTTACTGAGAAGAGTCTTTGCATTATGAAAAAAAGAAGAGCAAACTTACATATTGATGCCCCCTTATGAAGTAACTAGTTATACAGGAAAGTTACTTTCAACCAGTGTTTTACTTCTTGTCAGCTGTTCTAAAGACAGAAGTCTGAGTAACAAGGAGGGTAGGGTTGACTGGTGGTTTTGGGAGGACAGGATTCTGTATTTTAATTTGTAGCTCCAGCATCTAGTCTGCTTTAGGAAATCCTGTAGCACAGAAGCAGCTCTGTACACTTCAGCAGTGCATTTCATATCAGCTTTTGCTGTGAAGAAAACTGCCTCTCTTACTGCTGTGGTCTCCTCTGCTGTTACCAGTTCATGCCATGCCCATCCCATGTGTCTGTCTATGTGTCAATTCTGAGTGTCTCACTCTGGGCAAAGGTAGAAAACACACTTTGGGATATGATCCCTCACTACTACAGGTATTCCCTGTGCTGCATTCCATCTACTTGCCCCCTGTATCTGCTCTCTGCCTGCTTATAGATCACTGAGCAACCATCCCAAAGCCTAAGGCTGCTGTTCTTGCCATTGTCCAAGTTTTATTTCTCCTAATGAGTTGTTGGTGGAATATGTTTGTTTGAACTATACAGATGCAAATTAGGAATGGTATTTTCAAATCCTGAGTTGTATTGATTTTCAAGTCTGGTCCAAATTAAGCCAAAAGATTAGAGGGTTGTGTGCTTTTAAGCTACAATCTGCTTGTGACTTCACTTGTGATGTAAGGTTACATAATGTAAATTTACAAACAGCTGGAAATGCTTCTCTGAATTCCCTTACCCGCCATGAGCACTATTTTCTTGCTTCATCAGCTTAATGGATAAAAATATAAAATTTTTCTGGTTTATCTGTATTGGTAGAAGTCAGGGTTTCAGATTCAAATTGTAAAACAAATGTTCATGGTGAAGTCAAATAGCAAAAGAACTAGAGATGTTTGATTTGTACAGTATTTTAAAGTATTTCTTCCTTGTTCTTCATGGAATTTAGTATAGTGAAATTACGTAATAAAAGCAGTTCCTGTCGTCTTTATTACATTAATTTGTCATTAATTTACTACATCTCTGCTTTTTATAGTATCTACACAGCTTTAGCACTGTGAAATAGCTTATCAATGCCTAATTAAAACCAAGTGTGGATGCTTATGAATTCTGTTCAGAATTTCATTCCTCCTCCTCATTTGAAGTGTGCATTTATTATTGTCTCATTTCCTTGCGGCAAAATCCATCATAGTTGCCAAGTGTCCTTTATTTTTGAGGTTGTACAACCTGTACTTTTCTGTACAGCTGGTATACTTTTTTTTTTTTCTAGAAAGCTGTAAATATACAGAAGCATTCAATTCTAGAAGAAATTTGGCTTTTTACCTTAAACATACCCTAATTACACAAAAATTAACCAACAGCCATGTGGTTGTCTTCACAGGTTCCTCTTGGATTGTTCTCACAGCGGACAGCGAGGGCTTCATCCCATTAACGTTTACATCCACACAGGAGATCCTCATCAGAGATGCCAGTGCAAAAGGCTACGGTGCCTGCTCCTCCAAAACTTTGGACATCATCAGTTCCACACAGGGGTGTAGATCCACTTCTTCTGAAAGTCTGGATATCACCAGTTCTCTGGAAGTCCTCAGGGACTGCTCCTCCAAGACCTTGGACAGCAGCAGCCCTTCAGAACAGCCCAGCAATTAAAATGTAGGTTTTGACAGTGGTTTTGCAATGCCTGTCTGATAATGGGAGGTTTTTATGTTTACTGTATGGGGCTGCAAGTTATCAACACAGTCGCAAATCTCTGTACGATTTCTATAATTTTTTTTGTTGCATTGTAAATTATTTATTTGATCCTTGGAAACATTAACTTTTTTTATACTGAGCAGTGTTTTTTAACTATGCTTCTTGCAGTACAGATGAGATTGAAAATGTGTGTTCTTACAAGTTTCTGAGCTCAAGTTTCCATCTTGGTCTTTAATACATTGGTGTTTTTAGATAATAGTAAACTTGGATAATAAAGAAATCCTTGAAAATGCTGCATTGTCCCTCGTTTCCTCTCTTCTGCTGAAGCCTGAAATACTACCCTGGTGTTATTTAGGAGCAGTGCCTGCAGAAGTGTAGCTGGGTTTGCACTGGTGTAAGCACCAGTGTAGGGTCATGGAGTTTGGGACAAAGTAGGATTATGTGGAACTTCCATATTGTGTGGAAGTGAGATCCTTTTCCCCTCCTGTACCTGCCCATAACACCTCTCTGCTTCCATCTCTATGGATTTGGGGAAGTGGTTGTCACGTCTCACCTTTTGTGATGAGAACATCCAGTTAAAGTCTGACAGAAGAAAATGTTCTATGGGCTTTTGTAGTGAGAGAGAGAAAATGCAGAGGGGAAATTCAGAAAAAGTTTATGTAAGCATAAGTTTATGTAACATGGATTGCAGCACTGAAGAAAAGACTAATCCAAGATTGCTCCCCATAAAATCACAGCATGATAACATTAAGCAGTTTATCAGGCTTTCACAGTGGCACTTACTGTGTGAGAAGGCATCAAGCAACTAGATTATAGAATTGGAGCTGCTGTCTCAGGACTAAGATAATCTCTTATTTTTTCATTGCCTATTTGGAAATTTAGCCACTGTCAAAAGAAATCTGTCCGCAAAAATACTGTATTAAAGATGCAACACTAGCAAAAGCTGCAGAGTGCACTCAGCATTGGGTGGTGAAAGTACAAGTTACAGCTCTTGATGAACAGCGGAGGAGGAAAAGAGGTGAAATAATTTGGCAGTCGTGGGCTCAGTCCTTTACATAACAACTATAACTTCTCAGTAATTGTCACTGTTTAATCAGAAACTGGACCATGATTACACCTGTCCTTACCAGAAAGTCACTGAATCCAGAGCCTCAGCACTGGGTGTGGGTTCAAAGCACACTGGATGCTGGGGATGGTCCATGTTTCTTCACAGCTGCCTGACAGTCCTTTTTCATGCCTGTTCCTGGTTCCAACATCCCACTAACCCATGGGAGGAGACAGTTAGGGCTGAGCACTCTTGGCTCTGCAGAACACCTTGACCTTGAATTTCTCATGCCTCAAATGCTGCTTCTGTAATTTTGTTATGCAACCAAACAGGGTATGAAAACTAGCTGCTTATTTTGGAATTGTTACTATTTGTATTAGATCGACAAAAGACAGTGTATCCCTACCAGAAGTGTGCTTCATCTCAGGTTGCACCAAACAGATCTGTGGAGTTCTTCCAGCTCCCCAGGTGAGCACCAAGGACTTAGCTATGCACAGGACATTGCTGTGCGGGGTAACTGGAGCAGACACCTGCTAAAAGCTCTTAATAGTTTGGTCAACAGATGACACTGGTTCTTCGTGGTGTGCTCTGTGCATGTGGACAAATACTGCATTTAAAATGTAACCCTAGGAATATTGGAAGAATGAAATCCTAATGTTAAGAGACTTGCTTATTTCATGGAATCACAGAATCATGTGCCAACCAACACCCCCAAGTATTTACTGTCAGGGCTGCTTGATTTCTAATCAAAAGGCCATTTCTAAACTTATGGGATTATCTGTGCCAAAGCTAAATGTTAAAAGAAGGCCCAAATCATTGAAAAAGTACCAAGCCTAATCCAAGAATCCTTAAAAGAAGACTGCAGGGTTTTAAGGAACCTTCTGTTACGGCTTTTCTTTCATGCCTACAAGTCCCGTTGGGAATTCTGGAGTTGCCCATTCTCTCTGCTTGGGCAGCTCAGCCCAGCTGAGACTTTGCCAGGAGTCTGGGGTGGCTGCTTCATCCCACTGATGTCAGCAGGTACTTCTGTGCACTGAGAGTCATGATCCAACACAGCCAGCAACTGTGGGAATTGCTGAACCTGCTGGATGTCGAAATGTGCAGATTCTATTCCATGACTTTGAAGGTGACCAAAGGGTGAGTTTATTTTGGAAACACAAGGGAAGTCTTCGTGGGCTGCAGCCAGTTTGAACAGAAACTTCTCAGCCAATGTAAACCTGTTACATCATCACGGTGACAAGCCCTAGGCAGGCAAAAACATCCTCTAGGTAAAACAGATGAAATTCCATGATGATTCCACGTACCTCAGCAAAAACAGGCTGGCAGGGGATGGGTGCTGGGCCCCCAGAGTGGAGCTTTATCAGTGAAGCTGAGCAAACGACCATCAATTCCATGAGACCTGAGCAATCCTTCCTCACCATCTACAGCAGAGCACAGCAAAAGTGAGGACATACAGCTGAAGGGAGTAGCTGAAATTCATGGTCTCATCTAAGATCACTTGGGATAAGAAATAGATGAGGAAATAAGGTTTAGTTCTGCTCCCACACTTTCAGAGCAAACACGCATGTTTTCCTATCAGCAGAGCTGCTGCTGTCTAATGTCTCTAAAGTACTGAGGACCCAACCCCTCTGAAAAGTGCCACAGCTTAAATGTGCCCTCTCTTTGTTCAGCTCTGTTGTGCCCGTTTGTCTCTTCAGAGACTGTAAATTCTCAGGTGCAACATAGCAAAAAGTTTCCTTCTCTGCCTCGGGGACAGACGGATGCTGCTGTTTCATCTTTTGAATGAAGCTTCTCAGTGAGTTAGCATCTGGTTTGTGCAGCAGGTTTGGTGCTTTGTGAAGTGAAAGCCACCTGATTTCATACTTTCAGCCTACAGCATACACACATTCTTGTAACCATAATACTCAGCACTCTTGCTGAGTATCTGAACTGGGGAATTGCAGAGAGTTAAGGTAAAAAAACATACAGTGAAAATTGCATGAAAACAAAATTCCCTCCTGCATCCACCAGTTGTATGAATCCAACTGACCTTCCTATCAATCAGTCTAGAAGTTTTCTTAAGGAAAAGGCTATTGTAACATTTTCAGACTGTTTTTACATAACTACGATATGAAATTTATATGAGGTATATGATTGACCACTAAACTGCTGTAGTCTCTTGGATGGGACTTTGAGCTAACTTTCCTCATCTTACAGCTGGACAACAGATACCAGATCTGAAAGGACATGAGTTTCCCTGGTGGAAATTCCTCCTCTCAAGAAGCTTGATTTAATTCTGTGTTTTCTGTCTGCAGCCCAGAAAGGCAAGCAGAGAAGGAAGTGAACAAGTAATACTTAGAAACAAACTCTGAACCCAAAAGCAGTTTGCTTTAAGATGTTATCCACTTTAACTACTTTCCTTGGAATGCTGAAGGTGAATAAAGACGAGAGGAAGCAGAAATGATTGAATCAAGTAGCAATTCTTCTAAGGTGCAGGAGTGACTTAAGGAATTAGTACTCAGATCTTCAGAGCCCTTCCTGAAAACCCAGTGACCTGACACAGAAGGTCTCAGCCTTCAGGGACTCCCCAGGGACAGACAGATGTCCGAGGTAGTGTCCACCTGTTAACGTGGGGGACTCGGCACAAGGGATCTAATCCAGCTAAGCCAAGGCCGGTCAGCGAGCTCAGGGGCACGCAGGGGACAGCAAGGCAGGAGGGGAATGTGGAGCTGGTGGCCACCAGCATCCCCTCCATCAGTGCCTGGTGGCAACAGCAGCTCGGATATGGGGTTACCTGATCACCCGCCAGAACTCTCAGGGAGGGGGGTAACCTTGGAAGGTTTCAGCAATATTGTTAGGCAGGAAAGGGGATCAAACTGGGAAGAAAAGACTGGGTCGATGGTTAGACTTGATGATCTTAAAGGTTTTTTGTAACTGTAGTGATTCCATGATTTTATGACTGGTGACCAGCTCAGCTACTGACTACCAGTAACCAGCCCAGTGTGGAAGATTTGGGCTGCTCTCACTGTACTCAGCAAGGAGAAGGAATTGGACATGGTTTGCCTTACAGAGCACTACCCAGTGACACTTAACTCTGTTATCCTTCTCTTTTCTTCCCCTATTTGTTGGAATTGCTTGTGTGCAGGTGGGGAAGTGCTGTCCATTAGGCACCCAGCTGGTTTAATCCAATCTCCCATAGTCTTATTACTGTATTTGGATATTACCTGAAGGAGAACCCCTGGGGACTGAACCTGGCCCCTGTTACTGCCAAACAGCAGGAAGGCAAGAGGTTTACATTAGATTAGCATTTAATCTCAATGGTTGTCAACATAAGAATTTGCTTCTTTCAGTCGCATATTCTGAACATGTATAAGGCATAGATGTCATTTAAAACTGTCAAGGAGACATACAAATCTCATTCATTTTACTGCACCAACACTGAGCCCTAAGAAAAGAAAGTTACAAAAATAATCTTATCCTGCACTTAATCCTCCATTCTTTTGACTTACAAAAATACATCCATTTTCTCAACAAAATTACAACTCTGATAATGAAATAAAATAATGAACTTTTCGAAATATAAAAATAGTCTGCTTCATTTAATCGACAGAAGCTTTCTCTTTTCTTTTGGCAGTTCCCATTGCTGGTACCATATGCAAAGCGAGGACTGAGTACATTTCAGTGAGATAAAGATCACATTGTCCCTCTGGGAAGAAAAAAACCAGTTTATAATCAATCAAGTTTACCTTCCAAGAATCTGAATTCAGACTGGGTGTTATGCAGTTTTAGAGGCAACTGCACAACTGATCTAGAAATAATACCTTAAGCCACATTCAAATGACTCCACTCAACCCCAGCCAGCAGTTTCTGCAGCCCTTTTGTTGCTGGGCTACATATTCAGTTTCTATAAACCGACATGGACCCACCGCCTTGTAGCTACAGATTTATAGCAGCTGAAAACATAACCCATTAAAAAACATTAACAGCCTTTACTGGGGCTTCTGGTTATTTTTAAACATGACTATTCAGAAATACACAAATATTACAGAATAAATTGAATGCCCTAAACTGTTCTCTGTGATGTTTTGGAGCTATGTGATATTGCTACATAACTTACCTACTTCCAAATGCAGCAAATCTGCTATTTCAAATTCCATCAGACTCAAAATTGTAAACAGGCTTATGGTTTTTATTGTTGTAAACACATATGCCCCAGGCATACATATCTTGGTTTGTCCAAAAATTGAAACAAGAAAAAAACCAAAAAACCCCAGCCTTAGATGGCAACTCAACAGAAATCTTAAATGCAGTTAACTGTTACCCACACACACTCAAAATATACCCTTAGAAGCTCCCTCATGATTAGGTATTTTGCTGAATTAGGACAGTTCATAAGGCCTTTGACTTCAAACTTGCCTGACAAGGTTTCAGTATCAAATTTAATAAGACACTCCATGGTTGCATTGATTTTACTTCACAGTGTCCTTTGGCCAAAGCTTTCTCGGTGTCCAGTCCCAGCACTGTGAGCCACTTCCCAGATGGCCCTGAGTAAATTACAGGTGGCCACTTCCACTTTCTCTAGGTGCTCCCCAACAGCAGCAAGCCCATCCTCCAAAGGCACTTCTGGTACAGTAGAAGGCACCTCTCACAGAGAGACACAGTGAAGGCAGGGGGATGAAATTCCTGTCTTGTCTTGCGTTTTGCTAATTTCTTCAAGGTGAACAAACCTCTTGGATTCCTCACTCTTCCTCCCAGATTTAGATATGTCCTCAGAACCCAGTCATTTTAGGTTAAGCTTGGAGCCAGTTTCTGGAGGTCTCAGTAACTGCACTGACTACAGAAGCCAGGAATGAACAGGTCTGAACTTCAGTGCTCTGGAAGGTGCCTGAGGTTAGGTGTGTCTTTCATCTAAAAATTGTGCTCAACAGTGTACATCTATAGTAGAAATGAGGTTCTAGTTGATGTATCTGAAGCACTATACCATCCCTAACTGAAAAAAATCACCATTTAAAAGGCAGGTGTAACCTCATTATTACAAAATAGGTGCAAGCTGAGATTAATACGCATGCCATGGTGTTTCCTGAGGTAGGGAGCCTACACCATGTGAGAAATGGGTATCGTGATTACTTAAAGGTCAAAATTTAAAGGTATTTAAATTACATAATTTTTGGAAGGGACAACTGATTTTGCATATCCTTAGGGGAAATGTTGATTTTGAAAATGTTTTCATTCTCTGAGAGAGATCAGCTTATAGGTTTCAGAAGCAAGAAACATGGGTAATGGGAAATGTAGGGTTCTATTTCTTATAGAATCTATAAACTTAAATTACCTCGAAATCTCTTCCAAAAAAATGGGGGAAAAAAAATCATCAAAACATGTCCTCACCAGTGATTTGCTTCATTTCAAAACAAAATAAATCCTAACTTCATATAGTGTGCTTCAGGTACCCAAGTGCTTTCCAAACACAATAGTGTGCAATTTATAGGTAGAGATTGTGCTCAAAATCCACCCCAAC
Organism: Ifrita kowaldi; assembly: GCA_013398055.1. Classification (NCBI taxonomy): domain Eukaryota; kingdom Metazoa; phylum Chordata; class Aves; order Passeriformes; family Cinclosomatidae; genus Ifrita; species Ifrita kowaldi. The sequence goes on along the minus strand of VZRS01000311.1, from coordinate 133,310 downwards.
CTCCCAGGGTGAAGTATATTGTGAGTTAATATTTGGGTGGTGCAGCATGAATTGGACTCAATGACCCTCGTGAGTCTTTTCCAATTCAGAACATTCAAAAATTCTCTGGTCACATTTACACTTTTTTTTTCCCCTTGACCTATAAATGCATAAAATCTCCCATGAACAAGATCATAGCTTCCCATTAATCATCGGAAAACAACCAAAAAACCCCCAAGTCTTCAATAGCTTGCATTTCTGCACATGTGTAATGTCTTTTTTAGCACAGTGCATGGAGTTAGGTGTATATTTGCACAAAGGTGTCCTCTCTTGATTTCATTACTGATTATGTCAGAATCGTCCTTTGTCCTTTTTGATAAAATGTGAGCAGAGAAATGACCTGGGAAACTCTCACAGAGTTTTCTGGTGGGATGTGAGCCTGTATTTGGAAAGTTCAGAGCTTTCAGACAGAGGTGTCCTTTTTGTGGCCGTCCAAGTTCTCTGTGCTTTGATGGCTCCTTCTGTTAAAAGCAGAACAAATGATACATGAACACACTTCTGGCTTTCACTGCTGACTAATCAAGCTGAGTTTGGCAATCTCAAACAGCTGAGAACCTCCAGCAAGGTGTGGTTGTTCTGGACAATGACTGAAGCTCCTGAACAGAGGGACCAGGCCCATTTTAGATTGTTTACCCTGTCCCCTCCAGTCTGCAGAGAGGCCTGTGTCATATCTGCCAACCCTATGCACATATCTTGGATATATTAGGGCATGAATTGGTCCCAGACACTCAGGTCTTAGAATTGATCCCTTAGCATGGAAATCAATTTCCAATTCCAGTAAACTGGGATAATAAAATCAAGACAGAGTAACAACCTATTTTTTTTCATATTTTACCCATCAGTCTGCTAGGACTGTCCTTACATATGTCCTCAAGACTTGAGAGAGGTGGATGAATTTGAGCTAGACAAGATTTTCCTTGGAGAAGGAGAAAAAGGGAGGAAGGAGAGTGATAGAGTAAAAAGGGAAAGAATAGCTCAAAGCTGATCTCTTTTTTTTCTCCCACAGTCTTCTGCCTACGCTTCTAAATGGTTTGGATGTTTCTTGTATTCCATAAACACCAAGAATGCAGTCAACAGTATCATTTTCTTCTTTATAAAAGTAAATTGTAACTATTCACATTTTCCCCAGAAATTTAATCTATGTAGAATATTCCTCATTTCTAACCTGAAACAATGTACCACAATAGTGCTTTGTGAGCCACTCCAAAGAAAAAAGTAAAATAGAGCAGCTGAAATTTCTGATAAATGGTCCTCTAAGCAGGCTGTACTGCACTACAAAAAAAGAGATACTGGAACATGTCATGGCACCATTCCATTAATAATTTGACTAAGAGGACATTGTTTTATTTTGTTGTAAGGAATATCTATATTCTTATTATAAAATAATAATTTTCCCAGTACACTTAGGAGGTGCTGTGGTGATGTTGTTGCTGTTTTACTGCCAGTCCAAACCTACCTTAACTCTTCAAGGGCAAGCTTTGTTTCTTTCCGACTTTCTTCAGTGATTGGGTAGAAAAGGAGTATAAATAAACCTAAAAGGATGAGGATGGCAGGGACTGCTCCAATGAGGAGTTTCAGTGTGAGGATCACATCATCTGACTGTCTGCATATCCCTGGCTTGTATCCAGTAAACCTAAACAAATGGAAACAAATGGTGTGTGTATGTCCAAAGCTAAAAGGCAGTTGTTCACCTGAAGGCTTCCTTCTCTCCCCCAACACTCTTCAAGACTTTTCTCCCATTTTCCCTACACCTCTGTTTTTTCCTTCTCCCCACTACATTTCCAATCATGTTTTTCAAACCTCATTTTTGTGCTTGACTTCAGATAACTGCATTACCTCTGTATTTTCTTGTTATTATATGTAACATTAAAGTTAATTATTGCTGTTGAAATTGGTCAAATTAATTGCATATTTTTAAAGAAAGGACTGTGGAATCCCATGTAAGGAAATAAACTGATGCCCAGCAAGTTCCACCTGAACATGAGGCAGAACTTCTTTCCTGTGCAGTGACTGAGCACTGAACAGATTGCCCAGAGAGGGTGTGGAGTCTCCCTCACTGGAGATATTCCAGAACCATCTGGACACAATCCTGTGCCATGTGCTCTGGGATGGCCCTGCTTAAGCAAAGAAAGTTGGAACCAGATGAGCCACTGTTGTCCCTTCCAGCCCTGCCCATTCTGTGATTCTTTGATTCTGTGGTTCTGTGAAGTTAATCTATGTTTCCTATTAATATTCAGCAAAATATTCAAGCTCTGCTTTAAAAGCATGCAAGTAATTTGACTAATTTCAACAGCACTAATTAACTTTAATTTAAACACACACTTAAGCACTCGTCTCAAGATAGACAAATTTACTCAAGTGCTCGGAGTTAGGTACACACTTAGATTTCATTGATTCAGGGCTTCCATGCAGTCCCACAACTGCTGATATACTCAAATTCCTATTCCAAATTTGTGGAATGAGTTTTTCCTCTGAACATCCACCTAATGAAAGCTACAGCTCATTTGGCATCACTCTGTCCTCTGTGTTCTCCCACAAACATCTGCTTTGGCAAATTGCTGGGACCCAACCGGAATGCAATTGAAAAGGGGCTAATTGGGGAACAGCAAATTGTTTGAGGGTTTTAGCAATAAGCAGCTAAAATTCCTATGCCCAAAATGTTCAGCCAAGCACTGTCTGTTATTTAGCAATTTCAGCTCAAGGCCCCAAAGCAAAACATTCTGGTTACCAAAACCTAATGTGGAGCCAAGGGCTAGATTTCCCTTCTAAGTGTTTGTTGTGTGCTGCAGCAGGGACAGGCACAGCCCCTTTCTGCCAGGTCTTGCACAAAGGCAGGGCAAGGGATGCCTGGCCACTTTTTCAATCTGTCTGGTCAGAACAGACAAGACAAAGTGGAAAGAGACCATAAACCATCTCCCACAGTGACATGGTCTAGGTGATGGACAGAGCTGTGAGAAAGGCTGTTCCTTGCTCTGATCAGTATCCAGTTCCCTAAAACCATGCAGGAATTGGTGATCCTTTTATGCTGAACAGGCCACTGGCACCCCTGAAAGCACTCCAATGCATGTAAAGACTTACAAGCTCATAGAGATAGTCCAGTCCAGGTGTAACAGGGAATGCACAAAGCAGCTGTATCACCTGTGGGGGAACTTCATCTGCTGCACTTTCATGTTTAGTTCTTTATTCATATAAGCCACTAAAATTTACATGAATAATTGAAAAGAGGAAAATCTAAAGGGAAGTCAGGTTTTTCTGAATAGAAACATGTCAGGGCAGGTAACTTAATGCTCAGTTGTCTGGCCTAGATGGCAACAATCCTGTCTTTAGTGGTCAGCCATCTGGAGCTGCTGGCACTTTCAAGCTCAGGGCATGAAGGCAATTAACTCCACAGGGTAAAGTGCTGTAACCTCAGAATGCTTTCAGAGTAGATCCACTAAGTGGAAACACAGTGTTACTTACTCCAGTCCTGCTGCAGAAATTCCTAAGCCAATTCCTGCTGACATCTTGGTAAAAAAAACGTAAGAAGAATAGAAAATGGTTTCATGTCCTTTTCCATGGGGATTCTGCAGGCGAAAGTTATCAACAACATCAGGCAGCATTGACCTAGAAGTGAGCAAGATAAAAGAAAAACTCAAGCCAAAATTTCTTTTCAAAGTCCAAACTTAATGAAATAGACCACAGTCCTCCTCCATTTTTAAGCCGATTGATGTAGTCACGCACACGAAAGAATCCAGTTCAAAAGGTTCTACTGCTGAAAAGGAGGGCAAAAAATGAGTAAGAAAAGCATGGCCACATATTACAATGTAGAAAACCACAGGAAAGCCATCAAACACTTGAGAGGTGACAGAATTTCCTGGTCTGCCTGTCATTCCAATCAGAAGTTGTAATGTTAAAAAAAGAACAACAAAAAACCCCACGTTTCTTAATATTTCAAGGGACTCTGAATCTCTGAATAGTTGCACTCTGAATGAACTCTTTTGACAAGATAACAACATTTTCAGAAACCAATGAAACCTATTCTCTCTCTACTTCAAAGAGACTGAATTTGGTAATGGGGAATTAGAATGGAAGCTGCTCAAATGTCAATTGTGAGTTGTCATTTTATTTCCAATATATGTAATCATTTACAGTTGGAAAAAAAGGGCTTCTCAGCCTCTGTGCAGAAAAGCTTATGTAGTCTGACAACTTTTTTCAAACTATGTATTCCATGATCTCTTGGAGTTTTCAGGGCATTCTACAAACAAGATATGAAAAGCAGTGCCTTCAGCAATGGTCTTGCTTTCTGGTTAATGTGACCTCAATAATAATTATGTAATCTGAAGAAGAAATGTCCCACCATGCTCATCCTTGTGTAGTTTTTCCCCACTTATTTTCAGTCCTCAAGGACAAAGGACCTTAACTATTGGTTTCTTTTAATTCTTTCCCCAATGTTATTTGATCTGTAACAGAGGACTGCTCAAGCAGGGATACACAGAATCATGGAATAGTTTGGGTTGGAAGGGACTTTAAAGGTCATCTTATTCCAACCCCCCTGCCATGGGCAGGGACACCTTCCACTGGACCAGGTTGCTACAAGCCCCATCAAACCTTGAACACTTCCAAGGATGGGGCATCCACAGCTTTTCTGGGCAACCTGTGTCAGGGCCTCGCCACCCTCACAGTAAAGAAATTCTAAAACCTAATCGAAATCCATCATCTTTCAGTTGAAAGCCATTACCCCTTGTTCTCTAACTACATGCCTCATAAAAAGTAAGGCTAGACGTAGTTTGCCTTGTGTGTCCTCTGCTACATTCTTAATTCCTCAGCATTAGTTGATTTGCCTAATTTCATAATTCCTGAAGCAATGTTATCACATGTTCTATAGTTACTTAGATTATTGATTAATTTACATACTCTTATGTACAAAGAGCAGCTACAGTTACAGTAGATGTAATCTGTTAACAACAGGGCAACCAAGGTCACATCATTGCAAATAACATCCACTATAAAACCAAAAAAAGATTCTTGGAAGATGTGACTCTCGCCATATTCTGCCTCTTTCAGAGGCAAATTCCATGCAGTAGTACATACATGTAATGCAAAAACACACTCATTCCCACCTCAAATGTAAAATTCTCCTACCATGGCAACAGAAGAGATGCTGCAATGCTCAGACCAGAGATGAAGGCCACGAAGTAAGCCAGGATCAGGTTTGGAATGGTCACTAGCATGACTGCAAAAGGAATCATCCACTGAAGAAGAAAAGCATTATGTCTAAGTTACAGCATGCACTGCTCAACGCTATACAGATTGTTCCCTTCAAAATTCAAAACCATGTTACAGAACAGTTCACACACAGCAATGTCTCATACTTCAGTATTTTGATGAAATAGCATTTCCAAAGAGCCCCGAGCCAATCTGTACTTAACTATCCAGAATAATTGGAGAAAAGTAGGACAAGTGGTTAACAGTGTTGTCTCTGTTAGCAGTATTAGGGCTACAACTGAACTAGTAAATTAAATAGACCCAAGTGCCTATTTACCAGTTTTGAAGCCAACACACAGACCCTGGCCACATTCATACTCCTAAACATTCATGGTCTCCAGAAGATCTATGGCCATATAAATACTTTTTGTAAAAAGCCTTGAAGTGGTTGATTCCGAAAATGTGCCCAGGTAGAAAAACAAAATGGTTTGGTTAGGATGGGACCTTTAAAGATCACCTCGTTCCAGTCCCGCTGCCATAGGCAGGGACACCTTCCACTAGTCCAGCTTGCCCCAAGCCCCATCCAAGTGTTCAAGCCCTGGCCCTGAACACTTCCAGGGATGGGGCATCCACAGCTTCTCTGGGCAACTGTGCCAGGGCCTCACCACCCTCACAGCAAAAAATTTCTTCCCAGTATCTAATCTAAATCTACTCTCTGTCAGGTTAAAGCCATTCCCTTTGTCCTATCACTCCATGCCTCTGTAGGAAGTCCCTCTCCAGCTCTCTTGTAACCTGTTTAGGCACTGGAAGGGGCTCCAAGATCTCCCCAGAGCCTTCTCTTCTCCAGGCTGAACAACTCTAGCTCTCTCAGCCTGTCTTCATAGGAGAGGTGCTCCAACCCTCTGATAATTTTTGTGGTGCTCCTTTGGACTCACTCCAGCAGGTCCATGTCCTTCTGAGGTTGAGGGTCCCAGCGCTGGATGCAGCATGGCAGGAGGGTGCTCACGAAAGTGGAGTAGAGGGGCAGAATCACCTTTCTCAGCTGCTGCCCACGCTGCTTTTGAAGTGTTTGGTTTTGTAGGCTGCAAGTGCACATCTTGTGACAAGTGCTGGGTCATCTTGAGTGTCTTGTCAACCAATATCCCCATTTCTTTCCCCTCAGGCCTGCTCTCAATGCATTCTCCACCCATCTTGTATTTTTGCTTGGGATTGCCCTGATCCATGTGCAAGACCTTGTGCTTTGCCTTGCTGAACTTCATGAGGTTCCCACAGTCCCACCTCTCAAGCCTGTCCAGGTCCCTCAGGATGGCATCCCTTCCCTCCAGTGTGTCACCTGCAGCACACAGCTCAGTGTCACCAGCAAACCTGCTGAGGGTGCCTCAGTCCCACTGTCCATGTCACTGACAAAGATGTTAAAGAGAGCCAGTCCCAATGCAGACCCCTGGGGATGACTCTCCTCGCTGGTCTCCACTTGGACATTGAACCATCGACCTCAACTTTTGGGTGCCACCATCCAGCCAATTCCTTATCCACTGACTGATCCATGCACCAAATCCATGCCTCTTCAGCTTACAGACAAGGATGTCATGCAGGACAGTATCAAATGCTTTGCACAAGTCCAGGTAGGTACTGTCAGTCGCTCTTCCTTTATCCATGAACACTGATAATTCTCGGGAGATTGCTAATCAGCTTGGGCAAAGATTTTTCTGCCAGTTGAGTAACAGAGATGACCAAATGTCAGTTTCTATTTTAGGCCAGTGGAACTATTTAATTTACTCTTTGAGACAATGCCTTAAAACAGCCTCACACTGCATTTCAAAGGGAGTAGCAGGGCTTCAGTGGTCATTTTAACCATAAGTATACCATTTCACGGATCACCTTCAGTCTTGAATGAGGAAGAATTTGCTTTCAGTTCCAGTGACTGCTTTAAAGCCATATACATACTCAGCAATAACTAAACCCAAAATTCAGGGTGTTTTACTCCACTCTACACAGCCGGATCCACTCATGACATTGCATGACAAGTTACAGAGGTTACCCTCAAAACCAAATGAATTTAGGATGCTTGGGATTTGTTTTCTGGCAGTAGTCATAGTCACTAGATTTCTTCAACTTCAACTTGAAGCAATGGGCTTACAGGATTGAAAATCCACTATTTTAAATGCTGATTGAATGCCTACTGCCCAGCTGTCGTATACCCATCACATGCTCCATCTCCCACGCCTGGGAACCACAGGCACAGCAGCACATGTAGAATACAGAACCAGGGGCTTATCTACAGGGCTTTTTAATGATGGGGGATTAGTTTAACATTAAGTGTTTCAATCCTCTATATGTGCAGGCTGGGAGCTGAGGGTATGAGAAGAGCTTTCACAGAGAGTGATTCCCCTAAGCACTGCTATTTACAGTCCTGTATGATAAGTGATTCTGGGAGTCCTGGAGCCTAATCCATTATGTTTATGTTTTAAATGCATTTACCATCTAAAGCATTTGCTCCCAAGCTAAGGAGGCAGAAAATAACCTTTCCTGACTGCAAGTTCCCAGCACAGGCAGATAATCCTTGCATTAGCCCAGTGTTGTGGCAAAATCGTTATTTCACCACAAGAGAGCACTCCAGCAATACAAGATTTTATGTTGTCTATAAGCAATTTTATGACTGCCTTATGCTCCACATGGGGCACCCACTCAGAAACCAAAGCACTTAAACAAAATTCCAGATCGATAATAATAATCATTGTAACTGTAATTTCCTAGAGAAAGAGAAGCAGGGCCGGCAGGACTGAGGTTACAATGCCCTAAAGTCTTGCTCGCACAGCAGCAGCGCAGCCATGGGGGCAGTGCTCCCACTGCAATAAGCAGCTAAAGCAGCTCCTTCTTTCTTACTTGTAAAGTAAATACTCTGTTATTGGCATCTGCTCCCTCATCACAGGCCTGCTGCCCTCTGAGTTATAAACAATATCCTACAGTTATCCCGTGCCTTCCATCCATTCCCCAGCAGCACTGTGGAAGGTGACCCTGCTGGGATGCTGAAGGTGGTACTGGTCTGTGCAGCAGCACATTATGAAGGGCAAATCAGGAAAAGGTGCAGGGAGGATGTGAGTGGAAACAGGATGGGAGAGTGGAAACAGGGCTGCAGAGCCAGGACTCATCCAAAGGCATCTCTCCGTGCTGCACAGTGCTCATAGATGGCAAGCAAACAATTGCATATCTGTGAGGAGGTGTTTTTATTTTTACTAAATTCTCCAAAACCCACAGCCAAAAGGTATTATTGGCTAGGATGGAAGCTGGAGTTGTGGGAGGGAGCCATCTTCTGCTTTTAGACACCTTGCCAAAACTTTGAACCAAGAAGACAGCACACTTCTTAAAATTTCTCGTGACAACTTCACCTCCAGTCACCATCTGAGACTTATTGAGTGTAAGTTCAATGTTTGCCCCGTGAGGGCAGAGCAGACACCTAAATGAACACAGCATGTGGAAGCTGAAGGAAATAAAAAGAAGAGAATAATTTCTAGACTGTGCACCAACCTGGTCGTGGGAAGACTGCTATCAAGGATCCTGCTTGGGATTAGGAAAATTCCTGATAATCCCAAAAAAGTCCAGGCTTTAAACTTCTAGGAACTTTAGATACTTAATCAGTAGTTAGACTTGTTGGTCACGTCTTGTGGAGGAATGGGTAAAAAGGGAGAAATATCAGTGGAAGAAAGCCAAGGTTCTTGTTGCTTATCTACCAGCTTCTAACCTCTTTCAGGGTTCTCTTCAACACAGAATCACATTACCAGGAAAAATTAGTCTGGAGCACTGTGACTATTTTTTTCAGGAAACTGAATTTCCAATCACATGTTCACCCTGAAAACTGAGTGAGATTTTAGAGAAGAAAAATTTGTTTTCTCCCCTGTCTCCTTCCCTTCCAGTAGACCATTCCCCAATGACAAACTTAGGAGCCTTAAATGATGTGCTTTTATTTCATAGTGGGAGAGTACAGATTAGTTGTACAGATCACACAAGGTGGTAGTATAGGAAGCTCCTGTGATGCATTGTCAGACACAAAATCCATCACTGAGCACACACTGAGTCCCCTGAGAAATGTCTACAAGGTGAAACAGAGAGGTGGCTTTTTTTCAATCCATCCCCCACTTAGACCATAACAGTCAAGCAACTCAACTGTAAAATTAAGTTAAACCATGTTTACAGAGGTGCTGACAGGCTTTCCAGTCATGTAAAACTAAATTTATAGAGCCAAGTTGGTTGAAGAAAGCATTTTTTGTAGCCAAGTAGACAGAGGAGGAGATTTCCTAAGGAGGAAATCTGCATTCCCAGGTCTAGTCAATAGGCCAATACTGCTTTTGGCAATTCTCTTTGCTCAAGTGGTAAAAAGAAACAAGGATGGGGCTCGGATTCCAGATGCCTACTTCAAAACACATAACGATTCAGCATATTTGGAACTTGGGTTTCAAAGTTACTTCTGATTCTCTGGAAGTCATTCCAACAGAGCTTTTCAGTCCAAAAATTATAACTGTTCAACTCTATTCAACAACTGTCACCAGACCTAAATTTTTCAGCTTTGTTCAGATTTTGACATCTAGCTTTGGGCTGGTTTTTTCAAGTCCTCCTGCTTTGTTGTGCACAAGGCAATTTTTCTTTCCTCTTTCATAAGTAATTGAAGGTAAACAGGGGGAAAATGGGGAGGAACAGGCCTATACAATAACTCACCGAGGATGATGACAGAAAATTGCTGCTGTCTGCACTAAGTAAGGGATTTAAAATAATCCATCAGTGACAAGGGCAGGCTCACTGAGCTGGCTTTGCAGAGCTGTGTCACAGTTAAACTAGGCGTCTTTTCTCAGGTAGGTCACCTTTTTTGTTACTTCACTAATAACTGTCCCTCTCTATTCAGAGGGATGGGGGTTCTCCTAGAGGAGGATGTGTAACAGAGTTTTGTTTCCTTGCATGGGACTGAATTACCAATGCAGACACCTCAGCACCATATAACAAGGACAAAACAAGCCTTGTACAACAGATAACTTGTCAACGTCAGGCAACTCAGATCTGAATTTATAAAACTTCACTAAGGCTCACTTCTGAGAGCAGTCAAATGAGGAGAGCTTGTGCAGATTCTTAAATAAACTGAGGCCTCCCTATGGCATCAATTCATTTCTCAAAAGCTTCCCTTGGAAACTTGAAATCTGTCTGAAATTTGGTATAACGATTTAAAATAAACTCTGAAACTGAGCAAATTTCACATAGATTGAGCTTATAAGCACTTGAAAGAACTTCTGAAGTGGCTCCAGCTGTCAAATGAAATGAGCACAAGCAGAATTTTTTTTCTCAGAGGATTTGCTTACCGAAATCCCACATGCTGCACACTTCTTGCCAAATCTCTGCAGAAACTTCTGCCAGAAGGGAACGCTCACAGCTGCTGATACCTACAAGGGACAAAAACCCATATCTGTGCTGTGCTTACTGCCACTGTCTTCTTCAGCTGTAGAGTTCACAGACATCTTTTTGTCTAGTACATAAAGGCCTGAAAGGAAGGTGAATATGAAGATTGTGGTTTCTCCTCATCCTTTGAGTGACTTTTTAAAATTCATTGTTAAGCTATCCATGAAAGGGTTTTCCATAGTCAAATATCAGAAGATGATGTCTTAAAATTTCCTTTTCTAATGCGAGCCACAGCAGTCAGAGCTGTGCTCAGTCATTAAAGTTCAAACATACTGCAAATAGTCACACTTTGTGCTAATGCCTTTTGCCACATTGCCTGAACCTGACAGATGATGAGTGAACTTAGCTCTACCCCATGATACAGGAAGAAAGATGAAGTGCAAGATAAACTTATCCTAAGACATACTTAGAGTACACATTCCATACACATTCCTTATTAGGAACAGTCTGTAAGAGAAATAGTTGCTTGCAGTAAACATTGCTGTTTCAGATACTGAAATACTCACCCATAGCAGCAACAACCACAAGCAACATAGTACCAGTGCACTGAAGTACTGCCACTAATGGCAGCCTTACATTTATTTAAATGTCATCTAATTGTTTTTCAGTCTTTGCTTACTTTAACTCTACTCTCTCTTGTCTCTGTTCCTGGTGACCATCACTTGCAGAGCCTTAAGATAACCAACACTCCTCTTTTGCTCTCCAGCATCTTGGTTTTAATGGTTTTGGAAAAGATACATCTTATAATGTGGGAAAGGGCAAGTATCACCTAAGCAAGTAGAATTCTATCTCTGCTTGTCAAGAAAAAAGGTTCTGTACAAGGATCTTTTTATCATGCTGCCAATTGCTCTAGAGAGGAATCTTCACATTTCTGGATATTTTAAATATTTATTCTTGCAAGCTTCTTAGCCCAGAAGAGTCATATATATGAATATGCAAATTAAAGTTGTTTAATTTTCAGCACATAAGATTGGGGAAAGGGAAAAAGCTGGTAAAATTCCAGACCTCCTTTCTAGAAGCAGCTTTTGCCCTTTATAGGAGCAGAAAATTGCTTACAGGTAAAAACAACCAGGAATGAATTAAAAGTTCCAAACCACTATATTTTTAGAAGTACAGTAGGGAACACCAACTTTATTTCAAACAGACAATGCAGAAGAGAGTGTAGCTTCCTAACAGCTCTGCTGAGACACAAAACACTTCTTGTCTTCTGTTATTTTGTGCCAAAGCCCAGTGAGAACCAGGTAACATTTGGGAGAGAAGTGCAACTCACCAAGATGGTCACCACCAAATACTGGAAGTGATTGCGGAGGCCGGCAGCGTGAGTGCAGAACAGGACAAAGTTGCCCTGCTCCAGCTGTTGAATTGAAGACATTTGGTGACCACCAAAAGAGAAAGGAAGATTAATTAAAAAAAGAGACAAAAATGACATCACACACCATATTAATTAAATATAGTCGGTGATTGATTTGTTAAATGTAGGATTTGGGAGTCTCATTCATCCCTTGTTTGCAACAATTTAAAGAAGCAGTAACTGTCCTGTTATCACTGGAATAACATGCCAGTAATGCTGGGGCAAGCAAGAGGTAAACCACACATAATAGAGCATAAAACTGACCAAAACAGAAATGGCCCTATGAAAGGATTCTGTCTCGAGGCTTTATTCCCTGTGTCCCATGTGCCTTGTGTAGTCACAGCTACAGGCTACTGCAAGAAACTGTCCTTTCTTTTCCGCAGCAAGGCCATAAATCTTTCTCCAGAAGCTCTGACTCCAAAACAAGTAACTTTTCAGCTGCAGTAACACTCCTGCCAATGTCCTGTGGTAAAGCAGCTGGTTGTATATGCAATCTCAGATATGGAGTGTAGCTTTGGGTCAGACATCTCCCTACGTCTGAATCCTCATCAGATGGGAGGACCTAACTGCAGTGTGTTATATGACAGGTGAAGCCACTGCCACCACCGTGCTTCTGCAGAACTCAGGGGGACTCTGAACACCAGAATGTGAGGGAGGGCCAGCTCCAGCAATTCTGCAGAAGTGGAGTGACAGAGGAGGATTTAATACTCATGCCACAGCATCATGATCAATTCTTGCTCCTTTGTGTGCTTGTAGATTGCAGGTGGCCAATCATCTGTATACAAATTAGGATACCCAAAAAGTTGTATCCCATCTCTATTACCACAAAAGCCTTCCCTAGTTTGTGTCCCTGTTTATGCTGCCTTAATTTTAGACATAGGATATGACATTCTGCAATTATGCCAGTGCATCTTTACCTGTGCATTCCTTTGCTGATCCACTCTCTAAATTCCACAAAATCAGTGTCCCTCCCTCAAATAACAGCAGCAAAGGTTGCTCATGCTGGCTGAGCTGGAGTAACATAGCTTCTAGGTTCTGCCTCCCTTCACACCTTCCCTTCAGTCTGCACAAATAGCAAAACAAAGAGATATGAACTGACGGAAGATCTTTTCCTCTCTGGGTGTTGTCAGCAAGCAGTTGGCTGCCAGCAGCCAGATGTGCTCTCTATCCCTGCTGACTGAGTGGATACTGGAAGGATGAGGGCAATAATGGACCTTCCATCTTTCATCTTCTCCCTGTCCCTGCAGCTGGCCACAGTACCTCCAGCTCCCAGATATGAGCAGAAACAACTTCTGCTATTGTTTCTCACCTTTGGGTATTCCAGCAAGGACTAACAGATGCTGTGCCCAAATCCAGGCCAACAAAAAAGTTCAGTGCTTCTTTGGCAAACCAACTTTTAAGCAGCCCTTCCAAGAAACTTAATAATTCACCAGGACTTCTGGTGAGCACAGACTGCTCTCTTACATGTCATACTCTTGCCTTCTGTCCTGATATTCATTTGATCAATGGCTCACGTGACTAAGAGTCTCTTGGCAAAAATGTAATAATTATTTGCTTTTCAAAATAAAGTAAACTTCAACTGATATGTACAAGTTCACACCAAAATAACATATTCACTGAGTTGAACAAAGCTAAAAAATCAAGCTTAAAAAGCCTCCTGGACCTGTGGGGAGTGAGGGTTCCTTACTGAGTGGCTTTGCTGCAGCTCCTCTCTCTGGGAGGATGCACCACATCTTTTCGTGAGAGCCACATCCAATTGCAGGTCCTCATTTCAAAATGAGCTCTACCTAACTCTGACGCAGGAGAGACCTCCTGCCTCTGAATGTCTTCTTACTCTGACCTAATGCCTTCCATCACAAAAGATTCCACAAGACCCAGTTCAGCCACTATCTGAGAGCAGCCACCTATGCAAAGGAAAGGGGCAATGGTTTAAAGCAGGGCACACATAGAGAGGAACAGACAGAAGAGAAAAAGCATTTTCTAAGCAACTGAAACCACAGAAGACTGTGGATGGATAACACAGAATGACCCGGTCTGGGTCACTAGGACTAGTTCTTCACCTTTTATGAAAAAAAAGAAAAAAAAAGAAAAAAAAAAGAAAAGAAAAGAAAAGGAAAAAAAAGTCTTTAAATGGTCAGGACTTTGGCTTTGCTTCTCCTTTTTAAGAACCATCTCCAGCCACACAGGACCCCAGGTACCAAAAGAGGACTCTGGTTCCCTACTGATTCACAGGGGAAGGCAACACCCCCTAGATCACCCCTCCAGTCACCAGCCAAAGGTTATTTGCATTTCAGACTCCCCCGTGCTGGGAGTGGAATGAGGCCAACACACAGACTGAGAGGGTCTGGAGTTACCTGAACTGCTGTCGAGATGAGAAGAAATGAAGCTGTAAGCTTCACATACGGACCATGCTTCATGGTGAGTGCAAGCCCCTTACAAAAAGGAATTGCTCTGTCTGAATTTAAGGCATAAGGATCTAAGAGAAGCAGAATACATAAAATAAAAATCTTTTCAATAAAGGAATGTGAAATAACTATTATTAAATCAAGGCATATTTAAATATAACTTACCATCCCTTTCCTTTACTCCAAGAAAAAGAACGACAATTCCAAGAAGATACACACCTGCTATGACCCCTGCTGCAACCATGTAAACTTTTGCCTTTCAAAACGAAAAAAAGAAATTGTGACAGGAGAATGACACGTCATTATGAAAATTTCAGTCCTTTTTTGGTAAGGCACCTGCAAATGGAGAAATGCCCATCTGCATACAGCCAACTGCCTGTCTGCTACCTCTCTGAAAAATGTTCACTTCTGCAGTTTGTTTATAAACCACATCTGTCTTAGGATAAATTCAGGGCATATAAGCATATAATTCTTGAAAAAAAAAAAAAAGAGGCAGTGAACAAAAGTGTTACTGTCTTGGCAACCTGAATGTTTTAAAATTTGCTTATGTTGAGACTAACTACAGACATACACAGTCACCTAATCAAAACCATGCATCATCCACAGAGGGATTCTAATTTTCAGTAAGTCCAGTTGATCTGGCTACACAGACTGCAATCTGGAACTTCATGATGGATGGGAGAATCCTCAGTACCGATGTAAACATAGTTACTACAGTTTTTTGCATATATACATGATGATAATAATGATAATAATTAATTTTAAAAATCAGACTTATGTGCCAATGTTTTGAAAATATGGTAGCTTGCATGCTGGTTTTCCCAGTTACTTAGGGAAATATTCAAGCAAATTCAGAAATCTTTGCTTCCTTTTATCCAGGGGAGCAAAGCCTCCAAGGATGCCTCCCACATCACCAGATCATATTTTTTGTTTCTGACTACACTGACTTTGGATTAAAGCTTTAAAAAATATTTTGCTTTAGTACAATGTAAGAATTTACTTTATACTGTGTTATCAAAGATAAAGTAAGTGCTGGTTAAGAGCTTTATGACACAGTGATTATTTGATAGGAAAACTGAATTCCAAATTACTGGTTATATATTGTAGATTAAATTATTATGTCTAAGAAGAAGGTGGTAAAAAATGCAATTACAAGAATGTACTCCAAAATATAAAGACACTTAGTATAGGTGGAAACATATTCAGATAAACCATGTAAGAATAGAAAATTTTCAAGAAAACAGCTTTTGTTAAGATGTTTACATTTCAGAAAATAACATGGTGAAATAAAGGAATGTTCTTTATATGGGATAAAGGTGTGGGCTTTTTTATATCAGAGATACAAATTAAGTCACAGAGTACTTTCACACCGTTGGTCATGGCTTGCACAGAATACAGAGTGCAGTAGTGGAGATACCTGAATTCACTTAAACAAGGCAATTGCAGCCTCAAATGCAGCCTAGCCAGGAGAGAAGGATCTGGAAAAAAAGGATAGTAACAGGACTCCTTTATGAATTTTATATTTTGTTTTAATGGATTTGTTAATTTGCTTGAAGCATTTGAATTAAATATTGTGTTTCATAGGCCATCATTAAATGCAATTTGAGCTTAAACTACCAAGGATACTCATGGTAGGCCAAATAAGGTTCTCCAACCCTGAACAAAACTTGTTAGCCCATCTACAACTCTATCAAAACCCATGCTTTGTTTCCAGTAATAAAGATCCATTCCTAAACTTATAGTAACAACTTCAGGAGAGCTTAAAAATAACAATTTCTTCCATTTCCTTTTTTTTCAATAATGAGCAAAATAATATCAGCTGTTCACTAAGTGGTTTTTGAACCTAGGTGTGCTCTTGAGCAGAGAATAATTGGTGCTTGTGCCCAAAAGGGTCAGGGCCATACTCCTGAAGGGCATTAAAAGAAAGTCAAGATTTGCCCTCTTCTAAATATTTCCGGATGAAGTTACTTCAAGTTCATATAATCTAGCCCTGCCTCAACTTGTAACTCAATGTCCATCAGTCATACAACCAAAATTCAAGATCCAACATCACCTGTTTACTGTGCAATTGATTAGGTGCATATTCTGCTGTGTGTGGTGTGAACAAAGGACAGGTTTCCAGTCACACTGCAACTTCTTCAGATCTGAAAAGTGTTTGTGTCTAAAAGCTTTCCCATAGTTTCCCAGTTTCAGTATCTAGTTCAATGAAAGATAATGCCTCTACCTACAAACTCTGGCTAGTTAGGCTATGGATCTTTACTAGTTTTACAAAATTAAAAATTATTTGACATGCAATTCATTGTGAAATTTCTTTCTTGATCTCCCTCCTACCTCAAAAAGGACAGGAAAGCACATGTGGTTAGACAGAAAGGAAATAAATCAAGATTGCGTAGTTTTTTTCTGTGAAAGCCATTTCAGAGATTTCGAAGTAGAAATTGGGGGTTTTAGTCCGAAGCAGATTCAGACAGGGGATCTGCTGTGCAATGAAATTCAGCTTGCTCCATGACTTTTCAAGCTACTTGTCTTGACAATTCACAGAGGTGTAATAAACATGATAGTGTTCCACATCAAACCATTGCCCCAGAAGCTAAAAAGGAGGACAGGATGACGTTCTGTGTCTCATTAAAACACACACTGCAAGTTACCAAACCAGCATCTTCCAAAACACATTAATAAGCCATAAAATGGCATGGCCACTTAGAGAAGCAGCCCAGCTGTCCTCACACAGTTGCCCAGATCAGCTCTACGAGAAGCCTGTGCCAAAAAAAATGAGGATCAGGTGGCACAGAGGCAGAGAACAGTGTCTGGGAATGGGGGGGAGGCCAGGGTTGTTCCCCTTCCTGGACCACCAGTGCTGATGCCAGAGTATGCAAATTCAAAACATAGATAAAAACATGCCTTTAGCTTGTGATTTTACTGCTGCTGAAGCATGATAATAGGAGCTACTCAACTGCATTAGGAAGAGCACAAATATGTACTTCCTCATTTGCATCAAGCATTCGAGATTAGATTCAGGTCAAGGAATCTTCTTCATAGGGTATTTTATATACTGGTTGGTACTCGCACTGACAGAGCAACAGTTGAAAGCATAAAAAGAAAGGATAAATCTAGCAGTTGGTAAAATGGAACCAACAATCCACTGATTTCACTAGTGACATAGGAAAAACCCAAAACACAAGGTAATTGATTCAGGGCCTGTTTCTAGATCACTGGAAACAATGGAAGACTATCAAATTGTGCTAGCTGAGGTTTGGATCAGATTTTAGGTTTTCCTCCCAGATATAAAACCTTCTTTGTTTCTCCAAAAAATATAAAAGTCAAGTATGAGGAGATTAAATTATTTGTGCAAAATTACAGGAAAAGTCTGCCATGGCAAATTAAGTAAACAAGCATGGATCCCTAGGTTCATTCCACATGTGAACCACTGAGATCTGCCCCCACTAATTGCCTGTTACCAAACATTTGCTTTCAACAGTGTTTTTTACCTTCACAAAAGTACAGATTCCAAATAGGATTTACAGTTTCGTTCACAAAATTGCCATTTATCTGTACAGGACATCTCAGTGGTAACTGCTTTGGAAAGCAGTGTTGCTGAACTGAAAGATCCTGCTATAGCCAATATTTTTTCATAGAATCATAGAATGGTTTGGGTTGGGAGGGACTTTCAAAGATCATCTTGTTCCAACCACCTGCCATGGGCAGGGACACCTTCCACTGGACCAGGCTGCTCAGAGCCTCGTCCAACCTGGCCTTGAACATTTCCAGGGATGGGGCATTCTCAGGGCAACCTGTTCCAGTACCTTGTCACTCTCATTGTAAAAAAAGTCTTCCTGATATCTAATCTAAATGTACCCTCTTTCAGTTTAAAAGCATTCCCCCTTGTCCTGTCATTACAAGCCTTGGTTAAAAGTTTCTTCCATCTTTCTTAAAAAGCACACTTTTAGTACTGAAAGGCTGCAGTAAGTTCTCCCTGGAGCCTTCTCTCCTCCAGGCTGAACAAACCCAACTTTCTCAGCCTGTATTTACAGGAGAAGTGCTCCAACATTCTGACCATTTTTGTGACCCTCCTCTGGCTCTGCTCTAACAGGTCTGTGTCTTTTTTTTGCTGGGTACTTCAGAACTGGATGCAGTATTTCTGGAGGGATAAACTATGCTTTTCTTACTAAGCTTCTATAAACTGTAAATCAGCCCCTAGTGAAAACAAAGGATGGCCATGTCCCTCCCAGCTACTTCACAGGTTTGGCACCTCCTGCAAAGCTCCTCAGAGAAATTCTGCTGTCGCACTGAGGAGGGGTTGCAAAGAGAGCAAAGATGGGAGACATTGTTTGCAACAAGGTCATTGCCTCAGCTCCAACATCACTGATGTTGGAAGTCGTGTTCATGCTCATCCAGCTGGATATGATATGGTATTGGAGGAACATCCCCACCCTTCTCTATATTTTATATATTTCAGTGTGTTCTCATAGACACTTACTTGATGAGACAGGGGATCTGAGGGGTCTGGAATGCTGGGAGTGTCATGCCAGGGATCAGTGGTGTTTAGTGAGGGATTAACAGTGCAGTGGGGAGAGACATGAGCACTGGCCACAATCTGCCCCTGAAGCGCAGCTCCAATCAAGGTCCCAAGCACTTCCATGGTCATTCCTAAAAAATGGAAGCACAAATGTGCACTGAGGATGAGATTCTTGCTCATTTGTCTCACTGAAGAGAAATGTCATCAAACCATTTCCTTTCACAGGAATGAGCAATGCAAAGAACAGCAGAACTGGAAGGTCAGTAATAGAACAGTTTCAAGGAAAGAGAGTTTTGTCATTTATTTTTCTGATCAGCTTTGAGAAGAAGCATCCATGAAAGAGCCTTTTCCATACAAGCTGCATGAGAGATGCTGAATGCTGAGACTAAGAGCCACAAGGGGATAACATGGAGATCTTTCATCTCGAGGACCAGAGTGGAACTACTTTTTAAATGCCATTTTCTCCAAAGCAGGACTTGGAGTCATGACACCAGACTATTCATCTCAAACTTGACAGTAACTTGTGAAACACTTATCTAATCAGACCTCTGAGTCCTCCAACTGTAAAATAAAGTGATACTTACCTCAGGTTTATGGAAATAGTACAGCTACAAAGCTCTTGGAAACAGCAGGTGCTGTTCTTAATTGCCTAAGGCCAGAGTCAGGCAGAACTATCTACCTCAACCTCAGAGAATGATCCAGATCACTAACTCTCACCAGAAAAAAAGGATCATCTGAAAAAATAACCAAAGCCTCCACTTAGGAAAGCAAAAATGTAACCACGGGCATCATCTCATGAAATCGATCAACAACCTGACCACATGTTGCAGCTCTGTTGAGGCAAATGGTGAGAAATTTGGGTTCTAGACCCTCCTCACCCTGAGGGATTTCAAGCCTACCATGCCTGTTTCCCCGCAATATGGCCATACCCAGCATCCCCATGGCCAGGAGATAAACTGAATTCCTGTCCTGGCTCCAGAGACTCTTTACACGTTTTGCATAAAGATACATAGGGCTGAATGCATGAACAGATTAAGGACAGGGGCAAAGTCTCCCATTCATTAGGGGATAGACTTCTCATTGACCCAAGCTTCAGGCTTTTTTTCTATTTTTTCTCTCTCAGTGGCTCCCAGAGTCCCATGTTCCTTTCTCAGAAGCACCACAGGGGATTCTGAAGGGATGCTTCCAGAGCAGGTTGTGTCCTGGTGGTTATCACACTCCCCTTGGGAAGTGACAGGCGTTTCAAAAGCTCCTAGGTTCATGTTTATTCAAGTTTCCTGATCTATAACAGCCTTCCTAGATGACCTCAGACACGTGGATTTTGTGTGTCCCTGTAAAGGAATAAAAATACTTCACCATCTAAACGCACACAGACTGCGAGGGGCTCAGACAGCGCAGTAATGCAGGCTGTGTGTAGCTATGCAAGATCCAGTAAGGAAAAGGGAAGAGAGGCTCCCTGGGAGACTTGGACTTTTTAAACTATTGCTACTTTGTTCACAAACTGTGAATGCTTTTCAGTGGAAAAATTTGAGGTGCCATGTAACATTAATTTAAACCAATGGGAAGTAAAAAAAGCTCCTTCCCCGAACTTCACGTCCAATCTTACCAGCAATGTTGCAATTCAGTCCATATACACAAAAATCCTGGCAGATGGTGGAAATCTAACCCCAATCTGGTCTGAAGTGTTTGGATGCAAACTGGTCTCCGTTGGGCATTGCAGAGCTTCCAAACTCAGTGCAAAGGCAACCCACTCAAATCACACCTTTCATTTAAAACACCACCTACACATTTATAACCTTTGTCTAGGGCTCTACATCTGCATTTTATCAAGCCCTTGTATAGAGTAAAACTCAGAAGCATGATTAGAGGCACCAGAAATACAAGCACCGTGAAACTTTATTTTCTAAGTAGTAGCAAGAGCTGAGAAACAGGTATCCTTCAAAGTTGTTGTGTGCTCAGAATTTATGATGTATTACTTCCCACATCAGCCGAGAAAGCTGATCTGCCAGCAGATTGTACCTTGGAGCAGGTTATATTTTGGCCAGAATGTAAGTAGGATTTATGTTAAAGCAACTATGGAATCCAGTATTTCTACCTTGCATTCATAGTAACAGCAGAATAAAATTTATAATAAGCAGTTCTTCTTGTCTCCAGCAGAGGGTAATGGGTCCTCTGATCCCAACCTTATTTTTAAGAGCACACTTTATATTACACAGCTGGTTTTCTTTAACAGTTGAAGAAATGCCTGAACAACTGACTGCATCCAAGACAGTTTATCAACAAGAAGAATTCTCTATGAAGTCCAAAGAGAGGCAAAAGTGTTTAAGTAAAACACTTACCAAAAAAAGAAAAATATTTAAAAAAAGGTTCTCACATAATTATGACCATTACAAGAAAACTTTGCTCCAAACAAATATTATATCAAAATACACAAAAATACCGACATTTGAAAAGTCAAAACTATGGTTCATTCCACCACCTTAATTTGGCTTAGAACAGCTGTACACTCAGAAGTTAAACCCTTTCTGAACAATAAAATGACACTATATATGTGCGACACCTCTCAGCCACGGAGTTCAACAGCTTTTATGGGCACAAGTTTCACGTGCCTGTGAAGCCTTGCATGGGACTAGCAGATCAGAAAGCACATTTATTTGGATCACAGCCTCTGAAGACATAAAACCAGACAATAGAAAACACTAGGTACATGGATTTATTTAGAATTCAGGCCAGATGACTCAGAATACAGTCAGTGCCAAAGAATATAACACAACTGGAATCTCCTGCTGTTTAGCCCTGTCCTGTGACTGCCAGCCCAGACTTTTTCTTAAAGATAGCTGATGATAATGCAAATTACAACTGTTCCATGTGTCTGGAGAGGGATTGGGTTGCTCAGGGGATATCGTATCTAAAATTTTTGACATTACATTTTTAGTATTTCTGTCTATTTCACTGTGCCTCTGGGTTTCCACATAATCAAGTATGTTGAGGGTTAGAAGGACTAATGGAAGAGAAAAGGGATCTTGCCGGGAAGAGAAAACAGATGCAACAAAAAAAACCTACAAGTTATTCTAAAGCAACACTGAAGGACAAGTTAAGACATAGGAAAGTCTTTCATATAATATTTGACTTTTTTCTCTTTACCTTGCTTAATGCAGCCACACAGTGAAGAAGGCATGAAAACAGAGTTGAAGAGAGCAGGAGGGGAGGAATCTGCTCTTGCATTCAATTTATGATCTATACAGGAAGTCTTAAAAATATTTTCACTGCACTTTTTTTGGTCTGATTGATTTACTTCAAAGGAAAAAGTTTGTCTAGTTTTGGTTGTTGAAGAGCCAGAGATATGGTCCAGAAAGCCTCATTCTTTTAACTAATACAGTCAGAGTGCTAGTTATATTACAACAAGATCTGCCCTTAAACTACCTTGTGTATGTCAGAATTAATTAAAAAAACACAGATGAAATGAAAAAAGATATTTCAGTTGGTGTGAACATGCACACAAAATTACTCCCCTTTTTGGTGAGGTTAACTGTCTTGATTCTATGAGTTCTCAATTTTTTTTCAGAGAAAACAGGTTTGGCATTTTAATTTATAACATGAAATACATAAATCTAAGTAAATACGAACTAAAAAAAAGAAGGCAACAAAACAAAACAACAAACCCAAAATAAAACCAAAACAACATACTCCTCACAATTACTTTCATACTTTCTTTAATTGAACGTTTCTTGCTTTTTCCCCTACAAATCACCTTTAAATGAAATCATTATTCCTTACCCTTACTTGGTTAAGAGTGACTTTTATTGTTTCCTCTGGCTAGCAATAAACCAAAAAGAGTTTTATAGCTAATCAGACAATTTGAGACAATGAAATATTAACGTCTCCTGTCTAGCTAGAAAAATGCAATTCCTTTGAAGACAAATTAGTTTTCATCACATATTAAAACAATCTTATAAAAGTCCGGTTTAGGGACACAAATCATTAGGAACTTCCTATAGATTAAGAATGTTTTTCAGTAAAATTCAGTCCTAATCCCCAGAACAGAGCCCAGATCACACTCACGATATGCTGTTGCAGAATCTCTGTCCTTCTGGTCTGTGCTGAGAAACATGGTGAGGGCAGAATATGGTACTTGGAATAACTACGGAAAGAAAGAAGATGACTTAGGAAATGTCAGGGTAAAACTTCTGTATTCCTTTGATATCCAAGAAAATGGTTTAATGGGACCTCTGAATTAATTTAGAACATTCATTTAGAACATTTAGAACCCTCAACCAATTTTTTAGCACAAAGACCTGCCTTTTCTGTTTGGTTTGTAAAGCATATAAATGGAAATCAGTATCTTTCAGAAGACGAATAATAAAATACCAAGAGGGTTTACCTTAATGTTGTGCTCCTTCAGTTTCCTTGGGAAAACATCCTTCACAGATAGACTCTAAAGAATCTGGCTTTCTTTGCACTAGGACACTACCATGTTCCTAGCTTAAGCTAACTAACAGGAAGCAAAGCCATAGAGAAAATACCATTTTCTACTTTATTCAGGCCAGAAGACTACACATAAACCCAAAACATTTAAAATATCAGTCTAATTACGTAAATCCAGGAGATAAATGTCAAAACTACTTTGTCTTCAGCATCGTTTTGCCACACACTCCTTAACTTGAATTAAGAATAAGTAAAGACCATTGCAAAGTGGAACTGGGACATAAAACTGCTAGAACAATCAAGTTCTCTGTGGTGTTCCCACCACCCCAGAGATCTGTAGCCAAACTAAGTCTTACAATCTGCATCCTACAATGTTTGTACAAAATGCATTTCTGTTCACCTCCATCAAACATGACAAGCGTGTACATTTTCAAAACTCCACCATGGAAAATCTGTGTTTCTCTTTCAAAAGAAAGAGAGAGGAAATTATTTAAAACCATAATGGACATCTTCTGGACCATCTTTCTACCAGGGGAAAAAAGGACCTAGAGAAATATTGAAGCTTAACACAGGAATACAGAATTCCTAATCTGCTCCTGAGAACAGAAGTTATGAGAAGCTGGATGTCTAACTGGAATTAGGAATCTGAACATCTATTCAAGAATGAGTTGAGGGCACTGGCAGTAACCTGGATGAATTAGCAGTTTCATTTGCCAGAGAAAGCATTGGCAGAAACCATCAACCAGCAGAGAGTTTCATAAAAGGACATCTGCCTGTCCCTTAAACTCACTAGAAGTTGAAGTAAAGTGTGAAAACAAGTTTACTGAATATGAATACTTTAATATAGACAGACAACAAGCAAGTCACTGCTGAGAACGTAATGAACCTGTAATCTACTCACTGTGGTCAGTGCTTGGAAAAGGCAGTGGAAAGTCAAGTACCAAGCAACTCTTCCCGATACAAATGGAGGCAGGTACCACATAAAAAAATAGGACACTATTGTGAAGGGTGTGCATGCTAGCACCCTAAAAAGAAGATTAACACACATCAGCAATCTTAACATAATGACAGCAAAACACATTAAGTTTTCCTGCTAATAATCAATAGAATACAATTTATTTTATGTGCAGTTTTTCTAACTGAAGTAATGTCATGCTTTTAAACATCAAAAGTTAGTGTGCATTAAATACACAGATTAATACAAAATATATTAATACTAATATAAAATATGTAAATATGCATGATAATACTTCCATAAAGTGGAAAAAAACCCAGCAAACCTGAAAGAAAAGAGCTACACTTAAATTAATATCCTACTCAGAAGAGACAAAATTTCCTTGCCCATGCACTGTAACAGCACACCTATATTGCCATTCCTTGGCACATGTCTCAGATTACATATTTATTAGACAGAACTACTGAAAACTAAGCTCAGTCATTATGTCTCTGCATACTCCAGCAACTTTTACATGAGCTTACTTATTACCGAGATTCCCTCTTCTAATTTTAGTGCCTTTGGTTTTCCCCTGAATTTAGTCTCTTCACTGCTACTTCAAGCAAGCACAAATATGTTGATAAACTTAAAAATACTGAAAAAAGGATAAGAGACAATGGACAGCCCGTTGTGAAAACTCCTACACTCTGTATCTACGGTGGTATTTGATCATTTCCTCCTTTTAATTCCTATTCACTTCAAACACAAAAGGATCATCTTCTGGAGAGAGAGGTGGCTTTAAAAAAAAAAGAACCACAAAAACTTATAGTCCAGACATTGCCATTAACCTGCAATTAATTACATTAGTCTAAAACCTATTTCAGGCAAATAGCACTTGTCAAACTCCATGACACAGAATTGGTAGATGCTATTATTTCCTAAAAGTCTGAGCTGCAGCAGCATCAGGGCTGTCCTGTATTCTTGTAAATCAGGCATCAAACAATGTATTTAGATGACCAAGACCCTAACAAAAAATTTCCAAACACATAAAAGAGAAAACAGATTAATCCCTTCACAACAGCACAACTGACATTGGGGGTCAGCTGATTATTTTGCAATCGTGAACTGAAAACCTGGAATACAAAAGAGTAATGTGGGTAAATAGTTTAGTAAAACAATGGCTTTCCCACACTGCTCTTTGGGATGGACAGCATCACTGGGAGCTGAACATTTACCAGGAAAGTGCCAGGTTCTGGTATTCTCTGTCCCTCTGGTCCCCAGCCCACAGTTCACCCACAGCAATGGAAAACATAAACAAGGGTAAAATCCTAACACATCTCAGGGAATCTACCGTCCTCTCCAAAAGCCTGAGCTCTTCCAGATGGTTCCAGGCAGAGTCACCACACTAAATATCTTCAGTCACTTTTTCATGCAACTTTTTAGTAACAACCCTCTTAGTATTGTTCTCCCCTTTCCCACATTTTCCTTTCCTCTCTAATGCCAGGGAGTTTTCAATGCCTTGATGGAGTTGCTGAATATCTGATTGTCTGCTATTATCTCTTTTGACAAAATGTTCGACCAGTATTTCAAGTCAATTTCTGCTTCTGCCTTTTAAAGCCATTAAATAAGTGATTGATGACTTTGTATTATATTGAGGACAGTATTAAGTGATAGTTAAACATTCACCTCTCTTACTAATGTTCTTGCTTTGCTGGCAAGCTTTTCTGACTGAAAAAATTCCATTGCTTCACTCTAGATTATTAAGAAGTCAGAAAAATTTCAGAATACTGAAGTATTTTTAAGCTAAGGGAAGCTGTATTTTTTTGCTTTGTATAAAAATGGCCTGAGTCTCAAAGTCTAGGAATAAAACTCCCATGAAAATATTAGCTTTACCAAAAAAATCCAGACAAAATCATCTTGTAAAGAAAGCAGCTGTTTGATTAAAGATAAGCACTTTTCCTGTAAGAAGTGCAAGATGTGCTGCAGCTGGTTTACAGTGAAAGGGGCTGATAAGTTCATGCTTGTGCTTGGACAGGAATCATTCTAACATCAATTTAACACTAACAATAAACACATGCACTTGCTGTATTCTCAGAGAACTTAAAAAAAAAAAGCATCAGAATACTTCTAATGGCATTTGTATAAAAATTTCATTACTTTCTTTTTGAATAGCTTTCTGATTTGGTTAATTCAGTGGTCATTAAAAGCCACACCATTTACCTGGCCTCCAACCAAATCCTGAAAAGAGAAACAGCAGCAAGCTTCTCTTTCCCAATGAGACTTGACAAAAAGCTTAACTTCAGCCTGAAGGCCCTCTTCCTACTGGGCCGAGAGCAGCTGATCTCAGCCTTTTCCCAACATGTACTTGCCTTCTCTATTTTGTCAGACATAAGCTGCCCATGGACAAGTTTCTGTAGTCGTAAAACTGCACAGCAGCAAGAGAGCCACCAGCTAAAAAATTGGGCTTTTTTTCCCTGAAATTTCAACTTCTTTGCTTAGGACACAACATTTACTCTTAGATTTTTGTTGTAAATCAAGTTCATGGGTTATATAAATTTAAAATTTGCAGTTAATTCCAAATATCTTACAGTGCTTCCTTATAATGTATGAGATAAAGTGATGAAAGGCTCCTTATTTCACAAAGTAGTCAATCTCCTCTTGACTTCCAAAATATTAAAAAAACAAGTGAACACATGCCCTGTGGCATAGATGACCTTGAGTTCCTCTAGCATGGCCCAATATTTTCCAAGTGAAGGCACTCTAGGACATAAATAGAAATAAGTTCCAACTTTGTGGAAGAGTGAAGTCAAACTAAAGAAATCTAGACAAAGATGAAAATTCAACCACAGATTCAAGAAAATTTTAGATCTCATCTTCCAGTTTTGTTAAAAACATGGTCTCTTGGCTTTATTCGTTTGTGTCTCCATTGGGAGAAAATCTCTTCTGTCTTTTCCTGGGTGAACAAGTTAAAGACGACATGACAATTTTTTGTTTTTATTTTATATATGTGGAATGAATACAATCCTTGAGACTACTTCAGTGAGGTGGCTGTATGATCACAACACTCAATATTCACATATATATGTAAATATATGTACACGTTTATGCTTACCAGGGCATGAGCCGGCCAATTTTTGTCCATCTACTTTTGCTAATAAAAAAGCCAGCAACAGGATCAGTAACTGCACCTGAGGCTTTGCCAATGAACAGCACCAAAGAGGCGTGAAACGGAGTAATCTGAAAGTACAGACAGAATACAATAAACAAGATCCATTGTTTCACAATACAATGAAACAGCATAAAGCAACTTTCCAGAAAAAAACACCTCAGTGTTTTAAAGAATAATGATAGTTCATTTACAAAACACATCTGCTGCTGTCATAGGAATTCCGATTGGTTACCCATAGCAAACAAATGAGACATTGAGATAGGCGCTGTGAATTAAGGGATTAGAGGTGAAAAATGCAAGGAAGGGAAGATCCTGAATGTGTTTAGGATGAGGAAAATTAATCAGACAGTCAAATAGCGAAGTCCTTGTTTTAGTCATACAATCTGACAGAGTCCCTCTGTCATTACCCTCTTGTTTTTCCCCCCACATGTACATCTCCCCAGATCTTTATCTTGACCTGATCTAGAAAATGGTGGAGAGGGCTGTTTACATGCACTAATGTTTTTTCCTCTCCTGAGATTAGCAAGAAGGCTGCCAACTGGTGGCATGTGGCTGAAGTTGTTGCACAACAGACTTTATCCACTCGGGACTGAGCGGCGACAACTGAATTGCGTAAGGCACATCTGTTCAAATCAAAGTTGCCAGCACTTGTCCATCACATCTCACTTGAAAAAATATTCATGGATTAAGTAAGAATAAAATGGCCAAGTAGAAAAACCTCTGAAATTAATCCAGGAGGACCATACTTTAGTGCCTATATAGAAATACAGTTTATCCCAGGCAAGGCAGTTATTTTTTCACATATGTCTGTGTAGAGCTTAGGAATTCCCATCACACAATAGTTAAAAAAGGTGGGTTCTCTTCCAAGTGCTCTGCTCATGTCATTGCAACAACAGTCCAGAAAAAAAAAGCAGTCATTGAAACCTATACAAATATGAATGTTCCTCACATCAATTATTGAGAGAAGCTGCTGAAACAGCCCATATGGCTTAAACAGCAAGAGCAGACAAGATCCCTTCATCTCTGTGCTTCATCGTACCCGTGCTACAAAGGCCTGGACAATGCAGCTGATACAACACCAAGCCTGAGCAGGTATCCCCTGCTTTCCTGCACAGGATATTGTCTCCCAGGCAGCATCACCGGGCTTCCAGCTGGTGCAGGTCCCCTGCCTGCAGGATTTGCTGTAGGTGTTCTCTCAGAGGTGAAAGAAGGAAGCAGTGACCTCTAAATGTCCTGGATGACCAGGACAAAAGGCAGGTGCCACGGACTTCTGTCACCACTCCTGTTACATTTTAGCCCAAGTCAGGTGAAATTGCAGTGGCAGCCAATAGTCCTGTCACCACCAGCTCATCACCTCTGCTGGCTCGTGCCCTCCCACAGCCAGGGTGGCAAGCAGCCCGCTAGCCTTGAGGTGTGGGGGCTGCACCAGGACTGCCCACAGGTCACTACTGCTCCTCAAGAGACAGGGAAGGCAAAATAAGCACAAAATAGCAGTCAGAAAGATAGAGGGGTTGAAATACTGTAGTTATGAGGGACACAAGAACACAAAACTACAAATTAGGTGAGTTCCACATTGGTATTTTGTTCAGATAACTCGAAGAGACAGAAAGGAAGCAGATATGAGATACACAGAGTTGGAAAAAGCTTTGAGGAAAAAGCAAAATCTCCTTCATGTTAGGAGTAGAGTCTGTATAATCACCCTGTCTTCATCATTGGTACGGGCTCATATATACCTTGGCTGCATTTTCCGGTCTCCTAAATCTAGACAGTGTCTGTCAGCACCAATGCCAGAAACTTTCTAGCATTAATAAAATACTAATAAAATAACATTTAGGAAAATATGCTAAATTCAACCATCTCAAAATGAATAAAAACCGGGATCCTTTAATCAGAGAATTTTGGTGTTCTTGAGCAATTTGACTCAAGGATCCTGTGTGGTTTGGAGTTACATTTATGTCTGTAGTCTATACAGGTACTTTAGGTGGAACAAGGAATTCAAATTGAGAAAGTGTAAGTTACAGAAAATTAATAAAAATATCATTTTCTTAGAAAGGATCCAGATTATGTATGAAAGATTACACTTGGTGACTTCCACATTCTCTCAAGAAGCTAAAACAGTTCTCCCCTCTAAGCGGGCAAGAAATAAATCCAGGTAGTGACTATAAAATTACATTCTCTCCCCTGAAAACATGTGGGACAGAACACAGGATTTCAAAGACATTTATCAGGCCTTGAAATAATCCTGTCCCTGCACGACCACTTCAGAGAACAAACTAAACCATCAAGGAACAAATAATTAAGCCCCTTAATGAAAGTGTAAGTATATCATTACAAAAATTAAGCAAAATTATTGGGTTTCAGTAGAAGCTTGGTAATCAAATAATTATTTTGATGAAAGATGCATGGATGGGACCCCAGCTTTCTGAACACTGTATACAAACACACGAAGGAACAGTCCCTTGCTTCAAGAATTTTCAGTTTCTGTGATAAGTAAAGAATGGGGAAATTGCCATATTTCTAAGCACCCTGGGAAAATGGTGTTAGGGTCT
This sequence comes from Ifrita kowaldi, assembly GCA_013398055.1. Lineage (NCBI taxonomy): Eukaryota > Metazoa > Chordata > Aves > Passeriformes > Cinclosomatidae > Ifrita > Ifrita kowaldi. Next base: position 103,302 of record VZRS01000311.1, on the reverse strand, counting down.
TTCTCATTCAGTTCCTGCTTCATCATCTCCAATGTCTTGCATTGCCATCCTTGAAGTCAGTGGGCAATAGCTTTATTCAGAGCTGCTCTGCCTCCCTCCTGTACCCTCAAGCTGCTTTTTTCACCTCCAACTCCTCTGATTCCACACCATCCACTTGACATCTTTGACACTGCTGTCCAAAACTGGCTCCTTTTCTACATCTTGTGACTTTGATCTCAACAAGACACTCAAGATGATCTCAGTTGTACATGCCCACCTTACTGTGTTGCAAATTTTATTAAGTAAGTCACAAGTCAGCTTTCAATACCAGACTTTTACAGGAAAAACATCAACCCAAACTTCTGGACACCTCCAGTCATATATCCTGTCTTTAGACAGCAAATGGGTAATGATATCTGACCCAGAACCTTCTGGTTTTTTTCCAGCAAATAGGAACAGTCATCAGTGCTGCAGTCCCTCATGTAGTTTGAGAGCTGTTCTCACAGTCCCTGCAATTTGGCCTCAACTCCCTAAAACCCTTTTTTCTATCCTAATACTTTCTCCATCCCACCTAGTAACAATGCAGGCACCCAAGACAATCCAAAACAGTAAAAATTGCTTATGGATTGATTTTCTTTGTGTCTCTACTGTTCTGAAATCTAGCTGGAGCAGCTGAAAGTCAGATGAATGGGATGACTCCTACTGCTTTGTTTCACCAGGTCTGATTCTGCACCAGAGAGCCACAGACTGGAAGCAGAGAACCTTCAGGAAGGATAACTCTGCTTTCTTTGCCATGAAATTACCTTAGACAAACCAAATCAAATTTGTGTGAAATTATGTTGGCTACTGGGTGCAACTGGAGTGATTTTTAACTAAACCAAATGAACAGAACTTCACAACCTCAACATGGTGCTATTAATGTTTTCGGATGTCTTGTCTCTTAAACTCTTTGACTCTTTACACTGAGAACTGATTTTCCTTGTGTCTGCAAGTGTGCGAGCTCTACAGCATCCAGAGTTCTAATAATGATCCCAAACTAAAAGCAAACAACAGCCACCTCAAGACAGAAAGGAATCTAGTGGAAAAAAATTAATTCTGGACAAGTTTATGTGGTTTCCAGGATGCTGAACAGCTAGAGGCAGCAAGACAATTTAAAATATTTATGAGCTAATTCCCCTTTTATCATTCCAGGGACATGGCTGGCAATACCAGAGTTAAGTCTACAGTCTGCAAATGTTTCTTGTGCTACTTACATGGGCTATGTCTAGCAGGTAGATCTGCAGGAAGAAAGAAGCAGCACTCCCTGCCACTTGGTTTGGGGCACCTCCTATGGCATAGCACAGTTTGCTGCACATCGAGAGCCTGTATTCCTGTGACAGCAAGCAGAACAAACTGTGAGTAAACCAAGGTGCACAAGTTAAAGGCTACACAAGTGATAAGGTTAAAGTCTATAGTTAACACCACTTTAATGTATTTGCTTCACAGCTATTCCACTAATAAATCGATATGTACCCTCAACCCCTATCATCAACAGGCATTTGGGTGCTCGTTACTTTGATTTTTAATGGGTTTGTTCCCTAATTCAGCCCCTGAAAACAGATTGCAGCGTTCCCAAAAGTGAGTTGTGATGACCCTCAGGCTTACCTACCTTCTCACAAGCTATTAAAAGGAAACAAGTCTACAATTAAGCAAGAAGCAGCAGAGAAGTGCTACACTATTATCTGAGCTTAGTTTTGTCTTTGAATGTTTAATTCATATTTTTTAGGGTTGAAAACTTCTACTTTTTAAAAAAAATATTTCTTATATTAATCTTTGAGGTAATAATAATTGATAAATACTCTCATACCACAGTAATTAAACAATATCCACAGAAAGTTTCACAGTCAAATGCAAACCAAACAGATCCCAAACATTTGGGCTTTGTTCCTTCCTTCATCACAAAATGCTGGTGTTACACTGGCAAAGTCACTTGACTTTGCACATCTTCCTTTTGACTTGACTTCTCTATATCCGTGTGAAAATTGGCATAATATGGAAAGTGATTTTGGGCCCAAGTCTTCTTTAGAAAACCACTCCAAGTGATTTAAAAAAATTTGAGAAACTGTGCTCTCTCATTTGCCCTTTGAGAAGTACCGTAAGCACCAAGAATATTCTTGACTGTAACTGCCAAATAAGAGAAATATTGAAAAGAAGGCTTCATACCAGTAATTAAAATACAAAAAAATGCACAGTTTCTAATAGAAATCCTAATGAGGAACACTGTTTTTTCTAATAGTAGAAGTTCCAGAATACTGGAGAGCCTTTAAAAAAAAATCTTAAGATTTAATTTTATGCCATAAAATTTAAAATAAAGGAAGAAAATTACTCTTTGTTAATCCTGTATTCTGTTCAGAGGGACAACACATCAAATCAAAATTTTGACTTTTAGGCTTTTGGTCCCTCTTTAAAATTTGCTGTCAGGAGGAGCCAGGAAACATGAAGAGGAGCAGAAATATTAATCCTGGGTCTGTCTTCTCTCTTAACTGACTACACAAGCCCTTAATTCTTATGTTAGACCAGGATAAAAATAGAGATATGGAAATGAAATCCACCACAGTGATGATGTTCTGACACATTACCTAATTTCTGAACATTTTCAAATTTACTAACTCATCATCTTTACTCTGTAACAGTTTTGAGAAATTTTAGACTTCTAGGCAGAACCTTTCATCATCTAAACATTTCCCTTTGAACTGTTTTATCAGAGTGGGTGTGAACAAACAAGCACAAGTATCAGGACTCCTTCCTTTTTGTGTTTTCCCAGAAAAAGACAGGGTGGGATCCCATTGCTACGCCCAAGGAAAGTGGACACTGGCAGGGCATGAGCTGCAAAATGTTATCAGCACAGCAGGCCTCACTTTACTCTGCACTGGCAAGTTTCTCCTTTGCAGGAAAAAAAAAAAAAGCGATAAACAGTCACAAGACAGACTTCATCATAACAATATACCATTTAATTTGGTAAGTGATTGCAAACACAACAAACAGACTATATACACATTTGCTGTACAAAATAACTCTCCATTTTTCACACATAACTCCTTTTAAATATGAGCTTTATTAGACTTGTGGGGTCCACAGAATTTTGCTAGCTTGACCCATTGCAGTCCCCTTGAGCTTTGCTACAGGGGCTGTGTACTTTATAACTTCGTCTCACTTTTTTAGTTTTCAGTCATTCCCTTTACCTAGCCTCTCCTCCGTCTTCCACAAATTAAATTACTTTAAAAGTTTTCTTTCCCTTCGTATCTCCCCCCCGATCTCTAAGCATTGGCAAGATGACTTTCAGATGAAATCAAGAGACATAAACCACTGCTACGCAAATCCTGTAACCTACCGCAACCTCAAAACCAGGAAAAACCTTTTAGATCCGTGATGCTGCTTTCACAGTTATTTTCACTAGTAATTTTCATAGACTCATAGCATGGTTTGGGCTGGAGAGGACTTTTAAAGACCATCCAATCCAACCCCTCTGCCATGGGCAGGGACACCTTCCACTAGACCAGGTTGCTCCAATCCTCATCCAAGGTGGCTTTGAACACTTCCAGGGATGGGGCACCCACAGTTTCTCTGGTCAAGCTGTGTCGGTGCCACAACACCCTCATTGTAAAGAATTTCATTCTTATGTGCTGCTTTTAATTTAAAACCACTGCCCCTTGTCCTTTCAATAGCAAAGGCTGTGGCAAAACAGAAAAAGCAAATGCCTCTATATAATTTACATGATTCCAAAATGTTTTTAGAACACAAAGAGCGTCAAGTTCTTAAGAATTAATCTAATTAAAGCTGTGGTACACTAAATGGTCAACCAAGATCTAAACTTACAGGCTGCAGGTGGTACTCCTGTCCTTACAGCAGTTTCATGGTTAGAAAATTTACAATCTTACTACATTTTTTATGAAGTCTCACTGCAATTCCACACACATCCATAATGTTGCTCAACTACTCTCTGAACCGTGCTCCCAGATCACCTTGAAGCAAAGTTAATACTTCGGTCACAGCAGTAGTGAAGTTTTAATTAAATTTTGGTTGTGAATGTTATTTTCAGAATAAAACAAGCTGTCAGAGAGATGTGGCATACAGAAGTGTCCTGTTTGGTCACCCACAGAAACACAGGGAATCTGCTGTGCATGAACTCCCTGGAAGGTAGGTTACATCCTGATCACTGTTCCATACCTGCTTTCCTTTTATTTTGCCTAATTGCTTTTGGAACTTGTTTGTACATTAAGCCATGAACACCACAGCAGTTCTGCATGGAAATGACACGTACTGTGAAAGGAAATGCCACTGTCACTGCAGATCTGCTGCCTGGTAATTTCACTGAGTGTCCCTGAGCTTCTAGCTGCTGAGAAGCAGTCCTTCAGACTCTACATTCTGGTGTCTCTTTCCAAAAGAAGCAGCCCATAATAGATTTTTGCCTCTCCATGTTGAATTTATATGGTAATGACCACATTTTCTGCCTCAGTACGCAATGGAAGGTGGTAAAATGAACTACTCTGCACCAGTAGAGCTGAAGCATTTCCTTGTCCCTAACTTCCTATAGTTAAGAGCACAGAAGAGGCACGTGGCAGCTGTCTGTTGCAGGATCTACAGGAGTGAGTCCCCAGCCTTGGCTGGGTTTGCACGATATTGCTCACAAACGCTGACAGAAACTGTCTGGGGAAGGATAACACTGAGCAGGGCTGTGTGGCCAACGGCAGAGCACTGGCTATCAGCAGCTCACAGGGCTTTCCTCCGAGGGCTGGGTGTCTCTGCTGCATTGCCTCCTCAAAAAACACAAAGTGCTTGATTCCTGTGAAATCCAGCAAAAGCTCCTTCACCTGTGCAGGTTTGTCAGCAAGCTGCAAGTACTCCACAAATCACGAGAGGTCTGAATGCATAGGCAGTGGTCAAATAAGGAACGAAACACAAAAGTACAATGAAAATTTTGTTTCGAGACCCCTGTGGTGTAGTTGAATGCCAACACCAAATTGCTTCTACAAGCTTTAGGAGAAATGTGAGATGATGGCACGAGATGTAAGAGGAAGGAAGGTCAAACGAAGTTACAATTTTAATTTTGTTCTCAGATTGACTTGACAATTTCACACTTATACATGCTCCCATCATATCAAATTTAATTGTGTTTCAAGGCAAACCAAGAAAGCATAATAGCTGAGAAATTTGATTTTGCTCCTTAAATAGAAAGTTTAAACATTGCTGTGGAAAATTAATGCTTCTCCTACACTATAGTTACTTTATTTTTAATTCTCTTGTAAGTTAAAACCATACCTGTAAATTTTCCCTTCCCCAAGAGAACAGAAATTGAATACAATGTTTATAGTAGACCATCTTATTTCTAAAGAAAGTATTTCAGCACATTGAAAACAACTCTGCAACTGTGTTACGGGCATAGGGAGCAGCCGCGTTTTGTAATAAGCTATTTGTTATCAGCCGAGTCCAGAACTGAACCAACAAGTAATTTAAAAGCAGTAAGAACAGAGAGCAAAACCTGTGACTCAAAGATAAATGCTAGTCTAGGTTTATCTGAGAAACAATGAAATGTAGCTAGCGAGGAGCAGCTTTTGAGTCAGCTTTTCTCTCAACATGGAATTAACACTGGTAATGTTTCTGTTCTGTGGGTGACCAAACAACTGCCTCTTGAAAGCAGGAGTGCGGCAGTCACGGTGGCATCCCAGGTCCCTCACACCGAACACCTTGAGGACTGGTTTCAGGTTTCTTAGTGACATCAGCCCACCCTTGAGTGGAAAAAAACAGGAGTAGGGCTCGCGTGCAGACACCTAAGAAAGGGCGTACGAGTAAGGTGGGATACAGTCGTGCTTTCTCAGGATATTCTTCCAGCTGCTGGCAACGCAGCGCTGAGGGACTCTGTGAAACTAAGACGGTGTATCTGTGCAATATCTTCATACTTCTGCCACGAATTCACCCAGATGCTTTCCAAACACAAAAATTAAAGCCCGAACAGGACGTGCCTAGTGTCTGACGAGCTCCATGGGTTCAATGCCACCCAACATGTTGTGGAAGGCTTCCTTACTCCTCTGTTTGGAAGCTGTCTCTTCCCAGCTTTAGCTGGTGTTCCCTCAAGAGCCGTGGAGCTGGGGAGTCCTCGCTCACCCTCACCTGCCTCCCAATTCTACCCCGGCGAGCACCGAGTCTGAGGAGGCAGCATGAGATGCCCTCGCTCACATCACAACACACGCCTGGAAATCGGGGGTTGCTGAGGCTCCGGGGGCAGCAAACCCCTTCTGCCGCCCGCATCCCACCTGCCTCGGTCCGGGAGGCAGCTCCGGAGGGGACAAGAGGTGGGAAGCGAAGGCGCTTTTCGCTGGCACCGCAGCGGCCAGTGAGTAAATCCCGCGCAGTGCATTCCAGGGAAAACACCGGGGCTGCGGCGCTGCCCGGCGGGAAGGGTCGAGGAGCTATTCCAGGTTCTCGCTGAGGCCGCGCACGAAGCCCCGCACGAACCTGGGCGGGTTCAGCGGGTCCGGGCTGCCCCAGCCCCCCGAGTGCCCGCGATGGCAGCGAAACGCCGGCGTGGCGGGACCCGCTCTCGCCCCGGGCCGTGTCCGAGGGGCTCCCCAAGCCCCCCGACGGCCGCCCTGCCCCCTCGCAGCCCCCTACCTCCTGCTCGCCCGCCGGGGTGTCCCTCGCAGCCCCTGCCATGGCACGGCGAACATCCCACCCCGTCCGACACCTGCGCGCCCGGGGCGGGGCGGCGGAGCGGAGCCGAGGGAGAGCGGGCGGTGTCCTCGCTGCCCTCTCCCAGCGCCCTGGAGGGGCGAAGGCGCCGGCGCTGCCCTCCCGTCCCGGGACGGGGGATCCCCGCCCCGCCGAGCCCCCACACCCCGCGC
>VZRS01000311.1:76014-96436 GCA_013398055.1 Ifrita kowaldi | reverse complement strand
CCTCCGTCCCTCCCCGGCACCGCCGCGGGGAGAGGAGCGGGGCAGCGCCGGGCGGCTACAGCTCCGCAGGGTGCGGGGCTCAAGGACGGGGCACGGAGGTGGAGGGGGCTGGGGCTGTTCTCATCCACAGCCCCAAAACGCCAGCTCTGCCTCTTTGAAGAGATGCGCGGTTTCCCGAGGTACAGGGATGTAGAACCACGCCGAACAGCATCACTGTCAGCAGGACGGAGATCACACACCAGCCGCCCTTGAGCCGGGACGCGCTGCGGGGAGAGCAGCTGCTGATTCTTCCATGAGGGTGGTTAGATATGGTAAGGGGCTGCCCAGGGAGGCGGTGGGGACATCGGCCCTGGAGGATGGCAGCGAAGGCGTGGATGTGGCACTCAGTGCCATGGTCTGGTTGACAAGGTGGTGTTGGGTCATAGGTTGGACTCCATGATCTCAGAGGTCTTTTCCAACCTCATTGATTCTGTGATTCTGCTGCCTCCGAGCCAACACGCTTATCTAGGATACATGGGTTCACCACCACCCTGCCCCTGGGAAAGTGCTCTTGCAAGCATGCTCAGCATTAGAGGAAAGAAATACAAATCGCATTTTGAAGTCTGAATCCTTTCAACAGTGAGACAGCCTGAGAGAAGAGCGTTTAACAAAGCCAACAGGAGGACTTGTGACCTGCAAGTCTTGGGGAGATGATGACTACTAATCAATCTCTATGCCCAGGGCTTTTTGGCGTGACTGATTCGAAGAGCTCTGCTACGGACAGGGGCACCTGGTGGGTACTGGGCAGCCACTGCAAACCATGCCATGACATACTGACATTCAAATCTCGTTTGGTAAGAATAATTAGAGCAAATTTGCAAAATTCTGAAAAAACGAGGCATTAAAGAATTTTCTAAAAACCAGACCTTTAACTGAGAGCATGGCCTTAATAAACCTTGTTGAAAACGCTCTGAAGCTTTTGGGCTCCAATGGGGGTCTCTAGAGGCTGATGCCAGGTGAGCTTCAAAACTGAAATGGATTGCCCAGTATCAGGCTAATCCAAGATTATGCATCTAACATTCAAATTCAACATTTAGGTTCTTTGTTTTCTCTTTACACACTGTCCTCCTAACACAATCAGTCTTTTTTACCTGGATTTGCATGTTTCTTCACAAAGGGAGAACCTACAGAAAACATTTCCTTTTGTTGTTCTTTTCTTGGCTATTTTGATGTTGCTGTAGAATATCTTAAGTCACAGGGTTTACTCAAAATAGCAAAGGCTTGTGAAGTACCAATAGTATTTGTGCGTTTCACAAACTCTTAGCACTGATCAAGCCAGTTTTGCTGTTGCTTGAGCAATGCACAATTGCTGTCTATAGCACTGAGCAAGAGATTAGGCTGTCCAGACACTAGGGGTAACTAATCAGACTTTACAAACTTGACCAAAACCAATTAGATTTAGCAGAGTCCTCTATTCATTCCGAAGATTTTCTCCAAATTAGGAAATAAGTTACTCAATCACAGTTCGTTGCCTTTTTTTAAAGGCACTTTCTGGTCTAGCATGGGATTAATGCAGCCAGCATCACTTCAGACTTTCCAAAGATTTTCTCTCATTTTGTAATTAAGATAATGACACTTTCAAACTGCAAATGCACACTCAAGTACACCAAAGCTGCAGACAGACACAGCTGGTTTTAGTAAAGCACCAAACTATCCAATCTCTTAAAACGCTGGTAGTGGACATGAATCAACGTTGAAATACAAAATACTGCTCCTTCCAAAGGATAGCAAGCAAAATGGATTTACCCACTTCAAAATTTTACACTCCCCTCTTCAATTCCAATCTTACACTCATTATTTCTTCAAATTTCTGTGCTGCAAATGCATGAATAGTAGTACACTGTTACTTTGACATTTCATGCACCTTTTAGATAGTGCAACCGAGCTCACAATCAAGCACATGTGATTTTCTAATACTGTTGTACATTAAGACAAATTCGAAAACACTGATTAATAAAATGCCCTGTTTAGGAAGCTCTGGGAACTGAGATTTGGAGCTGTGTCTGTAGGTGCTTTGTCTTTTCAATTTTACTAGTGGATTTGTCTGCACATTTATTTTTGTTTTTCATATAGGAGTCAATGCAAGAGCAAAGAAAATTTAATTGTACCACTTGCTACATAAACTGGAATGACACAGTAGCACAGGAAGTTTATAGCACTGGAAAGTGTATGAAGGCATAGTTTTCAGAGATTTGCTTTCTGAGGACACTGAATAGATATTTGCCCAGCTGACTTTCACTTCAAACACACCATGAGAGATGCTGAAGCAAATCAGTTTTATACTCCTGGGAATGAAGGAGAGTGCATCCCTAGTTTGATGTCTCACTACTTTTTAGAATATAAGTCACTCCAATGAAGTAATTTTCTATTTAGAACAAAACCAGGAAAACCCAAACCCCTCTTTCACTTAACTACACAAAAGAAGTACAACCCCAACAACCAATCCTTTGGCACAGGTAGCACAGAGGAGTCAGGACCCACTGAAGGTCCTGGGATATGTCTTACCCAGGTATTTTAGTTCCATTCACAATCCCACATGCTTAGTAAGCACAGTACAAAATATTTAGTTTTTATGTTGTTTTCTCTTTTAGCAAAACATGGAATAGTTGGCTAAAAACTTTATGCCTTGAGTACATGAATAGCAAAATAAAAGATCTGGATGGAAATGGGGCAAAGTGGAAAGAAAAACTTCAGTTTTCAAGTAAGGATTTTCAACATCTTTGAAACTTGACCACATGCAATTCATGTCTCAATCAGCTGGGCAGTTCAGACAGAGGCAGATAAACAGTACAAAACAACTGTGTCCCTCTAAACATTCCTGCATGGTGATAGCCAAAAAAGCTTTAGTTTCTGTGTGACAAAGCTACAAGTGGGTCCCTATGCTAATGAGCTAGGTAGTTTAACATCACCTGATCTGCAAGACACTTGTAGCAGCCCAAAAGAAGCAGAAACCACTTCAACCATTGGTAAGAACAATTCCTTCAGAGCTTACTTTGAGGCACTTCATATGCAGTATGCACCAGACTACCTCTTTTGTATCTTCTCACACTTGCACCTACCACCATGTGAAGACTTGACAGAACATTATTACACTGCAGATCTTGTGATAAAAGTTACATCATGAAGATTTTCAAGTTAGAGTTCAAATGTGAGCTTGCCTACAGTACTGGTTGTCTAAGAGTTACTGTGAGAAGAATGCAAACTGCAGCAGTTTACACTATAATGTAAGTGAAATGTTTCACTTTAGTCCAAAGTGCAAAAATAAATACTATTTTTCCTTAAAAGGTGCTATCAGTAGTTAAGTCTCAGAGAACTGTTCCACCTAGACCCACCTATTAAATAACTAAGAAGCTTTTTACCTAAGGAAATTCTAAGGATGGTCTGCTGTACAGTTACCTCTGCTACATTATACAGCCAGGCTCTGACCACCCAGTTTAGCTGAAAATACCTCTATTATAGCAGACAACAGCACAGCACCCATTCTGCTCTCTAAGAGCACAGTGCATGAGGATGTGAGGCCATCCACATATTGCTGGTTACATTTTTGGTTTTGTCTAGTTCACCCTGCAGATAGTTTTTGGTCAGTTAAAAGCTAATTTGATCTTGTACTATTGATAGCAGTTTTTTGCTCATTCTTGAGCTGTCCATTAGGTGTAGCAGCAGTTTTGTAGTCATTTTCAGGTGCTTTTATCACTAACAGCCTGAAAGGTTCCGTTGTCTTCCGAAGTCTTTGAACAACAACAGCATTTTGCAACTTTGCCTCCTCGAGTGTGAGTGTCTCGTCCTGCAGCTCTCGAAAGGGCAGGGAGGTCGTCAGTGTGAAGGGAACACTTCCCTCAGATCCTTGATACTTTGTTATGAAGTCTCTGACATGGCTGATTCTGAGAAGAAAGTAAGAAAACTCAGCATTAGAGTTCTGGCACTGCAATCCCCACACATGTGCATAACACACACAGCTGCCTGGGATAGGAATGAAACCACTTCATGGAATGCCTGACAGCAGAGAACTGCAGCAATATAGATGAGGTGGTATCCTGAAATGCCTGATCCACTTGGGAGGCAAGGACCAAGATCTCCATACTCTGAGAGTACTCCCAAGGGGACAGGGATGAGTGTCTCATTCTGAGCACTCAAATGCACCACTGTGGCTCAAATGGTAGTTACACAAACCTACCATTTCCTAACCAGCTGGTGGAGCTCTTACCAGAGGGCTCTGTAGCCAAGACCTAGAATAAAGATGCCTCCAGGGTGTGGTTCATGTAGCAGAACCATAATAAAAATAAAGAAAAAGGGTTTGAAAAAATTATTTGGACAGCTGATACATTAACTAGGTCTAAATACATTCCCATCCTCTCAAAGCAAAGGCACGGTGACTTCATTACAGATTCAAGCTGTCTGTGAAGAACCTTGCAGCAAGTGAGCAAGACAGAGGTTGTGCTGTGCAAGAATCAGGATCAACCAATTTAATTAGAAAATGAAGATGAAAAGATACATCTGTATGAGTAAAATTAACACAGTGACAATGTCCATTCTTTGGTCCAGAGGCCAACTGGCAGACTGGCTGCTGGTAAATGCCTAAAGTCATCCTTCCTCATGTACAGGGTCCCCCATGAGGTTTACTGTCTCCTGGGAATGGCCCAGGACCTGAGCTAACGTCTGAACCATGGCTAGGTATTGACTGAGGAAGTGCTGGCTGGCTCGGGGCAATGCCATCCCAACAGTTTAGCAGCACAAATGCCCAAGTGTCCATGCCTTAGCCCCACTCACCAAGACAGACAGAGCCAGCAAAATAAAAACTAATTCCCGTGCACTTAGACCTCAATACAAAGACACTGTTTTGTCTTACAAGCCAAGAACTTGAAAATCCTCAAACAGGACTAAATTTTTGGTTGGACATTTACAGGTGTCTACACATGCATTATATCAAAGTTGATTGGATTCCAAGAGCAAATCAGGCATTTAGCCACCAGCTCCCTGCTTCACGGTGAAAAAGTTCTTTTCCAGGCTCCATACCTGATGCTCCAGGGTCACACTAACCTAGCAAGTGCTCAAGAGGGGACACAACTCGATCCAGGACACAGCTCTGTGTGCTATTCCTACAACTCTGCTCTCCTAGTTGCTAAACTCCCATGTCTCAATTCCCCACACTGCAACACTACAATGCTTCTGCTCCCATCTTTCATCAGTAATCAACCATATCTTTGGCAGCAGTTACTGTGGCACCTACACAATCTAGCTGCAAAAAGCTAAAAGTAATCAATTTACCCAGACACTGCAACATATGTGCTACATGTTATTAACCTATATGTTAGTTAACCAATAGCTGACTGTTTACTGTGCTGAAAGGAGTGCTGTGTATGTAATCATCATGCTTAAGAATATGTACTCTAAAAGGATTTCCCTCTGGTTCTTACCAGGCCATACACAAATCCTGTGTACAGCACAAACGTGCTGGTCTTGTGGCAAGGGGCTATGCTATGATGGAATATTTATTGCACACTACTTCGAAAAGAGCATTACACCAGTAAAGCTGTTGTTCTGCTTATCTCAGATGTTTTTTTCTTCTCAAAAGCACTTAGAAGCTGTTCAAACTGCTATATACTGTGAAGACAAAACGCTTGTAAATATACTTAGATGTGTGGGACCTGGAATAATTTAGATATTAAGCCCTTCAATGAAGTACTTATAATTAAAATAGCAATTTACCCTTCAACAGTACATCGTAACAGTGTTTCAGTTCATATCTCAGGCCACTAACAGTAATAAATTAGTACAAGTCAAAGAAAAAGCTACAGTCATTAACCTTCAACAGCTGAGCTTTCCTTCTGATCAGCCACAGATACACACAGTTTATCTTGACAGCAGCCTGGGTTGCATTAAATCTGTGATACCTGTAAATTGCTTCACAGAGAAGCACAGGCAACATATCCTTTCCACATGACATGACTGTATAGAACTGGAGTAATTTCTCAAATTCGGATTTGAGAAAGGTCTCTAAAGACAGTAGCTCTACAATTTAAAGTGTTAATCCCACTTTCTCAAAGCTCCTGCATACATGCACTGTGCTGACACCTTCTGACATTATCCTCATTTCTAAGCCTCTTTGGGAGCCAGAAATTTTATTAATTAAGAATTAAACACACTGTGCATTCTATTCTGTCCATGTTGACATGCAGGGGATGAACCTCCCTGCCCAGTGCACCAACTGCAGCCCTCCCCAGAGGTTTCTCCGGCTCAACTCTAAGTCCCTTTCTTCAGCTCCCACCTGTGGTGCTGTCTATGCCCAATGACCAGCAGGCTTTATACTAAGCCATTTGTTCCAGATGTAGTTGTTTTGTGAGAGATCTATCATGTTAAAAGCTATTTCCTCTAGTAATGAGCAATATGTACACCTTAACTTTCACTGACCTACAAAGAACTCCTGCAGTTTCCTCAGATTTTCCTTTCCTCAGTTATGAGATGACTTTTAACATCAGTTCACATTCCTCTTATGTTCCTCTCTTGTCAGCTAAAAGATTTCTCAGAATTTCAAAGGTTTTCCAGATACAACTGAAGAGCAGTCCAATGCTAAGTGAACTGAGGAAATTAGAGACTTAAGTGTACAGGCATTAAGAAAAATAGTTCAGATGCAAATACGTATGACAGTGGTAAAATAGATCTTACCTGTGAGAAACATTGAATTTCTGAATTATCCTTTCCCCATCAGCTAACCAGATCTGGACATTGGTGATAGGCTCCAAATCATTCAAGGGTACTAAAGGCAGGTGCCTTTTGTCATCAGGTCCTTGATGATCATCTCTTACTTTAGAGATTATCTTTGGAGTAGCACTGAAAAGAAAAGCCACATGAGATCATGGCTCCTGTGCACACCTGTAAGCTTGAACCTCCCTTCAGACCTCTGCTTCTGGAGCTTTCTGCCCTGTGACAGAGTGCACTGATGACTTCTTAGTTTAATAAATATAGGAATACTGACATAAAGATCAGGTTTTTTTCTTTCTTCCTTATTTTTTTTTCTACACATATGCCAATATTTTCACTTAAAGACTAAAACATGCTAAAGAATTTCAGTTTGCTTAACATTTTTATAAAATGGAAAGGAACTTAAATATCAGAGGATTAAATATGAATATACAGGAGACTATACTGTCTGAAGATTCTGCATGCATTTTTGTATTCTAATCACACAGGGGAAACTTTAAGGGGGTTGAGTATTGAATTTGCATACTCAAAGTTAATTTTCAGCATAATGTGATCACAGTAATTCAATTTAACTGAATGTTGTTAGCCTTGATTTAGAGTCCAGCATCATCTATCTCAGCTTAGAAGAATTACTCATCTCTCAGAGAAATTGACTTAATGTGAAAAATCCAGACTGATGCACACAGCATTCAGATTTTTTTTCCTAAGGCACTTTCAACAGCTGACCCAAACACAGGGGCAAAGATTCATAAAATGACTTGACAGAATACATGGACCTCAGCCCAACTGCATGGTCTTAGAAAACAAACAATAAAAAAACTGCTGGCAAAATTTTTTATTCTGAAGAAGTGTCTAGAGCTTAGTGCTTCTTTCATGACTAAGCTTGTTCAGCATGTACAGTTTAAATCCTCACTGGCCCTGATCCAACGGGCACATTCTCAACTCCTGTGAGCATAACCAGATGTTTGCTTGCAGAATAGCAATGATTTAAGGAGTTACCATTTCTCCTCTGAGCTCAGCTGTGGTCACTGACTACATGAGCACCCTACACGGCAGATTGCAGAAAAACTCTCTTTGCACAGAAAATTGTTGAGTTACAGTTTCTTGAGAGAGAAGTGGGTAACTGATGGCCATAGTGTAACAGTCTTAACTATACTGCACACCTGCTTTGCAGACAAACCCCATTTTTATGTTCTTGTACCTGTCTTAGTTTATTCATAAGACACAAAAGTCTTAATTAATTATTAATTAATTTATTATTATCTAATGACTTAATATGTTCAGGCTAATAAAGCTGGAGTCTTAAGTGAAAGTTGAGTCAGAGGTATTTCAAAATCTTTTATTGCCCAGTTAAGTGCTGCCTGAACTTCTAGGGTATCAGCCAGTAGAGGCACTTTTTATATCTTCCACAGAAACTCCGCAAAAAGAATGAGAATCAAGAAATCTCATTTCCAAGTGAGAGATAAGAGATGTTCACTGTGACTGGAGACAGAATTTTTTTGCATTAGACAGAAATTAGCTGGGGCACAAGGACTTGGCACCAACAAACTACAAGAGGCACGCCTGTAAAATATTCTGCCATTACAAGTACAGGTGATGTACTACCATCCACCTGCCTCACTATCTCACAGACAGCTTCTGTTCATGCCTGACCTCAATACGACGTAAGACTTAACTGCCCTCCAGATCAGGAAGAAAAGCCTGAGTACCAGCAAGATAATGTTAAACAGTCTCGCAAGCAGAGGAGAAAAAAAAAAATAAATTTCAAGTCATACTTCAGTGCAACAATGCCCAGCTCTTGCTCCCTCCTTGCTCAGTTGCTGGTTCAGACACTGCAGAACTTGTGCAAGTGAGCTGCCTCCAGGACAGCAGAGGCTGCAGAGGTGCTCAGCCGTGGTGTCTGGCTCAGGCTGGGCTGGGCTACATCGCTCACAGCTGTAGCTCAGACAACTGTCTTGTGTGGACACAGATTTTGGTGTCATTCCCAAACCAACTTCCCTCACAGTCACATCTCCATACACGGCAGGCACTGGAGATGATTCTTTCAGTAGCAAGTGTGTGTGAGACTAGAGCCAATGCATTAAATGAAGATTTAAGAGAAAGTTAGAACATCTGTATTCACCAAGACTTCAAGCATTTCTATATGTAAAAACTTTCCTCTTCCAGAATTGACAGATAAAGCCATCTAGTGGTGGGAGCTTTGACTAAAGCCAAAATCCAAGAATCTAAGCCTTATTAGCCTGAGATTGAAGCATTATAGCTCCTTTTAAGGCTTATTCCTTTTATAAGACTATCAACAGAAGATGTAAACTAGAGATCGAAGAGACATAAGAGCATCCTGTCAATTTTCTGACAAGAAAAAGCCCAGGAATTAGGTATCATGCCTTACCCTGACTGACGGTTAAGCAGCTCGACACACAATGCTTTACCCTAATGAGGTTACAGAGCAAGCTCACTTTGCTACAAGGGATTTCAGTCAATAGTTTAATTAACATGTTTCTGAGGCAGTCTCAAAGATGCATAGATTAGCTCAAGAGAAAAGTGACGTTGCAAATCTAGTCATAATCCCAAACTATGAAATGCATCTGAACAGTGAAAGAGAAAGCAGAATATACCCATTAGTTACAGAGGTTCATAAGGTACACTGAAAAATTTTGCTAAGTCTTAGTTATTTCTCCTGTAAAACAAAAAGGCAGAGAATCAAGCTTGTCTGAGCTATATCAATATATATGTTATTTCTAGATCCTCCAACAAAAGTTTTGAGAACCAGTCAATAGACCAATTCATAATGGTTCACCCATCACAAAATCCCTCCACTTGGGAACACTGACCAAGTATACACTATTAATTTTATAAGTTTATTTGATAAGCAGAGGTTTAGCTAGGCCATAAACTGAAGTAAACTCTTCAGTCATTCGCCTCTCTCATTTCCGACTAATCACACAAGTGCTACTGTGGAAAAGGAGTTCTATAGCTTAAAACTTGTTCCAGGTCTCAGCCAGCTCTGTTACTGCTCCAAAAAGCTTTTCTGCTGCAAGTTGGTGTATACATGCAATGCAGATTTAATAACAGCAGGAAGCGAGCAGTACTTCATGGACTAGGACCACTTACAGCTCACGTTTCCAAGATCAGCAAAAATATTTACTTGTCTTTAAGGAAAAAGCTTTGATAGCATAGCACAGAATAGACTAGCAAGAGTAGGAAAATAATAAAAAACGCTGAGCAAGTTGTAGGATGTCTCTGTACAAGGCCAGTCAACTGAAATTCACAGATTAGCATGTTTCTGAAACCTCACTTGCCTACTGGGAAGCAAGATCATTACTTGCTGTAGGCATGGCAGAGCACACAAGTGACTGAACAACCTACCATTTAGCACTGGTTAGTAGAAGAAACCCAGCACACCGAAGATCTTTCGGTTTTGCTATAAACAGATCTACTTGTAAATAAAATAAGGCTAAGTTCTTGACTCCTGTTTGCTCAGGATTTCTGTGCCACCAAAAGCAAGTCCTGCAGCATCTCATCCATGTCTCAAGGGAAGGTTTTCCCTATTGATTGTATCTACTCGAGCATAGAGCAGCTGAATGGACTGTGCTACAGAAACAGACGAAACTCATAAAACAGATATTTGCTTCTCTGAGTCAGCCTGGAACCACTCATCCTTTACCTTTATCCGTCTTTTGCTCTGCACATTACCTTCTTCCCCTGTCTCAGCTGTTCCTGCCCAGGTCAGGCTTTGCCCCAGCACAAGCTCTGGGGCTTAGCAGCCAAACCCTTCCCACTTAATTAAAACAAACTGTTCACCTAAGGCAGCACCACAGCTTAGGAGCCCTAGCCTGCAAACCTTCAGAAACCCCAGGCACCCCGCAGTGCCACCTGTGATGCCTCCTGTAGGCTCTTGGTCACTGAACATGTCCTGTTCCCTAGGCTGAAGCCTGCTTTTATTGAAGTCTTGCATGGCACGGATATGCCAAGCAGATAATGTGGCAGGAGTAAGCAAAAGTCGCAGGGATCAAATAAATGAACTCCTGGCCTGTTGCTCTACAACAGCCTTCCAAAATACAGTTATTGTTTGGCTGTAAATCAAGTCCAGTATTAGCAGTGGCATGAGTGGCTGACACTCTCCAACTACAAAAGAGACATGGATCACTGTAAAATGCTAAAATGCCTTACTGCAACAAACACATGATTAAATACTGAACAATTTAAAGAGAATGCAAAATAACCTCTTACTTCTTCAGTTCTCTTTATGGGATTGTCATACTCCCTCCTCTTCTCAAACTACTGCACAGAGTTTTAAAAGAGATTCTTTTCTCTAAAATCACAGAATAGAAGAGTGACAGCATTTCAGCTGGAAACAGTTCTGCTAATATTGAGACCTTGAACAACAAAAGCCAAGAGCATCCTGGCTGTATCAACACAGCAACACAGCCAGTGGATTGTGGGAGCCAATTATCCCCCAAACCTCATGGAGAGACACCAAGATGCCTGCAGGATGGAGCACTCACCCTGTCAGCAGATGTTGGAGGAGAGCAGCTTGTTCAGCCGGTGGAAGAGATGGTGGTGGTTGTGGGGCACCTAAAAGCAGCCTGCCAGGGTCTGCAGAAGGGGGTGATGCTCTTTATGGTGGACAGAAATTCCAAAGAGAGGCACTCTGATTGGATATAAGGAAAAAATTCTTTCCCATGAGGCCAGTCCAGCACTGAAGCAGTCTGCACAGTCTCTGCTCTTGCAGGATTTCAAGACCCAATTAGATAAAAGCCTGAGTAACCTCATCTGTCCCCACAGATGACCCTATTTTGAGCAGGAGCTTAGGTTAGAAAACTCCAGAGATCACTTCCAACCTGAATTATGATCCTTCACCAGAGGTATAGTTCCCTTCAGTTACTCAGTCATAGATCACATCAGTCTACTCACCTTCCTAATCTGTAACCATGTCCAGAAAAGGGATGAAACATTGGCTTTTTCGATGACAAATATACCTTATCTTTTTTATCTTCCACTTTCACTTCTATCTCCTCCTTATCAAAAACTTTTCGTAGCTCAAAAGGCAGTTCCCTTAAAAAAAAAAAAAAAAAAAAAAGCAGTAAAAAAAAAAGTACTGTACTATTTTCAGTATACAAAATAGACCAATGATTAATACCTGTTCAACATTTGGCCTTTCAAGGATGATGCTTTTAAAAAACAACTTCACAGGTATTTACTAAGAGTTAGGTTAAGTGCATGGCATACATGTAACTTCAAGCTCCTGAACTGCAAATTAACTAGAAAGCATATAATAAAAACCCTATTATGCAAGTTGTTGAGTGATGTTCAAATTTACTCAGCAGTTACCACTCTAAACATGTGATGTGTAGGAAGTTCAGTGTTGCCATACACTGCTGCAAAAGGCTCAATTATTTTATCCCCATAGCAAAACAAAAAGGAAAAGGCTTTTAAAGAGGAAGAACTGAGTATAGGCACAATGTATTTATTGGCAAATAAACACAGATCTCAGCTTCTAAAAATTGTACCATCGCTAATAGCTCCACTCTTTAGTGCAGTAACATCACCTTGGTAATGCTTTAATCGTATTAAGCAGAACACAACAATGCCTTTGTCTCTGAGTTCTGATGCAGACAGCGCAATTTCAGGTAGTGGGGCTCAGCTGGCACAGGGGCTGTACTAAATGCTTCTCTACCATCAATGATTATGCAGAAACCATCTCATAAGTAGCATCTTCACAGGCAAAGAAGGGAATAAAAGTGGCAAACTTTTGATGAATGCACACAAAGGGCTTTAAACAGTGCAGTTAATTGCTGTTGCAACTAACACAGGTGACAATCATACAGGAGAAATAGTGTAAAAGTAGTATTTTTGATGGCCTAGCAAAATACGGAAAAGAAAAATATAATGACTTAGTAATCTCACATGCTTGATAAGGAGGTATTAAATTGCATTATCCATAAAATCATATTCTCCTCTCCTTTTGTGTGGGGTGAGGAAACAGACTACAAATTAAAGGCTCAAAATCACACTGGTTTGTATGGTCAAACTTTTTTAAAGCAAAAATTGCAAACACCAGCAAAAGTCAGGACAGCATGTTAACTTTTAACAGAGGGAAAAATGTAAGATGGTTGTTAACACAAGGATGAACGTAAGATTGTTATATATACACAGTAACACATTTGTACTCGGAAAAATGTCAGAAATTTAAGACTGATCAGAGTTTCTTGATGCTACACAGAACATCTGTACCCATTTAAGGCTTTTCATCAACAAAAAGGAAAACAAAGACCATAAAACCAGAAATGCTCAACCCCTTGTGTATTGAGTTCATTAGTCAAAATACCATTTGATTTGTAGCTCTTATTGGGCACTGATTTATTCTTTATTTCATTGTGCACCTGCTGTGCCCCCTGCCAACACTGGCTTTTATCTATTCATCAGCAACTGTACAACTACTGCCACTGAGAGCTGTGTTAAACCTGTTGATGTTCCAACAGCCATTAGCACTGCAGGAAGGAGACTGGCAGGGCCTGCGCTCCTACAGGGACACTGCAGTACAGCAAAGCCACGTAAAAAATTTAGAGCATAAGCTAAGTGGGGCCAAAGCACATTAACTCAGGCTGGTTAAGAACACAAAACTCGCTTACCCCTTTTTAATGGACTCCAAGAACTGCTGGTTTGCAACATCAGCATAGCTCCGCAGTTCGCTGTCATTTACCGTAAACCCATTTTTCCAAAGTTTAATGATTACATCAACCTACAGAGTAAGAACAATTCTCATTATAACACTGATGTAAAAGCAGCTTGGTATACCCACATACCCTGTGATTATAAATCATCCACTTCATAGACTAAAAATACTGAGAGCAGGCTCACTGTAATCTGCCTTGGCCCCGTGCCAACAGGCACAGCAACTGCAAGGGGTAAGTGACATTTCTAAGTATCTTGTGTCAGTCCGGGTTAGAAACAAACCTTCCCCCAATCATTTTGGCTTCCTAGGTCAAGAACACTCCTTGAATTTAACAGAGGAAGAAAAAAAAGAGCTGGACTATCACAGCCAGCTGCAACTCTTCAAGAGCTAATTTGAGAGCACACATGCCTGGTGTTGGAGCACCAACTGCCAGAATAGTCCAGCTGGGGATTTATTAGGGTAAAGCCTTGTTCTGATCATTCAGGAGGATTTTCTCAAAGTGAAGGCACTGAGATGATGCGGGCAGAAGCCTTTCACTCAGGAAATGAAGCAAATCAGAAAATTTACTTTCAGACAGCCATACGCTTCTGTTACCCTGGAATTCCTGGGTGTATTCAAAACCTTGGTGGTTAGGGGAATGAAAAAATAATTTCTCAGTAATTCCTTAACTTTTCCAGAAATCATCCACTAGTCCAACTTGTAGCCTTTGCACTGTTTATTGAAATCTCTCCAATTGTAAGATGGATATTTGGGATTGTATTTTCATATTAATGCATCATGCCATTTAAGGAAGCATTTAGTTATTCAGGTGCCTGAAATAACATTGTCTTGACAGATACTCGGCCACAGATGAGGTATAGACAAATGCAGAATTCAGCTGGAAGTTAATTTGAACTAGGCTGACAAGTTTGGAGTTTTTTGGGGGGGTTTTTTTGTTGTTTTTTTTTTTTTTCCAGTTTGACTTGTTAGGTGATTGCTACATAAATAAACAGCATGTGCAAACTGCTGAATAAAATTCCTTCTCTTTCGGTTGGGTAATCTGTCAAAAGAAGAAGACAGCACTCAGCAAGATTAGAGTCCATCAAAAATTCCTGTGTCTCATGGCACCAATGCATATGGAAAGAGTTCTAATTATGGTAAGGCTCCTCTACAGTGAGCCAGTATGCAGATTTAACATGGACTAATTATTCCACACCAACTTCCTATTTAAGCATTGACACAACTAATGCCATGGAACACTATTTCAGGACTGCAATTTAAGATATTGCTCCTGACATTTCATTTCTTCCAGGGTCAGTTAAGGATCCATGAATGTAATTTCCAGCAATGCCCACTCCAAATTTCTTCTTGTCATCTTTTCTCCCTCCCCCTACCAGTCTTCCATGAGTAACAGAAAAACACGAAAAGGACATAATCACTGAGATACAAACCCACAGTGAACATCCCACTACAACCATAGTTATATGAATAAGAGAAAATGAAAAATATTTGGGCTATGCCTCTGCATAAAAAAGCTGCAGATCCTTAAATAACTTTCTTATGTAATAGTACTTGTCATTCCTTGAACTCCTGCTCACCTCACTCTCCTTACTAAAAAGCAGAAGTGCACTAGCCAATGCCAGCATTGGTTCTAGAACGACTCTAAACCCACTGTAAAGCACTAAGAGCCAAAAGGCCAGCAGCAAAGGCCTGGCTGACTGGGAGATGGGAGGCTGTTCCTACAGTTCTCTGAATTCTGTGTGCGTTTTTTTACTGGTGTGCTGGAAAAGACTGCTGGACTTCTGGCATCTGTTTTCCAGAATACTCCTGGAGGGCTGCTGTATCAAACATGAGTATTTTTTCTTCACTGCCTACCTGGTTCTTGACTGTGGTTGGGGGCACGCACATAGCACCAACCTTCTGAGCTTCTTCAAATAGGTTATCTACAAAGTAGTCACGGTTTTGTTCTGTACCGTTCACAATCTGATCATCGGTTCCTGATTTACACATCCTGCAGAACAAATAAGCAAAAATGACTCCTCAGAGGACACATTAGAAGACAAGTAGGTACCTCAGAAGCTCAGTACCAAGAAACATGGAAGGCACAATCCCCTGTACCCAGCTGCTACGAAATATCAGGTCAACTTTGCATTGTGCCTTTTCTATAGACCTGTTGCCAATCTCTAACTGCTACTATTTGCACTTCAAAAGCACAAACTAAAGAACATAATCAGAAAAGATGAACTAATCTATGCAAAGCTTCTAAACTTGGTATCAGAGCAAGGAATGCAAGTTAGATGATTCATACTTCTAACCATCACACACCTAGCTGCACACCAACGAAGGGCTTTCCTTAAAGCATTCCCATGATACAAGCTTGGGTTCCTTTGCCATAAGTTTTAAAAAATACAAGAAAATTGCCCTAGGCTTTACTCCTCCACCCCTACTTGAACCTCCCCATTCCCAGCACCATCCCAGAACCACCATTACTGTTTTGGAAAGTGCATTAGGGAAACTCAAGTGACTCAACCACTGGAGCACACTGAAGAAATGCACTAGAAGCCTTCAACACTGTGGAGACTGCCAGGGTATTAAAAAAGATGCATCAACCACATCTTTTTATAGAACACTGTATACGTGACAGCTGTTTCTGTTGGATTTTCACCAGTCAAAATGCAGAAATATGCAACCTGAATGAATGATTATCTCAGTACAGGTTCTTTGCATAGTAAGAAGATTATGCAGCTTTTAGTAAACATTGCAGGAGTTACTCCTACTGGAGATTCAGAAAAGTCTATTTTAAGCAATTCAGAAAATAAAAATCCTAGCTCCTGAAAAAATATCCAATTTTACATAAAACTCTACATTGAATTCAAGAGCAGCAAAGCTTACTGGAATAGTAATTAGATATATTTGCATAAAATGGAATTGTTTGCAGTGCATCTATGCAACACTAAGAACCCCTGGAGATTAACATCTCAAACAAAAGAAAACCTCAACAATTTAAAAAAGAAATTTCAAAAGTATGCTGTCCCCATTTTAGTTTTCTAATAGAACAAACGAAAACTTGAAGCATTAATGTAGCTATTCACTATGCTTTACCTCAGAAACAGAACTGGAAAAGCAAACACTTCCATATCAGATGCAGAGCTACAGTGAGTTAGCAATTTGAAGGGCTGCATTGCTATTTTAAATAAAAATATTTACACAGTTTCTTGCATCTAGGAAACATTTCAGGTATGTGAAAAATCTTTCAGCAAAACAATAGGATTTTTTAAACTTTCAGTATATGTAGAGCAGATGAATACAGTAAAAATATTGTATTTTAGAATTTAACATAAAGTTTGAAAAGCAATGACAGGATACACAAACAGCAGTGGGAAAAGAAGAGGAAAAATGGGGATGGGAGAACTGGAACCTACCATTCTTTCTTTACAGTTTTGATATTGTCCATGTCTTTCATTCTGGTGCTTCCCCTAATTACAAAAAGAAAATGGTTTAAAACCAAAACCAAACAAAATGCCCATCACACTTTGCCTCCTTCTGTAACTGAAGCACTCTTTATATTTTTTCCTGTGTTGATAATACATTTAACCACAAACCTCAACCTCCCCCCCACCGAGTCTCCAGATGGTTCTTTGTTTTCCTGCAGTTTCTAATTTAATGACACATGAACCACGCATCTGTTCCAGACGTTCGGAAGCAAGGTTACTTTTTCATAAACATACGGAACACATTCCACAATAATCACGGTGTGATTTGAAAATACATGCCCATACTTCTGCAAAGGGAGAAAAAATATCACATTCCTTTCCTGAGTGGCATGGTTTAAACTTCCCTGGTTTTACACAGCACTATGAGGTGGTTGCAGAAAAACTGCACTGCCACTGCAGGCGTCTGAGTGACCTTCACCTTAACTGTGCATTACTTAAAGGGGCAAGATTTGTCAGGTTCCCCTTCCTACCTCACCTCAAGACATTGTTGCAGCAACTCAGAAACTGTGAATTACCATTTCTGGCCTACTGTTAGCTGGCAAGAAAATCCTGGATTTGTATGTATCAAATATGCTACAGGATGAGTCTGCTGAGTCAAAAGAAGTGAAAAAATCCCACACTGATTTCATTACAGTCACTTCTGAATGCTCGGGAAAAAGTCACAGAAAGTCATGAAAAGCCAGAAACTTCCAAAAACATCCTTAAAAAAAATAAAATCACTCCAAAATTGGAAAAGCCCACAGGAAAATAGAAATTTTAAGTTGCAACTGTGTTCAGAGAGTTATCCCTGACAACCACTGGTTACACAGATGATGTTCTGCTCCTGGCAGGTTCAGGACTAAGTCATGACATTTTGCCTGGCTTTCAGAGAGCATCAAAAAAGCAGTGACAGCCATCACACTCTTGAACAAAGCAGTATGCACAGCACCACTAATACATATTTTAAGTGATCTAGAGATCTAATTTAACAAGATGTGAAGTTTAGGGGAAAACAACATTCACTGCAGCACTAACCAAAATGACCCCACCACACGCAGTACTAATTCATGCTCCTTGGGACTTTAATATTGGTATTCTTTCAGCTTGGAAGTTAAAATCCTTGTGAGAGACATCCTATAGAAAAATATATAAGCCTCAAAAAAAGCCCTATAAGGGTCAGCCTTAAATTTAACTGGTGCTGTTATGCATTAAGTCAAAACATGAAGTTTTGCACACCTTTGACATGTCACACAAGATGAGGTTTTGTTTTTTTTTCCTCACAAATGTTCTGCCAGAGCCCTACATCTATCAGGAAAGCCTGTGCTGGTACCTGATGATACTAAATGCATATCTGTCCGTTGCTCTTGGAACTTTGGACTGCACTTGGGAAAAAAGAACTCTCAGTATCAAGTAGGCAGAGTGAAGCTGGAATGCTTACAAAATGTAATTTTTTCAAACTTCTCCCAAATTCAGTTTTAACACACTCTGGCATGAAGGTTTTTTTTGTGTTTAGCCCAAAGTAATTCTTTGTGGTTAGTGTTAATGTGCTTATCTTCTAATCTTTTACTCCAGTAGGCTCCCCAAAGCAACAAGAGCCACCTCCCGCCATCTGCTTTTGTTGATCCTCTGACTTGTCATCAGAGCTGTTAAAAAAAACCAGACACAATGAAGCAGCTCTTCAAATTAGCTCTTTGGCTACATTAGGCTGGCCTCAAATGTGCATGAATAGTATTCAAAACTGGTCAGCTGTGAAAGCTGCTGTTCCTTCTACAGTACAACAGCAATTACACTTAGAAGAAATGTTTGTGTTAATCTCTCAAGGTGAAGAATCATCCCATACAGCATATTGATGTTTATTATGGCCAAAAGCCATTAGGACATTGCGATCAGAATGCACTGCAAGCACTTCAGCTCAGCATGTCAACCCAGCCAGCACAAATCACCTCCTCTCACCAACTTCTGACAGACATCCCTAGCTGCCACTTAACATGTTAAGAATTTTGGTTCGTAATTTTTGCGTCAGTGGCAAAATGTACCTCCGAACTGAACTACCACCTCCGGAAACTAAATTTAAAACATGGGAAGAAGCTGCAAATGCCAGCAGCCCACCACAGCTACATCTATTAACTGGGGTTAGGATACTCCTGGTTATTCTCACACAGCCCCAGGGGCTTTCCAGCCCCAGGAAGATGGGCCACTGACCTAGGAGTGGCTTTTCACAGCCAGAGCTTCCAAACAGGCAGCCCTCAATATGCATATTCGTTTTGGCAAATATTTTTATGGTCAATACTGTTGAGCCCACATTTCCAGTTATTTTAATACGAGAAAAACAAAGCAGAAACTACCTGTGAGGCTTTCCTTGGTGTGAAGGGTAGCAATACCCAGAGAAGCACGTGCAGCCCCCTGCCCTGAAAGCCTGCCAACCCCTTACTAACTTTGGCAGAACAAACTCCTCCAGTTGAGAGCAGCTCGCAGCACAGCACAGTCTGCCCCGGCACTGCACAGAAATTACAGCTGAAAATTGCACTGCGGCATGCCACAGAGGGACAGGAGGCTACAGAGAAATGGCAAATACAAATTAATAGCGAGATGAGCATCAAACCTAATGGTCTGAATGTGACTGATGTGCTCAAGTACAAAGCACAGCATTCATGCTTCCTCTCCAGCTGGCTCAAGAAGCTGTGCACTCGGAGAGAAATCTGTCCCCAACCTTGATGTCCAGGTGTTAGGAAGATAAATTACTTGTCTGTAGAATTGCCTTGTTATGGTTTAGGACTTGACATGCTTCAACGATCTCAGACCTAGGGGAAGGTTAACAAAGCTTGGGATGAAGGATGTACCAGTGATAGTGGCCACAAAGAACGCAGCATTCACAGGCCACAAGGACATTGGGTAGAACTTCCACGATAAGGAAGAAACTAATAAAGCCAGCTCAGCAACTGTGCTGAAATCACTTCCAAGCGGGTAAAAGGTAATTCCGGCAGGGCAAAATTGTGACCAGCAACTCACACACCACCAACTCAAGAAAACCACCTATCTAAAAGAAGGGAAAGACTGAGCACGCAAACTACTTAGCACGAGAAGCAAGGGAATAATTTAACCAATAAAAGACAGAACACTCATTAGTAAGAGAACTTCGTAAACTTGTAGCCAATGAACATTAATGCCTTTGTTTGCTAAAATGTATAAATAGTGCAAAGTTTTGATAGTCGTCACGCTGGCTTTGTGGATTTACCATCCAGCCCTTCTTTCCGATCAGAACTGCAAATAAATCAAGTACCTTGGCTCTGTGCGTGGATTAGCCTCATGCACAGCAGGTCGAAGAACCTATTTAGGGACAATTCCGCGGCTGCAACACCTGAACTCACCCGCACCCCGACAGCCAGGCCGGGCACACGCTCCGCGCCTCCCGCCGGTGCCGAACCCGCCCGCCGAGCGCGGCCCCCGCCCCGGCGGCCAGCCAGGAGGTATTTTTAGGCGATGAGGCAATACCGCGGTACCGACGCGGAGGCGGAACGCTCCGGACACCCCGGGAGGGGCCGGGCCAGGCCAGGCC
>VZRS01000311.1:0-66580 GCA_013398055.1 Ifrita kowaldi | reverse complement strand
CCCCCCCTTTCCCTAAATGACCTCCATTCGGCTGGCGGCTGCGGCGGGAGGAAGGTGGTGTTCGGGAAAGCCCCCCGCCCCGTTTTTGTGGCACGGAGGGTGTGATTTTTACCGTCAAGTTTAAGTTGCTTTCCCAGCCGAACTCGCTGTGGTAGCATTGGTTAGACGGGCTAACGGCAAGTGAAATTCTACAGCCCGATTTGGAGGATTACCATTTGGTAAACTCTAACCGGAAGAAAGAATTCGGGAGTCTCCTTTCTTCCTTGTCTCTAAACAGCCCTGTTCACAAAATGTGCAAATTTTTGTTTTTAATTATCGAAGAATCACAGAATCAATGAGGTTGGAAAAGACCTCTGGGATCATGGAGTCCAACCTATGACCCAACACCACCTTGTCAACCAGACCATGGCACTGAGTGCCACATCCAGGCTTTCCTTAAACAGCTCCAGGGCCGGTGACTCCACCGCCTCCCTGGGCAGCCCGTTCCCAATGTTTAATGCCTTTCTGTGAAGAAATTCCTCCCACAGGAGGAATTGTAGGCAGGACTTTTTCTTTGGTTGATGCAACTTCGTGTATTGCTTTAAAGGTTTAAACTAGTATTTATAGCTGCCTGCTCTGCGTGTATATGATAAAAACAATATAAATATGGAAGTGAAATTGAGGGGTCCGAGTGTTTGACAGTCCTGCACCGACTGACCACGTCCCTGCCCTACAAAGGAGGAAGTTAATCAGCCGAGTAGAAAAACAGCAGCAGCAGCAGCCAGAGGCAGATCAGAAGGATGATACCTGGAATTCTCACAAGACCTTTTACCCCATCCATTTGGTCTAAAATACTAAACCAAATACAAATCACCGATGAGATATCCTATACCTTCTATGCTTCTCTTTCAGTTCTTTCGTACTTCACAGTTTTTCCCTTCCCCCATCTTTTCCTTGTTCCCTGTTTCTTCCTTGTTTAATTTCAGTGGACTCCTGGGGATGCAGCACCATAGCTGTAAAAAGCTGTTCTGCTTGTTCTAGTGTGCAGTTTCTGTTTATTCATATCGTGGGTCTTGTGGTTTGTGAAGCAAAATTTGAAGTAACCCTTATTGGCTTCTCAGGGAGTTTACTGCTGTTGAGAAAACTAGCTTGGGCTTCTTTCCAAGTATTTTTAATTCATGAACAGTGGTTTTTTTTACTACAAATCACTAAAATGTTTAAATTATGTTATTGTCATGGTGTAAGGAAAGGAGATAGTGCAAAATAGTGTAAAATATTGTAAATACTTCCCAGGATATTGCCCACACTTCTAAAAGAGCATTTCTTCTAAAGTTAAATGTAAATTTTGGTGTATGGGAATGAACTTGTTTCAGTTCACAACAAATCTCATGCGTTTGAGGTGGATTTTTTCTTTCCTTTTAAGATGTAATTGCCAAATATGAGCAGAAGTTATCCAAGAAGGTTTTTTTTTTCTTATTTCCCCCATCCACTGTGTTTTATAAAGTATATATATCTCACTGTATTTTAAAGTTGTTTTTGTATAACTCTTTTTATTCTTCAGATGTAAGTACTGTCAGCAATACAGTGTCTTTCTGAGCTTCTGAATCTTCTTGAAGTAGTGCCAGAGAAGGATCTCAGTGATTAGGACATGAATAAGTATAGCAGTAGGGAGACAAAGCCTTTGCTTTTGGAAGCGACTGTCGGGAGACAGATAGTGAGGCTGTGTTCAGAAAGTGTGCTGGGATCGTCTTCATGCAGTTGTATGTATTTTTTTTTTTTTTGCAGTTGACTGGAACAGTGTGTCCTTTTTAAATCTTTTGGGTGTCACATCAGGAAACCAGCCTTGCTACCAGCAGTTAATCGGGTTAATGGGCAGCCAGAGTTTGGAGCTCTGGCAGAGATGGGACGCTTCTTGTTTGCAGTGTGTGATTTAATTTTCTTGCATGGAGCTTCTGACCTGGACTCTCTGAGAAATGCTCTTCAGTGGGAATGCTTGTAGCCACCTTTCAGAATGTGTTTTAAAAGATCATCTGTCTGTTCCTTTTTAGCAACAAAAACTGAATTAGTAACCTAATGGCATCCTGTGAGATGCTGAGTAGACCAAATGAGGGGATAGGACTTGCCTTCTACCTCTTCTGTATCTATTTCCTCTTTCCTTTTTATTTTTTCCTCTTGGCTTTTCCTAATCTACTTTTTCTTTGTGTGTGTGGTTTTGTGGTGGTTTTTTATTTTTTCTTTTTGTTTTGGTTTTTTTTTTGTCTTTTGTTTGGGTTTTTTTTGCATACATTTATAAGGATAGGCTTGATCCTCTCCTTTCCCAAGAACTTGAGTTTCTAGTATTCTGCTTCAATACTACGCTGAGTTACGTGTGAATGGTGTCCTTTTTTTGTTTGATCTGAATCTGGAAGCAACACACATTTTGTGGAAATGGACTGTAATAGTCTAAATGCCTTTATCATGTTCAGTGTATTCCCTCTGTAGTACTCGCTCAGCTTGGAGAAAGCAATGACATCAGGCTTTGAAAAGTAAACTGGTTTGAATTATTGATTGGCGACCACGCAGTCAGTGATGGAGATGAATACGTGTGTGTCTGTCTGCTGACCAGAAGCCAGATTAAAATGAACAAAATCCCTCACTAAATGGATCAAGGAGCCAAGAAGTTTATTGTCTGAGATGATGTCATAGCAGAGTGCATAGAGAGGGTACAGAGGGGAAAAACTGGGCTTTGTTTTCTTCCTGTTTCCAAGATTGATTTACACACTATTTAGTAGATGTTGAAGCTGTGCTTACATATATATATATATTCTATTGTTATACAAATTATACATACATACATATATATATATAAAAATACAGATTTTTTTCTTTTGAGCATTAAAACTTGGGAAGTGTTCTAGCTTTATACTAAAGCATTCTGAGAAGAAAAACTTATCAAAATCTTCTACAGAGACATAGAATTTTATGGCTTATAGGTCCAGGGGACTTCATTTGTACTATGAAAAAATTGGGGATCCTGTGACCGTAAGTGGTTAAATTTGCACTTTGTCTGATGTCTGATGGTTTCAGACATTGAGCTGTGATTGCTGGTAACGCTTCCTTGGCAATTGAAATTATTTTTCTTAGTCATGTCAAAGCACAAATCAAAAGTGTTGATCAAGAATTTATCGTGTAATAAACACTCTTAAATCACGTCACCGTGCTAGTTAGACATTTTAGAAATGTATACAAGGTTAGCTTAATTTAATTAGCCAAGAAAGCATTAGCAGTGCCTTAAGAGATACTTGAGGGCACGGTGATAATTGTAACACATGATCCTAGCTAAAAGTAGTGCTGCCAGCATCGTTCAACTTGTGCGGTGCAACCTAGAGCTCTCCATTGTACTTAATCGCTAGTGGGAGCAAACAGGGGCTGCAGGAGTGACATCGGGTGCTGGAGTGTGGGAAGGTAGAGAGCTAAGCAGCAGTTTTGTGCCCTGTGATGCCCGTGTGTTTCAGTGTCTCTTGCTGCACTTTCTCAGTCTGTAGCAATAGAAATGTTGTCTGATGTCTGGGCGATAATGCAGCTTTCGTAGCATAACCCTACATTCTATTCCTCAAAAAGCCTTTAATGGTCAGCTGTTGAAAACATAAAAAACTAACTTTAAAAACTTACTATAATTTATCTTAAAATACAAGTTTTAAACATAACCAATAGAGCTTTCTAAAAATTAAGTTTTCCTTTATGAAAAACCCTAATTAGCACGTTTTCTTTATTGTCTATGCAAAGTGTCTCATGGTGTTCTGGATGCTCTGCTATTTAGTATAAAGCTATAAAAAAAGTTAGATTTTCCTCCTTGTACTGGATAAATGACGCTTGCTGGCCGCCTGCATGTAAAGCTCTTCAAGAAAAGAGCTCCTGTCCAATATCTGTGTTTTAAAGAACTGCATTGCCTTCCTGTTTGAGTTTGCAGTAACATCAGTAAAGGTGCTGAGGCTAATGCTTTTACAGTTCTTTGAAATACATCCTGAAATATAAAGCCTTGTGAAGTTATTCCAAACAATTTAATTTAAAGGAAGATTCCCAGGACGGCTCATCTTTTTGGTGTGTAATAAAATCTTGGGTTCTTTCTGGTTTAGTGGTCTGCTGCTTTTTGGGGACTTAGCAGGGAAAAATCAGTGTTCTAAAATGAGTCATGCAGGCCATTCCTTGGCTGTGTGGTGTTAATACAGCTGTGAGCAGTGGGAAATGGAGCAATTGTTGGAAGCAATCTTTGTTCAGGGTTCTGTCAACATAACGTACAGTTGGCATTCATGATCCTTTTGTGGTTCTGGAGGGCTATCCTGAGTTTGAATTCTTCTTATGTATCCTGCCGTATCAGTCTGGGCTGCTTTCAGAAGTAAGGACACCTCTGAAGTGTCCGTGGTTTGTTCTGGGAGGCAGTGGTGCATCCTGTTCAAAGCTGGCTATCCTTGCTGTCACACTGTTCCTGGGCCTTCAAAGGAAGCAGTCTAAGGGCTAATCCAGTGAGTGGATAAGACCTCCAAAGAGTACTCAGGAAATGGTGTTGATGTTTTGTGTGCTGCATTGCTTCCTCTGAATATTTGGCATGTCCCAAAGTAATACTAATAAAAGCTGCTTCTCCGACTACTGTCTCTGTTTGAACTTCAAGCAGAAGGTTTGACCCATGGCGGTGAGACAGCCCATTACAATTTTGCAAGAGTTGCATACAGCTTGGGGTTATGCAACATAATTACCTCAGGTAATTATATTCTGATCACCTCCATCCCCCTGCAGTTTCAGTTGCATGTGGTATGGTTTCGCACATCCTGTCCTAAATTTTTGAGTGATTGCTATGCTGTGAAAAGTTCTAATTCCAATCTAATGATGCTTTGAATGATTTCTCTGTAAAACTATAAAACCTGTCTCGAACCAAAGCATGCAGCAAGTAGGCATCAGTGAGCTGAAGCTTTCATTGCTCTGAATTTTGTGTGTTGTTTTGTAGCTGTGACTCTTTGAAAGATTACTGATTGTTTATGAGATGTTTTAGCTCTAATGGATTACTTTTTCTGTGGGTAATATCACTCATGAACCCATTTATGGCAAAGGGAGCTGACAATATGTTTTTATCCTTTTTTTTGTGTACACTTCATGCTTTGCTGGTTTTTCTAAACAATTTTTCAGTCTGACTTCACTCTTGAAGTATTGTCTTCATTACCTTTGATGGGATTTTCATGGTTTATTTTAACCATTAATTCTGCTTTAAATTGTTCAAGTGTTGGTTTGCATTTATACTTGCTTGGACTCTTTTTCTGAATAAATTTAGTTTCTTTTTGCTTGGTAGTTACTAAAACAGGCAACTTTTCAACCAGTTGTAAGATTAATGTGTAATCTTCTGTAAGCCTTTTCATTTTGCACTGAGTATGTGTATGCTGTAATAGCTTCAACTCCAGCTGAACTGGTATGAAGGAGGCAGCTTTAGTTCTATTAGAAGTACATAATTTAGAAGCTTCTCCAAGTTCCATAGTTCTTGTAGCCTGTACTGAATTTTATGGTTTTACCTTTATGCTTCTAGTGATGTCTGTTGATGGCCTAACTAATGTAAAGCTGTGATAGAAAGTTTGTGTCCAGTTGCACTTGGAGCAGATGCTTTGGTTTGGGTGTTTCCATAATTTGGGAGAGGGGCATTTTGCTTTCCTCCAGCCTCAGTTCCTTCATTTTAAATGGATAAATAGTTGAGCCAAGCTATTTAAATAACCTGAAATGAAGAAGCTGTTCATTTTCTACATGTGGAAGAGATTACTTGCGGTGAAATTTGTTGCCGTGCTTCAGCAATCCCTCATTCCAAATACTTAATAACTGTCCTCTGTTATTTCTCTGATTTATCTTTCAGGCTTTGAATTTTGTTTTTATTGTGATTTAAATTTCAGTACATTAATCTTAAGATTTCATATCACAGTTATACACAATTTTAATTTCTTTTTTCTCTTTTGAAAATACTGTCTTCAAGTGCATTTTAGCTAGGGGTGAAGAAGTGTTTTTTAATCCCCTTTTTTTATCCACATAGGCCACCTTCCTGTAGCTTCCCTTGCTACAGACACTTTCTTGCTTAGGTTACTGAGCCTATTTACTGGTCACGTTCAAACCTTAGGGAACAGTCTGGTCCATGGGTTTTCACTCTGTTCTCCTCTTTGCTATCCTCATTCAGATCATTCTGCTTCTTTATTTAGGTTTATAGTAGTATTGAAGGAGGCCATATCCTATAAGCTTTGTTTAGGATGTGAATGTTAAGCAGAAACAAGGTGGATTTTTGAGGACTGAAGGTAGGAAAAAACATTTGAATGTTTTCATTTTTTTCCACATCAGAGTTGTAATCATTCTTGATTCTCAATCCATTACATAAATATAATTTCTGCTTTAAAAGTCTTTATAAACAGGGTCTAGAAACTCACAGAAATGGTTAATGTAGTTCTGACTAAAAATGTGTTGCTTTTAGTATTCCTTCCGTGTTAAACAAGGAGGATCAGTGGTTTTAAAAACTTACCTTAAATGGATCTACTAGAAAAATGTCTAAATGAGGTGTGGACCCCATACAGCAAGTAGAGAACTCTTCTCAGTGGACTTGTTCTTCTGCAGGTGTGTGATTTCACATGTGCTGCGAGCTGTGAGCTCTGGCTGTGAACTCTGCAATTGTGAAAACAACAGACTCGCCAATATTAAGGCTTGCCAGGCCATTTGATCAGCTGGATCAGGATCATTTGATCAGCTGGATCAGGATCACGTTACTGGTCCAGCTGAAATTAATCCTCTTCTCCACATCCTTTGGCTTCGCCTTGCCTCCCCTCCATCCTTCTGATTTGATTATCAGATGAAATTTCACAGTATCACCCTAATTTTGGTGAAGGCACAGAGGAGAAGAGAGGAGTGCTTGTGGTGGAAATGCTTGGAGCGGGCTGATGATGATGGGAGGATAAACCTCAGCTCACTATTTATGGCCTCTGTCACAGTTTGGCAGAGGCTGCTCTGTAGGTCACTCTCCCTTTCATTAATGAACCAAGTAACCTGTAGATTGCAAGAGTTTTTTGTGTGTCACAGTGAAGCTGTTGACAGGCACTCCCTCAGGTGTGGATACAAACAGGTGTCTTTTTCTGTAACAGACAGAGGGAATGGTTGCAGATGTGAAAATCCCCAATTAACAGTGCTTATATTTTTAACTTGTAAACTTTTAACTTTTCTCAAAAGCTTTCACATTTGTTAAATAACCTGAATTCTAGGGTTGAAGACTTCCAGGAAATAAAATGGAAATCGGTTGAAATAATAAAGCAGATCTTCCAGTGCAAGAAATATCTTTGGTTTTTGCTTTTATCTGAACGAGAGGGGAAGAAGTTATTCTTCTGAAAAAGTCTAGATGATGGTATTCTTTGTGTTCTTAATGGCTATTATTGACGTGAGCATTGTTCACTGAAAAAAAATACAGAAGCTGAATGTTAAAGTAATTCAGATCATTCTGCAGTTGAGGCATTCTTTACTATCATTACCACTAATGAAATACATCGTTAATAGTTGTTTATTCCAAGATCATCAAGCACTTAAGCATGAATATTATTTTTCCTCAACACCTGTGGAGAGCCAATGTCTGATAAATGACTGTGTGCAAACAAGTGGAAATTAGAGAACTGCAACCAGGAGATGTGTTCTTTTAAGCTGACGTTTTCTTTTTTCAAGCTGTCAGCAAGGTTAACGCATCAGGGTCTTCATGAAACTTGGAGTTCTCACTAAGGTAGTTGATGTGCTCTAATCCCAATACATTTATTTCTCAGCTTCTTGTTATTTGAAGGCATGGGCAGAATTGTAGAATGGTTTGGATTGGAAGGGATGTTGAAGATCATCTTATTCCAGCCCCTTGCCACGGGCAGGGATACCTTTCTCTAGACCAGGTTGCTTCTAGCAATCTAGCCTTGAAGTAAAAGTGCTCTTACACTGGATTTTTAGGGCGCAAAGATAGGTGTTCAGCTTGCAGCAATACGTTGTGTACCATCACAAATACAGTCTGCTGTATTGTGCTCGACCTCAAGTTGAGTCATGTTACCTTCTTTCCTCAGACGAGTGTATCAGGTCTTACCTCTTCCCACCAAGCAGTCAGCCAGTTCTCCCCTACAAGGAGGTCTGAGGGCATTTGCCAGGAAAATGTGGGTTGGGGTGGGGAGGAGAGGTGCTTGTGAGGATGTGTTGGTGCTGGAGAGAGTGGGTAGTGTGGTGTGTCATCCTGAAATTAGGGCGTAGTGTGGATGTGTAAGGCAAGGTGTGGTACCTGGTTTGATCTTGGTCATGAGAGCGTTTCAGCTACTGAACGTTTGTACCAAGCATAAGGAGGGTTTTACTCCTCTTTTTTTCCCCCCCTTTTTGGTGAAGAGGCTGTAAAACAAAGTGGTGAACTTAAAAAACAGACAAACAAACATGGAAATAGGATTTGAAGGGATTTACTAGATTCTGGTCAAGATGACATGATGGCAGTCATGAGAAAGTTTGTTAATTTAGTAAATAGAATTTGGAACCAAACAAAACTTAAAATATCTCAAAGAGATTGTGAAGCCTTCCGATTTTTTAAAATTGCTTAGTATGCCTAGCCCAAAAATGCATTAGGAAGGATACCTAGCTCTTCCCTAACTTTCATCAATAGATCTTAACACAGATCTTTAATGCTATTAAATTTTTAGGAGTTAATGTTTCAATCCATATTTTTTTACCTTTGCAGAAATTGATACACAAGGGAACAAGTGGCTTATCCAGAATAAGTGGACAGACCGCTGGACAGTGTTTTTGGTCTATTTTATTGGTGTTTGAAATGTGTTGTAGTTTCAGAGAAACCAAGTTACTTGTTAACTGAACAGTTACATGAGGGCAAAGATGAGACATGAGCTTAACTAATTGGGGTGCTGGGGACACAGTCACTTTTTTTTCATGAATAAAAGTTATACTTTGGAAAGACAATTTTATCTTTTTGTACTGTAGGATATAAAAGTTTATTAAATACACTAAATAGCCTTGAGTATTTTAGATATTTTAATGGACAGCCCATTTCTAGAAGACTAGTCCATTTCAAGAACTTTGAATGAACTGGTAGAAGAAAAGGCAGACAACATTTTTTTCACATGTATTTTTAAAATAAGAATCCAGATTAATATTCTGGGACATCCAAGATGATGTGTTGTTAATCACAAGATGTATTTTAAATTAGAAAATAGAAAGTTAGAAATGACCGGAGGACCTGGATTCAGTTTCTCCAAAGTTAGTAAAAATAAGATTGAGACATGTATGAAGTCGTTGTCTTTTCATGAAATGAAGTGGAAAAGTTACATTTCAGTATCAGAGGCTAGGATTTAACTAAAGTTAGAAGTAGAGGCTTTTGAAAACCTATAGCTGAAACAGATTTTTTTGAAAATGTTTATTTCATTATTATTAAGAGAAAGTAACTTTCAGGGTCTTTCGTGCTTGTTTAGTGGGTTAAAAAGAAAAGCTGTGCATTTAACAAAATGCAGAGAAATAGGATTGGTCAGCTGAAGATTGAATGTCAGTGCATTAATTTCATGTCTTAGACATGGGAAGAGGCCATAGAAAGGAGAAAAAGCAGTTGCTGCAACATTCAGGAGGGTGGGTTGCAAAGTTGCCTGTCGGAGTGAGGAGCTGTATGAGCAGTGGTGCGAGTGCTCAGGGTGCGGCAGACAGTCAGCAGGGTGTGCCCCACAAACTGTATGGCGAGGACAGCAAGTTTGACCATGGTGGATAACTCAGATATTCATGTCTGCATGCCTGTGTCTGAGTACAGACGAACCTGTGGCAAACCAGACAGAGTCTTTTTCAGAAATTGCGAGGTGTGGTTGTGCTTTGAATGTTATGTTGTCTCTTACTTGAGAACTCGGTGAACTTGTGTTCACATGCTTGCAGATGCCAGTGGTAGAGATGGTTTGTACTCATCCTCTGTGTCCAAGACTACTGGATTAGGATTTTTTTGGGGTGTTCAGATCAGCAGTACAGTGAAGAGTTCTGTGGTTATTCTGTTGACCAGGAGATTCAACTTAAAAAACAGAAGAAACAAAACCCCCCTTCCCTTTCCCCTTCAAGATGCTATAAGTAGTCTTTGTATTTTAACATGGGAATTAATCAAATGTCATGCTTTAGCCAGCTGGTTCCTGTGATACACCTGAAGGCACCTGTCAGTGAGTACTCCCCCAGTATGTGTGTTCGTCAGTCCTGCTGAAAGACTGTACTGGTGTAGTCACTGTTCTAAGAGGATAAATTGAGAAGGAAAAGGTCAGTTGTATTAGTTGATTTCTAGTTTGTGTTTTCCAAAACTTAAGGACTCTACATGTTATAAATAAAGCTCTGTTAGAATCAAATTAGTATTTTGAAATTTAGGGATGGATAGAGAAGAGACTGCAGGTAATAACGTATACCAGGGTATTTGTAGCTTGCTCATATATGTGTATTACAATAAACAGTTTTTCTGTCTTGCTCCTATTCATACAAAGCAGAGAAAGCATAGAGATAAGTATGCAGCTGTAAATATTTTCTTGCTTTATTACTCATTTTAGCTTTTGTTTCTAGATTTCTCAGCACCATCGTTCAAGTGCCTTCAGTGAAGGTGTGTTACTAGCTTGCCTCACCGCCTGTTCCTAAATTGAGTGTTAGCTCAACAGCTGATTTGTGGTATTCATTCAGCTGTCACATTCCATTTTACTCTTGAAACCAAAGATAATGAAGACTGTGTTTGGCCAGTCTAGACCGTGGATGGTATCCTGTTAATGCCAGTTATTTCCTTTTTCATTATTAGCAAGGGTGCTTTCTGTAAGAGGTGGTCCTGGTTGTTCTGGATCACAGCTGGAGTTTGCTGTGTCTTTCTTTTCTGTTGGATCAATGCAGTTGCGCTAAATTTTGTTTCTCTCTTTGTACCTTCTGACACTATGTAAAGTCATTTTTTGATTCTTTTGTGCTTGCTTTTTCTTTGTTGCTTTGGTATGCTTGAAGGCAGTTTCTGACATGATTAAGATTTTATTAATTCATATTCTCTGTGTTCTCTCAGCATGTGAGTGCATTTGCTTCAGTGCCAGTGTTTCATTAGGAGCTTTGAGTTCAGTGCATTGGTTCCTACTTCTGCAATTGCATTATTAATTTCTTAATTTTTACGTTTGATGCTTGTATCATACCTTTCTAGTCCCAGAACATTTTCGTGGTATCTACTGTTAAGTAATAAGTTTCTGGGTTGAAACTGAAGTGCTATTTTTAATCATTAAAGGTATAAATGGTTTGAGACCCAGTTCCTTGAGGGAGCAAGTTGAATGCTGTGGAATCATTAGACCTGCTTTGCTATAAATGGGAGGAAGCAGTGGATAGACTGCTCTCTGTAAAGGCTTCCCAAATTGAAATTAATTTCCTTTCTTGTTCTAGCATATCCCAGTTTGGGTAGTCTCTAGAGTGTTATGAAAGCTCTGTCTCCGTATTTTGCTGTGGGTAGGTTCTGGATGGTAGTCTAAGTGTGATTTGATTCTCTAGAGCTTGAATTTTTAAGATTGCCTGTTAACTGGAAAATGGAGCTTAGATTCTTGGTAATATATCTAAAATTTCAGTGGTTTCAGCTTTGTAGTAGCTTTGTCACTACTTCATGGTAAAACATTATCTGTGTTAGTGCATCTTACGCAGCATGTATCCTAACATAGGTTAGTATTTGGACTTGAGTATCTTAAATTTTAACTTGGTTTGTACTTGCTGAGTTTGTGTGTAGAGTTAATATGCAGACAAGTGAGGCTCAGCTGAAAATAACAGCCTAAACAAAGAATAACCTAATCAAATAAACCCCTTAATTGCTAGTC
Source organism: Ifrita kowaldi (assembly GCA_013398055.1). Lineage (NCBI taxonomy): Eukaryota > Metazoa > Chordata > Aves > Passeriformes > Cinclosomatidae > Ifrita > Ifrita kowaldi. Next base: position 54,758 of record VZRS01000311.1, on the reverse strand, counting down.
TGGTTCCTTAGGCAGCTGCAAGGAACTGATCGCTCATGTGATCATGCTGACAGCCTGCTCTTCCAGTTTCTGAAGCTATTTGCCAGTATATGTTCATTTGACAGCATTAGAGATCTCAAAGATACTCAGCTTTTATAAATTTTGTGACTATTCGTAGCAGAGGGAGACCTGAAGTAGCAGAATTTGTCTCCATTGCCAGTATTTTGTTTTAGCTGCCAGCTGACAGGACACGAGGGACCCTAGGTGATCTTGAGACCAGAAGCAAGGCACTGGAGGAAATGCAGAGAAAGGTGATGATAGGAGACTCGGAGGAGTTTGGCTTTTTGCGTGGAAAGGGGTGGAGATGGAGTAAAGGAACCTGTGCATTACTAATTTCACTGCTGGCAAAATAGCTTTAATGTTACCCCTTGTAAAGCTTTGTTACATGCTGCTTCGTCTTTCCTTGTTTCATTGTCTCGCTTAGCTGGTTTCAAACTGGTTCTGTGGCTTACCTTGAAACCCTGCTTCTATCCTTCACAGGGGAGCTTGTGTAGTTTCGGAAAGTCGTTACTAAAATTGGCTTAGGCAGGGTTGTATTTCTCTAAGTCCGTGAGTAAACTTATGACTGAATAAAGCAAAAAGTACATACAGAAATGCTTATAGTGTTTAGAAGTGAATATGCAGGATATTAAAATTTTGTAGAAAGTTGGTAATTTGTAGTTTCAGAGTGTTATGGAAAACAGCCAGGTACTGCCCATGTATTTTATAGTGCTGTGCAGGGTGCAGGTGTTTTGCATTTAGGAATGGTTGTTGTTACTCTGCTACCACTTTGACCAAGTCTTCCTTTTAAGTACCAAATTCTGCTTCATCTAATTTGAAGTTCTAATTATGAGCTTTTAGTATAGATATTATTTTGAGTTACACTGATACGTGTCCTGAAGAAGTGAAATAATGAGGAAGAAAAAAGTAAGGTGGATTTTTTTTTTACTAGAGTTAAGTGAGTCTTGAGATTGAATTTTCATATAGACTTCTTTCTTTCCCTAGATTTATCTTGACAGGCTAAAAATTATCAAAGCTAAATCTACTTTTAAAATGACATATGAACATGGGCTGGTTAACCTTTAATACTAGTTTTCATTGTTTAGTATTTTTTAGTATGATCAAAAGTATTTGTAAGTATTATCACCTTAACATATGTAGTAAATAAATACTATATCATAATGAATACTGTATTAATTTATTAGTGGTATTAGAAGTATTTAGTTAATATTTGTTAAAAATACATATTGGGGACAAAATGTTAAGGTGCGATGCAGACAGCCTATTTCACTTGAAGCTTTCTGTTTCTGCAGACAATGGTCTTGTCCTCAGCTTGTGTTTTTCTCTTACACTATCTTTTGTACTTGTCTGATCCCTCATGAAATTATTAATATCATTGACAAGGTAGGAAGTTCATGTAGCAGAAGGAAAGTAAGCTTTTGAAGCTTTAGTGAGCTGGTCTAGTTTATGAGTGAGTCAGAGAAACATCAGAAGAAGATCAGAGGAGGTTGGAGAGGTGCTGTGTAGTCAGGCAGAGGAGTGCGTGGGCTCTCCCTGTGGTCACAGTGGTGCTGAGCTGTCTTGTGAAACCGCACCCATACATTTGGATTTCACTTTCTAAATACTGTGCTGTGATACTGTCCTCCTCTTTTAAAAAACACGCCTTTTCTTTTTTAATTTTCTTGAGTACATGACACGTGATGTTGAAGTGTCTGGAGTACAAATCAGGTTGTTTTAAATAAGCCTGATGAACAAATGTGACTTCTGTGGTGATCTCCTTGTGTATAAATAAAATTATCTTTTTGTCATAGTTCAAGTGCTTGCTGGACCTTAATCTTTGAAAACTGGTTCTCTGTTGTTGCAATAAAGGATATTTAGTTTTTTAACCATAGAATCATAGAATGGTCTGAGTTGGAAGGAACCTTAAAGATCATCTAGTTCCAAAACCCTTGCCATGGAAAAGGACACCTTCCACTATCCCAAGTTGCTCAAAACCAAATCCAGCCTGGCCTTGAACACTTCCAGGGATGGGGCAGCCACAGCTTCTTTGGGCAACCTGTGCCAGTGTCTCACCACCCTGGCAGGGAAGAATTTCTTCCTAATATCTAACTTCAACTTGCCATCTGTCAGTTTAAAACTATCCCCCCTTGTCCTGTCAATACATGCCCTTGTTAAAACATCCCTTTCCAGCTTTCTTAAGAGCCCCTTTAGTTACTGGTAGGTTCTATGAGATGTGCCTGGAGCCTTCTCCAAGCTGAGCAACCGCAGCTCTCTCAGCCCGTCTCCACAGCAGAGCTGCTCCAGCCCGTGTATTATCTTCATGGCCTTCTCTGGACTTCCTCCAACAGTCCATGTCCTTCATATGCTGTGGGCCCCAGAGCTGGATACAGGACTCCAGGTGGGATCTCCAGAGTGGGGACATAGGCAGGGAGAATCCCCTCCCTTGACTTGCTGCCTATTTTGCTACTGATGCAGCCCCGGACACTTTGGCTTTCTGAGCTGCAGGAGCACATTGTGGGGACATGTTGAGCTTCTTGTCAAACAACACCCCCAAGTCCTTCTTCTCTGGGCTGCTCTCCATCCGTTTTCCACCCAGCTTGTGCTTGGGATTGCCTGGACCCAGGTGCAGGACCTTGCAGTTGGGCTTGTTGAACTTCATGAGGTTTGCCCAGGGTCCCACTGGATGACACCAAGACTGTTTTGATGAGCTAAAATTTGTAGTTGATAGAATCCTGGTTTTATGTTTTGTTGCAGTAGTTCACCTAAACAGAAGCAGATCCGCTGTAGTTTGCTGTCTGCTCATTTCTTGTGTACAACTCTGAAGTAATCCCTTGCTATGATCTTTGAGTTTCTGTCTCTGTTACCTTTGATAAGTGCAACAGAAAGAAGGCCCCTTTTGGTACTCTTTAGGTGCTTCTTAGGTGTTAAGAGTAAGGTGGTGAGTGTGCATAATGCTGTTAATCAACATGTTGGACACCTCCTGGCTGTGTGCTGGACAGTTTGATGGGTAGAACAAGATACTGGAAAACTTACAAAAAGGAACAGTGTTTGTGTAAGAGTTTTAAAGACAAAGACAACATCAATAGAATAAATAATTGCTGTGTTTTTAAGTATCTTAATTTTCCTCAGTCCTTTTCTCTCCTTATGGCATTACTAGCTCTTTTGCAAGTAAGGTGAAAATAGCAGTGTCATGTTATGATATTAAAAACACAGTGGATTATAGAAGCAATACTTGTTCAGAAATACATAAAAACTATTATAGAAGTTTAATACTTGAAATTAAATATTTTCATAGTTTCTGTTAATGTTTTCAGAATAAACGCTTTTAACATTTCACACAAGTTGGTCACTAAGAGTTTAACAGAGACTTTCCTTTTACTAAGCTGAAGTGTACCCTTTTTCTGTAAGGATATCTGCAAATGAGCCGATTAAGTATGATCTGATGCTTTTTTTCTTTTCAGAAAGATGAAGGTAGTGATGCTAGTTTGAGTGATAGCCACATATCTCCTCCTGCCAAACGTACCTCAAAACATGCTGATCCTGTGTGCAAAGACAAATCAAAATCACGCAGTACTGGGCAGCGAGAGGAATGGAGCATCTCAGCTGGACAGTCCAGGTAATTGATGCCAAGAGAAGAAGGAACTCATACCAGTTTTTTCTGTTTTGTTATCCCACTTACGCTACTTCTGCAGTCAGCTGCAGCTCAGGAGTGTACTTCTGAAGCGTGTTATTTTCACACAATTTTCTTCAGTTTAAGACTCCAGGAATGTGGATTACATCGATCCTCTCATCTCTGTTTCCTTTCCATGCATATTTGTGCAAAAAATAGAAAGTAATTTTATTTGAGATGCTGTCTGAATTTTAGGTTCTTGATGCATCCAGATTTATTAATGTAGTTGGTATTTTTATGTACTCAAGCTTTTGACATTTTAATTAGGGAATCAGTGTTACCGTCTCTCGGGAATGGGTAACGGTCAAGTTTATTCTATTGTTGTTCAGCCAAGTAAGTAAATTTTACTGAATATAGCCTCAGTCCTGCCACATTTTTATAACTTGAAGCAGAAGTGATTAATTTTATTTTATAACTCTGATTTAATAGTATTTTACAAAGCATTCTTGTGTTCATAAGGTTCCTTACATGATCACAAGTAACTACGAGACAGTGTACACAGTATCTTCCTGATTCATGAACTTCCAGTTGATACTGATTCTTTTGTAGATACGTATTTCATGTTTATGTACATGTCAAAATTGTTCTTGTAATGCTTTGTATATAAGGGTGACTCTAAATCACTACTGGACTGTCGTCTGCTAGGATGAAGTTTGCTTAAAAGCTATGTAAATTTCAAAATAGACCTCTTCTTTTGTTTAGTTTGCTCTTTAAAAACAGAACGAATTAGATCTATCATATTAATGTGCCGTGGTCTTTGGGAATGTATTGAAACTCATGCACCTTCTGTTTCTTTTGTTTATAAGAGTAGACTTGTACTTGACCTCCTAGAAATCTCAGTATACCAAAAGAAATATTTAATACAGCCAGGAGAATTTAGATCATTGTGTCAAATGAAATTTGGCTAGGGTACGGAAAATCATACTGTTGCTCATTTAGAACCCACTGCAACATGTCTTAGCATCTGAAGTTTTTTGTTGTTTCTGCCAAAATCCAAAGCACTGCGCTTAACAGTGATCTTGAGTCACTAAGACTTTTCCCAAAAGTTTTGTTACTTCTGTTGGTTTGTCCGAGGTGTTGGAATGATGGTTGTCTTTGGAGAGCTGTACCAAGGTTCTATTCTGAAATTTAAGGGGAGAGTTAACAGGACAAGGGCATGAGGAAAGATTAGGGAGAGTAATCAAAGAGATGCTTAGACAGTTGGAGGGATTCATATAATTGGTATTGAGCAGTTTTGTTCTCACTAAGGTGTTGGGCATGAAGCAGACTCTTCCAAGGCTACGTCTTGCAAAAGTTTTGAAATCAGAGTATCATGGAGCATTTTACAGTCAAAGTTCTATTTTCACTGTGTGCCTTCTGCTCGTCTGAGGAATGTTAATATGATTTGTGTGTCTGATTGTTTCCTAGGTTAACTTCTCAGCCTGGTGCTACACTACCAAATGGACGTAGCTTATGTAAGTGTATAATAGAAAACCTTTTTGTATTAACTTTCACATTGAACAGTTTCATGTCAACGATTTTCAGTGACATATGTTTTTGATAACTTTACTGATTGCTTTGACCGTTTTGACCAGAAAAGTTAATGTTTTGGCTCAGTTTTCTCTTGTTGCCATCTTGGATACTCTTTGTGGATATGGGGAACATTTTTAGATGAAAATCCATTTCTCTTCTCAATTCAGACCTCTTGGCCATGATCTCGATGTTTTCCTTAATTCCCAAATTACTGTTACAAACTAATTTTGGCCTTCCTCTCCCAGTTGGTCTCTTTAATTTACTTACTCTCTTTGCTCATCTGAAATTTGGCCTTCTGTGGTTCTTAACATTACGTAACTCTGCTATTGCTTTAGAGAGACCTGCCTTGTCTGCAGCTCCTGCTACCTTGAACAGTCTTCCTAAAAGCTTGTACTTTACAAACTTGCCATTTCATTGCTTATCTCAGCTAAACCCACTTGGTCTTATGTGTCCCTTTTTCATCAGTTCTGTCTTGTTTAGTTCTGTGTTGACTCTATGTAAGTGTTATTTCATTAAGCATATTTGGTACTTTATTATTTATTGTGGTGCCTAAGGAACAATCAGCAGTGGGATCTCTTTGTTTGGCACTGTACAAAGTAGCTGGTATAGATTTGCTTGTGAAGTCAATATGTTGTATCTGACCTTTTGATACTGTATTTGAAAGACTAAGAATTGAAACTGTGGGCCAAGTGTGCATTTTAGTATTGATGTTAACTTAAAACTATTGAATGCTTAATTGAATGCCAAATTTTCATCATAAAATAAGATTACCATCTAAGGAAACAAACTTGAATATGCAGAAATAACTTTTAAAATAAACTTCTTTAAGAATTAAAAAAATACAGTTCTTTAGCTCATGCTGTGCTTAATAACCTTTGGTTTATTGTCCTTGCTAAGTATTCTCTTATTAGTTCTTGTTTGTGAAAATGTTGTTTCCTGCATTTTGAAGTAGTAATACAAATTTCTCTTAGCTCTCAAAAGCCACCCCCTTCGAGGGGAAAAAAAGGGAGATGGGGACCATGCTTGCATAAACGGAGATATAGAAGTCAGAAAAAGTTGTCGGTCCAGGAAAAACAGATTTGAAACTTTGAATCAGAGTTTATTGTTTGATCAGCTAGTAAACAGGTATGTGGGGATACTACAGTTGTATTCACAAAGCACCTTAATGATTTTTTAAAATTAGAAACCCTTGTGTTCCAGTGCCATGTCTGTGTTTTACTGTGGGGATGCACTGAGACAAGCTAGATTGTGGTTTGAGTTACAGCTGGGTCTGTGCTGTGACTGCCATGGTATCCACACTCTAAATGCAAAGCAGCTTCCCAGGCTTCCATTGAGGAGTAAGTTACTCTGTGTTTACACCTGGATAAAGCTGTGTGTTGGCAGTTACTGGAGAGTGCCTGAGTGCTGTAAATCCACACCCTAGTTTGTTTCTTGGTAACCTGTTTATGTAGTGATACCTTAAATGTCATGTAAATTGGTGATTAGCAGCAGTGCTTGGAAGCATTCTAGATTCTGCTTGTATGATTTTGATCATGAAATATCAAAAGTTTGTAGCTTTCTTATGTTTTTGTTTTTTACCATTTGTTAATAATTCACATAGGGTGGGTGTCACTTTTTGACATTTACTGTGCAGACAAAGTAGGTCAGACAGGGAGGCACGGTCTGGTCTGAGCATAGGAATGGGAGCCAGAAATGCGTATTTTTGAAATATTATTTCTCTGTAGCCCTGGGCAGGTCACTTAATATGTCCTGATTTTCCCACCTGTAAAACAGGTTTTAACAGTCAAATCTGTGAGAGACTGCTTTCTCTAGTGCTGTAAAATGATTTAAACATAAACATTTTATTGTCAAGTATGATCTCTATTGATAAATGTATTCTGTTGAATCTTTTATTAATTTAATTTTCTTTTTCAACTTGCTCAGTAACTATTTGGTATCATTTTGCAAACTTATATTGAGTTACATTTATTTTTCTAGTTGCAGTTGAATCTCCCCCTCTTCATCAACAGTAGGAAAAAGTCTACCATGAAGGTTGTAATTTGATAAGATCATGGTACTGAAGTCTGTATATGAGCTTATCCTGTTAACAGTGTGTCCCATAATCATTGGAGGTTTTTAAGAACAGGTTAGACAAAAGTCTGTCAAGAACTATTTAGATATTCTGTAGTGTGGTCTTGTCTGGCAGAGCACTTAGACTTTTCCAGGTCCCTTCCAACCCTATTTTCTTTGGTAGGAAACTACAGCATGATTTTACTTGAAATGGTTCTGTCACACATCACAGATGTTTTGGAAGAATTGTTTAAAATTGAGAGGAGCTCTCATAATGAAATCGTGACTTTACTGAGTTACATCACCAGAACTTCCACTGTCTTCTTTCTAGGCAGGCTTTCACCCTTTAGATTTACTTTTAAAAAGCTTGAAAAAAAAGAAACAAAAGTTTCTGTCCTCTTACAAATATTATACAAATATAGTAAAATTCCAGTTGAAAGCAACTCTAATCACCATGGAGAGCAGTAACATGGTCTTCAGGACAGGTGGCCAAATAATTGACTTGGCCTGGCTAATACTGTGTCGTTCTCTTCCTTAGCAGTGAAGCATCTTGGCCAGGGTTATTGCTTATATACCACCATTGTTTTGACAGCTGTTTACAAATACTCCAGATAATGAAAATGCTGACTAATTAAATAGTAGATGAGAAATGGTAGTGAGGTCAAATTTGGAACAATGAGATTCTAGATGTTACTGATTTAACAAAAAGAAAATCCTTTATGTTCCAGTGTCTTTTTGAGGCCATGGTAAGAAACTGTAAAGCTTATGGGGTGGAGGCATTAATTGCATTCCCAGTATTATAATTACATAGGTAAAAAGCTTTGCTTTCTTGTTTTGCATATTTAATCTTACCTGACACCTAATCTAATGTCTCAGAAGTTGCAAATTTATATGCTACAATTTATACTGAGCAAAATTTTTAAGAAAGTCTTTTAAAATGCTACTGTCTAATTTGAACCCCAAACTTTAATAGCATCAGCATTTCTTCTTTTACATACTGCGTAGTTTATGTTCTTTCAGTTTTGTTATGGTTGGGTTTGTAGTTAATTGGTAGACAACTTAAGATGTTGGATGCTATGTCAAAAGTTCTGCATGTTACTGTTTTAAGACTTTTTTGTGTGTGTTAACTGTTGCATATGTTTTAGTACTGCTGAAGCTGTCCTACAGGAAATGGATAATATTAACATCAGGAGGAACAGGCGATCTGGGGAGGTAGAGCGGCTACGGATGTGGACAGATACAGAATTTGTAAGTGCAGAGTTTCTGAGATCTTGGATAAAGTCATATCAAGGCAGAGCATGTTTGTTTTTGCAAACACCATACATTTGCCTGTAGCTCTGTCTAAAGGTTTCTGATTTTCTTCAGTGGATACCATTAAACTTGATGAACTGGACTTTGATAAACTAAAATTCAGAACTAAATCAATGGATATACACATTATGTTTTCTTTATTGACAAATTCACTGTCATGCTCTCATGCTGTGCTGTGGTGGTTCTTCTTTTGTGTGAAGCACACTCTGGTAGCCTGGAAACAGGGCCAGGGACTGTCATCTGCTTTTTTCGTGAAAACAGCTTGATTCTGATGTTACTCTGTATTAGATGGACTACGTACTATCTGAGACACTTACTTTAGCACTGTTAAATGAGTCTGCTTTTATAGTCTACCTGTGGAGAGCTCTGCTGGAAAAACACTTGAGGGCTAGAGATTGTGTGGAGCATTACTTACTGCACTGGGACTAAGACTGTGAGTGACATGGGACAGTACTGATGGGAGTGCATGTGAATTTTATTCCAGGAAAACATGGATATGTATTCTCGAGTGAAAAGAAGGAGGAAATCACTGAGGAGAAATAGCTATGGGATTCAGAACCACCATGAAGTGTCCACAGAAGGCGAAGAAGAAGGTATGGGTTGTAAAAAATTGTAGGGGCTTGTCTCAAATACTTACAAAACAAAGTTCTTCACATAAGATAGCAATATATAGCACTACAGAAAGCAGAGCAATGCCTGGTTTCTAAATGTTTGTATACGTATCCTTCCTTCCATTTTTTGTAACACTAAGTCGTTGGAGCTTTCCTTACATTCCTTGTAATGATCTGGTGGAAGCTAGGATGTGATCAATGTAGTCTACAACTATGTGTGGTGTAACTGACTTGATATGTTCTCATGTGCTGAGTGGCAGTTACCAGAAAGAATTTGTAATAGTTAGGCCTGCATCCTTCCTTTGGGGGAAGGTATTAATTAAAGTCTGTTTTCTGTCCATCGATTTTAGAAGGCTTGTAGGTGCACAGCTGTATTTGAAATTGGACTTTACTTTAAAAATCTGAACGAAACTGGTCAATGGGTTCCAAAATTACTGGGAAAGAAGGGATTGTGGCTAACTTTGGTGGCCTGATCAGCATCATGCTTGGCCACCTTAAGAAATCAGACTTAAACTTTAGGCATCCATACAGGTTTCAGAATAGTGCATCTCAGTTTTTAACTAAAACTGCTGTGGAAGGTGTGGTGTGTCCCAGTGAATAAGAATGCGGTCCTAGTTCTGAGATCCATGGATGGAAATTCTGATCCTGTGCCTTTATACACGAAGTGTATAAAGTGTATTTCTGTGTTCCTTTGCTTTGTGTAAAGATGATACTGTGAATCATAAGGTTGTACTTATTTTCATGCTGTGTTAAATACTTGTTTTATTGAGGCTCCTATGCAAAAGAGAAGAAAGGCATTATCCTTAATTTTAAGGATAATTATTGAAGGAAAAATATAGCAGATAGAAGTGATATTTGAAGTACTATTTACTACTAAAGCTGTTTTGAATGTATTTATTTTTCTTTCTTTTGCCTTTCCAGAATCTTCTGTAAAAAACTAGAAGGAAATTTGACAATGTGCTGTAGATTTATTGTGGTCTTCAAATTTCCAGTGGTCTGCCAATTAGTATTAATTAATATATAGGCAGTAATTCTCAGTGACCATTAAAATGTTAATTTTTTAGGATGAAAGTAGCTCTGACATGAAGTGGAAGTGTTCTGAAAGTATTTTTATCCCCCAACAGAGTCTCAGGAAGAAGATGGAGATATAGAAGTAGAAGAAGCTGAGGGGGAAGAAAACGATCGGCCGTATAATCTCAGACAGAGAAAAACTGTTGAGAGATACCAGGCCCCTCCAATAGGTGAGGAAGCAGACAGTGCTCAGGCTGTTCTGCTCTTCTGACCTGCAGGAATACCATGGATGTGGGGAGGGAATAGTTGGATGGCTACTCCTCACCCCTGACCGAGTAACAGAGATGCAGCACTGTATGATTTCCATCCTGCCCTGTTGTGGTTCACCATGTGGATGGGACTGCTGAGACACAGTCTGTCAGTTTGTCAGTGGTGATGGCATTGCTGCCTCATTGAACTGTGTAGGTACTGCCCTGTGCTGGGCTCAGGGTTGGAGGTGAACGGGGTTTAAGTCAAGAAATACTTGGCAGAAAGCAATCTAATAAATTAGGTGGTTACATAGAAAAAATAGTTGCTGTTATGCCTGCTTCTCTTCTTCAGTGGTAAGCCTAATTCATAGCTGTAGATAAATGGCATAGCAGCAGTTATCACAGGTGAGAACTTTAAAGTATTTCAGTTGGAAGGAATCTACAGTGATCATCTAGTCCAACTGCCTGACCGCTTCAGGGTTGACCAAAACCGTGTTATTCAGGGCATTGTCCAAACGCCTCTTATGACAGGCTTGGGGCATCGACCGCTTCTTTAGGAAGCCTGTTCCAGTGTTGGACCACCCTCTTAGTAAAGAAATGCTTATTCCTGTCAAGTTTGAGTTTGCCCTGATGCAGCTTTGAACCATTTCTGCAAGTCAGGGGATCATAGAATATGATTTCTCTGATAGAGAACTGCTGTGGTTTATTTGTTCATAGAAATTTCAAGATGTCCTATATTATCAACTATGAAGAGGTTTATGTATGGAATTTCATGTCCTGCAAATAAACTAAAAATGCTAGTGCCCCGGATGAGNACCTGCAGGAATACCATGGATGTGGGGAGGGAATAGTTGGATGGCTACTCCTCACCCCTGACCGAGTAACAGAGATGCAGCACTGTATGATTTCCATCCTGCCCTGTTGTGGTTCACCATGTGGATGGGACTGCTGAGACACAGTCTGTCAGTTTGTCAGTGGTGATGGCATTGCTGCCTCATTGAACTGTGTAGGTACTGCCCTGTGCTGGGCTCAGGGTTGGAGGTGAACGGGGTTTAAGTCAAGAAATACTTGGCAGAAAGCAATCTAATAAATTAGGTGGTTACATAGAAAAAATAGTTGCTGTTATGCCTGCTTCTCTTCTTCAGTGGTAAGCCTAATTCATAGCTGTAGATAAATGGCATAGCAGCAGTTATCACAGGTGAGAACTTTAAAGTATTTCAGTTGGAAGGAATCTACAGTGATCATCTAGTCCAACTGCCTGACCGCTTCAGGGTTGACCAAAACCGTGTTATTCAGGGCATTGTCCAAACGCCTCTTATGACAGGCTTGGGGCATCGACCGCTTCTTTAGGAAGCCTGTTCCAGTGTTGGACCACCCTCTTAGTAAAGAAATGCTTATTCCTGTCAAGTTTGAGTTTGCCCTGATGCAGCTTTGAACCATTTCTGCAAGTCAGGGGATCATAGAATATGATTTCTCTGATAGAGAACTGCTGTGGTTTATTTGTTCATAGAAATTTCAAGATGTCCTATATTATCAACTATGAAGAGGTTTATGTATGGAATTTCATGTCCTGCAAATAAACTAAAAATGCTAGTGCCCCGGATGAGTTACATTCTGTGCCATGACAGACACAGCTCTGATAATTTGAGGAGGATGAGGATGGAATTCCTGTGCCTGCATCCAGCCAAGTACAGTGATAGTGACAAAGTCCCCTGCCCAATTCTTTCCTTAAGTTAAGATTTTGGAGAAATCAGTGATAACCTTATTGATGAAGTGATAATCTAGCACTTCTGTGCTGCATTTAGATTAGTTTATAATTCTTTTGTAATTGATGTTACAGTGCCAGCTCATCAAAAAAAGAGAGAAAATACGCTATTTGATATTCACAGATCTCCTGCAAGAAGAAGCCATATCAGGTAAATGTCAGTCTTTTGGTATGTAATTGTTTGCTTTCCTTTAGTACATTCTGGTAGCTTTTGATTTTTGAACCATTCCTGAGCAAGTTGCACAGTTCACTTACTCATGTGAGTGGGTCTTGAACTGTATCCTAGATTCAGACTCTGATCAGCATCCAAACAGGAGTGTCATGGCACTTCGTAATCCCAGTAGAAGCTTTGTGCAAAACAGCGTGGAAACAGGTGTGCTGCAAGTACTGGAAAGAATTCTGCATGGCACAATGTAGCCTTTTCTGTAAGGCTGTATATTTAATATTTAAATCCAGCACATCAGTTTAACAAATATCCCCTTTCTGTTCTACAAAACTAAGCAAAACAGGTTAATGTTTTTTGTTTTCTTTCAGTTCAAATTCCATCCAAGAATTATCAACAATTTAATAAAATATTTAGCAAGCATAATTTTTGACTCTTATGTTTTGTGTCAAAGAAGTCTGGAATGTACCAAGTTGTCTTGGAAACTGTTGGTAGGCTTTATGTAACAAAACAGATGAGATTACAGCTTTAAACATTTTTTAAAAAATAAACTTACTAAAAGCTTCAAAAGGACAAATCTGTCCATGAACAGAATCCAAGTAAATGAGTACTAGGCATAGCTGAAACTCTTGTCTTATTGCTTAATTTAATGGCATAGTGAAAATAAAGTAGTAGCTGAATCTTAGGATTCTAAAGTTTCTTTGTAATACAAGTAAGAGTAATTTTTTTTTCTCCTTGAAGGTTTTTCTCCTTGAATAATCTCTGGACTTGTACTTAATATTCGTATATGAAGAGTGTGAAAGTTATTATCCCTTCAGTTTTAACCTACTCATTACTCAGCCCTCATTTTATCCCTTCTTGTCAGGGCACTGTCATAAAAAGTCTTCCCCATTGCGTGATCCTCTCTTTGATATATTTTGAAATGTATCTAATTTTTGGTCATTGAACAGTAAAACTGATAGCCCATGTTATCCATTGGCAAAAACCAGTTAATTCAGTGCATTATCATGTTCATACAGATGATGCAGCTCACTATATTCACTTAAAATTCAACACTTTTTACTAGTAGCCAACTTCTTCATGCAAAAAAGTGCTGAATTTTTCAAACCGATATCAAACTCAACACCTTTTTGTACAGAAGATTTAATGTACATTCTCTTGTATTTCTAAAATACTCAGTTTTCTGAAATACTGTCATACTAAAATAAGAAACGGTTCATTCAGACTTTGGATAGTAATTGTACTTGGATTCAGGTCAAAAGTACAGGTATTTTGAGAACCTGTTCTGCTATTCAGAATTAATAACCTCATAAAAAGAGACCATATACTTTGTGAAGTATGGAATTTTTTCAAAGAATATTTAAAGGAAAAATCAAACTGAGTAAGGAGATCTTGGTACATCTGTTATGTTGGAGGTGGCTAAAGTGGTTGGAAGCTTTCCTAAGTACAGTTGCAGCTTATTTACTGAATATTCAAATCACAGTGCTGAGGTGACATGGACTGGACCACACCTTTTATGGGGCTCTACTGTTCTAGTAATGTTCATGTTGAAATCAGCTAATTGCTGTGGCAGTAAGAGCTGTTGTTTCCCTCTCAGATTATTTTGATACTTAATGAAGCTAGAATTTGCAGGCATGTCAATATTTACAGTACTTACTGAGCAGTACTGTACTTGCCATTTCAGTTTCATTTTTATGGAAGAACCGAAACATGCCATTCTACTGCAAAAAAGACTGTTTTCTGTTTGTTTTGCCACTTCCATAGGAGAAAGAAGCACGCCATTCACAGCAGCGATACAACCTCTTCAGATGAAGAACGTTTTGAAAGAAGAAAATCTAAAAGCATAGCCAGAGCAAGAAATAGGTATCAGAATATCCTTGGTCTTTAGAATGGTTTAATTTTATTATTTATCAGAAAAAAACCAGAACTAGTCTATAATGTTTTATGAGTTCTGCAGACTTTTGATTCTGCCTGTAATTACCTGCAGACATGGTTTAGGAGGAGTGCTGGTTATATATTAATATAGATTTTGGAGTCTTATGAGTAGATAATTAATACTAGTGATAAAAAGATGGAAATACAAAAATAGCTGTTTGATTCAGTTGGGTTATAAAAGACAACTCCTGTTGGTTAAAATATTATCATTGGTGTAACTTGGTCCCAGCTAATTCAGTTGTACTCCCAGCTCTTCACTCTTCCTGTTGTGTAACAGTTCATGCATTCTACACACCCAGTGCATTTTTTTTTGACCTTACATATGTTTAGCAGTAATCTAAAAGTGGAAGATCTATAAGTAAATCTATTCACCTCCACAGATACCTAAGTAGGAAAATTCCGCAGGAAATAAAATTTTCCTCAGCTTTTTTCCATCTCTTCCTGTCTGCCACATTGTTCCCTTTTCGATCGCAAGGAATTCAAGCAACGTGCAACTACCAGCAGTGTAGTTCTGAGTGTAACCTGTGTCTTACTGCTACCTTTCTTCCTTCCTTTAACTGTGTAGTTGGCGTGATGTAGTGTCTGTGTCGGGGCTTAAAGGGGCTTAAAGGAAGGAAATATTGTTTCTTCTCTGTTTAGTCGATCTGTCCAGCCTGGTTCTTCACATTGAAATATATGTACGGAAGCATAAAACTAACTTCATGTTAAGGAACTTCCAGATAGATAACAATAATTGCCACAAAAAAAAGATTAGTTTTGTTTACCAATCTGGGAAGGTTATGTCTTTATGTAGTACAAGGCATTTAATCTCTTGATTCTTCTTCTCCAAGCAGTGAAAAAAGAACTGTATTTGTTTGGTGTTTGTTGTTGAACAGGTGCCTGCCTTTAAACTTCAGAGCAGAAGACTTGGCTAGTGGAATCCTTCGAGAACGTGTGAAAGTTGGGGCAAGTTTGGCTGATGTTGACCCTATGATTGTTGATAAATCGGTAGGTTTTGGTAGAGCTTTTTATCTTCCTTCCCTCAATTATGCATAAGCAGAATTGACCATAGCCTCTTATTGAGGTTGAAGTAAATTCATAAAAAGCTCACTGATATTTTTTATTTTATTTTATTGTTACCAAAGCTTTTGTCTATTTATTCTTTTGGACTACAAAGCATTTGCTCTGGGACTTAGGCTGGATCTCTGTCGATGTCCAGGCATCCCTGGCACAGTTAACTTGCAAACTAGATAAACCTCATGTGGGCAGCCAAGAGATGACTTTCTCAACTATTTTTTTCACACTTCCAAAATTCAGGGGATTCCTGTTGGTCAGTGCAGTGTTTTTTCTAATTTGTTTTCAAATGTTTTATAAGTAAAGGTGCTCTTGTGGAAAGCTGTTGCAATATAAACTTTGTACGCTTTTTTTTTTCCCCTAAGGTGTGTTTTGATAGTATAGGGGGATTGAGCCATCATATTCTTGCACTTAAGGAAATGGTAGTGTTTCCTCTTCTCTATCCAGAAATATTTGAAAAATTCAAAATTCAGCCACCAAGGTAGGTGTATTTACTCTTACTGTTGCATTTTTTTATTAAGCGCTGAAGAATTGAAAACACATAGGAGATTTATTCTTGTCCTGAAGTGTTTCACAGTTCAAATAGATTTATGTGTTTGCTACCCCACTTGTCTATCAGAATGTGTAATAAGCAGGATGAAGAATTAAAAAAATTTAGTTTATTTTACTTGTGGTAGGAAGGTAAACTTTGTGATTTGATTAAAGAAAGAATTCTCATGTGCTCTGTTTAGTAGTACCTTGACTTTTTTCCCTATTATGTTATTAAGTATTTTACTAGATCAAGCGAAATGCTGATGTTTCTCTCAGCAATATTATCCTGTGATTTTAGTATTTATTAATCAGTTATCTTGGCATGTGATTTAAATGGGTACATGGTATCTAAGTTAATTAATGTTGTGGGGGTATTTTTGTCACTTAATTACTTCATTCCAGAGAAGTAACAAACGCTGATTAAGGTGTTACCTAACTTCTAATATTCAAAGAGGTGGTATTTAACTAATATAGAAGAAGACTTTGGAAACTTAATACGCCTTTGATTAACGTTCTTTACAAATCAAAGTTTTACTGATTTGAAAGCATAAAACAAACTTAGATTTTATGAAGTCATGCTAATACACAAAATAATAATATGAGATCTTAAGTCTTTCTTCTCCAGGCTCCCTGTCTTCATTTTAAAATTTGACTTGGAGTTTTTCAGGAGACGTAAAATAAGTTTGTGACTGTGTTGATCCATTTATCTTCAGGGGCTGTTTATTCTATGGTCCTCCTGGAACAGGTAAAACCTTGGTAGCTAGAGCTCTAGCTAATGAATGCAGTCAAGGAGACAAAAAGGTGGCTTTCTTTATGAGGAAAGGAGCAGACTGTCTCAGTAAGTGGGTTGGTGAATCTGAACGTCAGCTTCGACTCCTTTTTGATCAGGTTAGAAGAAAATGCATTTTTTTCATATGATTTCTTTGTATGTTGTATTTTGTGGGTTAGGTGGCCGAAGGTATTTGCAATTGAAACTAAATAACTACATTTTCATAAACTCAGCAGGATTTTACCAAATGGCATGCTTAGACAATAAGAATAGAGGAATTCTGAGTAGTTTTTCTTGCTCTGGAAACTTAGAGAAAGAAGTCTTTTGACTTGTCCATTAAAGAAGCAAAGTAGTTTGGGTAAAAATTGAGGGGAAGAAAATCAGTCAATGAGTTTTAGTTTGGCTGGCATATTCAAGATAAATGCTACAGAAAGAAGTGCATGACTGTGTTGGTTGTGTGTCTATTGTAGTGTTCTTTTTTGGCTTAGAAGAGATTGGACAGAACAGAGAAACACACAAAGCAGTAAAATGCAGTAGCTCAGAGAAAAGTAGCTGTCAGATAGAGATGTCTAAACAAACAGATTGTGAGCGGATAAGATCATGTTCTCTGTAGCTGAGTGCAAGGTGTGTGTTTGTCTTTAACCTGTGCAGCACGCAGTAAAACTGGTACACTGGTGCCATCTTGCTTACTCGAAGCAGACTGCACTCAGCTTTGCTTTGAAACACTGCTGGAATTGGAAATGCAGTTTTCATTTCAGACTTTACACTTTTTAACATAGATGTCTCAATATATGTGTTAGTTTAGCATGTTAATGCTTTCTTGTGAAACCAGTTTTCAGTGTTGATGGATAAATCAGGAATTAACAGTGAATTCAATTTTTGTTTTATTTATTGCATACCAGGCATACTTGATGAGACCCTCTATAATCTTTTTTGATGAAATAGATGGCTTGGCTCCAGTTCGTTCTAGCAGACAAGATCAGATTCACAGGTAATATTTCTTCTATGCTGCCATTATCTTCATATAGGGTACCTTATCTTGGTAAACTCTTAAATGTAATTTTACTCCTTTCACAGGAAAGGTTTTTACTTTTTCTGAATCCCACTTACACTAGAAAGGACAGATTGGTTTTTTGGTATTGAAAGTCATCTTTTCAGTCCTTCTGGCAAACTGTAATTTGCTAGGAATTGAATTGCAGTGACAATTACCCTTGAGCCACATTATTAAGTGCAAGATTTCCACAGCCATTCCTTGGTTTGCTGTTTTGTGCTGTAAACAGATTGTTACCAGCCCAACAGAATAACCAGTTGAAGAATTTTATTCTAACATGATGAACTGTAATGTTTTGTCAATGAACTGAACTCACCTGTGATTTTGATTCTAGATCGTGTGATGTACAAACATGTCTTGTGTTGCTATAGTGTCATTTTTTAAAACATTTTTTACAACCATTTGCTGCTGGCTGAAATTATTCGTGGCTGCTTTCAATCTCAGTTTTGCTGGGCTGTGTTTGGCAACACACTTGTACCTGTTGTTCTGTAGGTGGTGGTATTTATGTGTCTATCTCCCTCCACTCTGCTGAGAGAAATAGGACAGAAATTTGGGGCCAGCAGACCAGGAGGTCAATGGAACATATGAGACTTGAAACTGTTGTGCACCTGTTTGTAGCTTAGCTTTTTTCTTTTGAACTTACTAATGTTGCATTTGAAAATGCAAAAGTTCTTGCAGTGTTCCCTACGCTTTCTTATTCTGAAAACTCTCTTTTAGCTCTATAGTGTCTACTCTTCTTGCCCTCATGGATGGACTGGATAATAGAGGTGAAATAGTTGTAATTGGTGCTACAAACAGACTGGATTCTATAGATCCTGCACTCAGGAGACCTGGTCGCTTTGACAGGGAATTTCTTTTCAACTTGCCTGACAAGAAGGTAAAACGTGGAAAGGAGATTTGTTAATAAACATCTTTAGTGTATTAAACATTTGAATGCCTGACAGCCAAGCTTATGAAATAAAAATATTCATTCTTGCTTGTAAGAATGTTTAATTTTAGTAAGATTTTTAGTTCAAACAGATTGTATACATAAAGTTGCATTGAGCTTCAAATCTTCAGGATATAGCTAAAACTGAACAGAGGTAAATTATTCACAATAAACTGAATTGCTTATCTAAAAACTATGGATTTGTGTAATGAACCCTAACTATTTGGGGCTTGAAACTTATGGTAAAGGAAAATAACTTTAAATCTTGTAGATTTCTAAGCATGTTAAAAATGTAGATGCACAACCAGGCATTACAACGTTGTGACATTTCAGTTCCTTAACATGAAGTCAGCCATAATACTCCATGAATTTATACTTAAAATTAATTTTATTTTGTATATGGATAGATGTATTTGGATTCTATAGAACTTCTAGCTGGAATTGTTTCGGGATTCATGTTTATGTGCTGTGCTACTCAGCAATACATTAATTGGTGAGGCCTTTGACGGTAGAACCTGTTAATCATAGGTGCAGTAATTAAAAATGAAATTATGAAACTATGATAATTCTTAATAGAACATGAGTTTTGATTAGTTCCTGTATAATAATGTTGATTAGACAGAAATTAAAATGTGTAACTGGTGAAAAAAGTACTGCTTATATATGGAATTAAAAACAAAGGGAAAGGTTTACTCTTGAGAGACTTTTGAGTGCTAAGTTCTATTTTATGTGTCTCAGTTACATTAAAAGCAGGTAAAGTAACTATAGATGCACATGAATAAATAATACTTTTTTCTATGACATGGTTTTAGCTTGCTAGTTTTTTCATCTCATTTTCTTACTTTTTTTTTTTTTTTTAAATCAGGCACGAAAGCACATTTTGCAAATTCATACCAGGGATTGGAACCCCAAATTGTCAGATCCTTTCTTAGGAGAACTGGCTGAAAAATGTGTTGGTGAGTGTTATGATGTTATTACTTTTACTGTAGAGGCTTTCTCTTCTGTGTAAAACTTTGAAGGTATGTTAAATGTGTCAAGATTTTCTTATCTTTACCTTTCTAAACTTCCGTACTTTGAACAACACTCTTTTTGTAGTAACAAAATATGTTTCTGTCTTACTAAAACACGAAATGAGTAGCTAGTAGTGATTTGTAAATACAACCATGTTTCCTTTCTGTAACATCACTGTCCTTATATAGGATGCATACCCTCAAAGAGAAGCAAAATGAAGTTGGAATTGGAATCTTTAGATAGACTTCACATTAAATTAGAATATTACAAAAGAGATAGGGAGACTTGGGAGTTTTTCTGTGTACTTATTAAAGAAAAAAAAACGGTGCTTGCGTGTGGGGTTTTTGTTTTTTGTTTGTTCTTTACTGACTGGCATGCTCTCCTCTGACATAAGTCCAACAAACTAACCAGTCTTTCTAAAGACGAATTTTTTTTCCAGATTGCTAGCACAGAACAACCTCAAAGTGTAGACACAGGTAGGGGAGAAAAAAACCACCACACCTGGAATACATTAAAAACACCTTTGGAGCTCTCAAAGACCTGCTGTACTGAATGGAGGTTGGTTGTTCAAGATAAGCCTGCTGTTTAAATCTAACCAGAAATAAACCCAAATGTTTTTATAGTGAATTTAACAGAGGAAATGACCCTAAAGCACACACCACAATATCTTCTCAACAGTTTGTCATGCAAAGGTACATTCTGTGTCAGTCTTCTGCTTGGATGAGCACTGAAGTTCTCAGAAAAAGGACAGTCTCAAATATCTGTGCTTTGGAATCCATCATCAGGGAATCTAAGAACTTTAAATTGAACATCAGTCCATTCAGTCAGCTACAGTACATCCGAATTATCCTCTTCATCCACAGGCAGATCTCTCATCGAAGCAGCATCCCTCCGCTTTTGATGCACAAAGACCTCAACATCTGGTGAGGAGAAAACAACTATCCAGCAAATTCCAGTTTAAGCTTTGCCGGGTATAGGACAGCACATGACAAACCTGTTCCATGTAAATTCTACTTGCATTATGCAAAGATGTGATGCTGCTTAGTGGGAGAGAGGGGAATAAATGGGAAAAGAACATAGATGTTTCTTTAGAAGTTCACCGTATTTTTTCATTGAGGGCACAATATTTTAATATTTCAGACAATAGGGAAAGCCTATTGTATCAAATTTGTACATTTGATTGGAAGACATTCCTTGTGCTCCGTAAAGCCTGTCAGTTCCGTGGAAGTCAGCTAACAAAAAGAAATACGCTTTCCTGTTTTCCTTGGCTTTCCTGCTCTCCAACTACTGTATACTTGATTGTCTCCAGTCTGTATCTTGAAATTTAAGTGTTTCCATACATCCAAGATGAAAATCTTTGGAGTATTACAAAGACTTTTCAAAGCAGCTGAAGTAAGACTGGTGTTATCTTCTTCACCTTGGGATTGCCTCATCGTTTCTATAAGTAAAAGCAGCAATAATGATTTAAACAGACTTTCCAGGTTCTTTGTGGCCATTCCCAATGGAACTTACTGGTACACATGTATGTCTGTGATACAGTTTATACCAGTCTGCTATTTCCTCTTGTGGGCAGGTTTTCTTTAAGAACAAACAAACAACCTTCCCCCCAGAAAACAACACTCCCTCTTCCCCAAGTAAAAGCTGCCTAGACTTGCCAGGCTTTTGGCACAGCATGGTTGATACCTCTCTCCAGTTCAGCAGACTTGGCAACACTTAACTCCAAGCTTTTGGATCCTAATGAAGAAAACTGCTGAAATACTCCCAAAGCAAACGACTTTGGGGAAGCAGGTGTATGTGCGACTCAGAACTTCTTAACATCCAGGGGTGTAATTAGAAGGAAATTGGAAGGGAAAAGCCCCAGGACTTGCAAGAAATAGGTTATTTCCTGAGGGTTGATTTTTGTCCCAGGTATTAGGGATTACAACCTTTTAGAGGATTTCTGAGTATGTGAGAATTAAAGACTCCACTTCCCTGAATGGCCTCATGACTGCAGTGTGTGTGAGATGAAGTGAAGCAGCTTGGGGAGAGCACAGCATTGCTCAGAAGACCACACACTCATGTCTTATTAGCACTTTCAGTAAACATAGATAATTACTATGTTTGTTCTGCTTACTGGAGACATGTCCCAGATACCCTGAACTTTATAAATCCTTTCTTACCTCTTGTGCTTATTCCCTTGTTTGGAATGGTAACTTTCTGTAGGTAGAGAGACTTACCTACAAACTCAGTCTTGCAGGAAACAAAACATACTAGCAACTAAAAAAGTGTGAATTCCTCCATCTGGCATCTTGCAGATGAATCTTTTTACAATATAGTAAGGGTTATTTAAATAACATTATTAAATAGAATTATAAAGAAGCAAACTATGATGCTGAAGATGCTTGTTAAAAATACTCTATTCTGTGCTTATTATTGCAGGAGCGTTTTGTGGCAAAATGATAATGTCAGATTTTTCTTTCCCATCCTCATGTAGTGATGAAGGGGGAGATTTTAGCATTAGAATTCCTGTTTTTCACAATTTTGTAAAATAAGCCTAGTAGTTATTTTTCATCTCTGTCATCTTGCTGAATTGTTTGCTATCTCTCTTTCCCTGCAGTAATTTTGGGAGTTTTGTAGGCAGTTGCACAACATGAAGTGGAAGAAGTGATCAAAATTATTCACCTAAATGCTTCACCCAGTTCAGCAGCACTTTGTTGTGGGTTTTAGGCAGAAGAAATTTTAAAGAGGACACAATTTCTGCACAGTAGAGGTGGAATAGGATGGCTGGAAAATTGTGCTGATCAAAGTGCATTCTTTGGAAACCTACATAGGATTTTGCTGTCCTGCTTTTTGAAAATTGTACTTCAGAAATGTTTAGCAGAGTGTGGTGGTGCTGGGTAGAAGCAAACGGGCCACTTGACATGAATCCTCATTTTGTTCTAAGTTAAGGTGTGCCAGTACATTTTGCCTGCCAAATTGAACATATTTTGTGAGATGCTTCAAAAATGGAAGCAAATCCACTGAACCCTGAGTTTATATTAATGGGTCAATTTGGGTAAAAACTAAATCAGGTTATTTACTGTTGGCATGTTACATTTTCTTTTGTTTTGACAATACTTCACTCATGTTTTTCTTCTGCTTAATCAGTGTGCATTTGCTTCTTAGCAATAAAAAGCTCTTTAATGTTTCACAAGATACAGGATTTTTGCAGTTTTCTTGTCACTGAAATGGATGTACAGTATGCACAAGAGAGTCCCTCAAAAAGAGACACCAATTATTAGTCTTCAAATGTAATTGCTCCTGAGAAATGAGAAGTAGAAATGGAGACTAATTGTGTATCTGATCACCTGAGAATTTAATTTTAAAAATAGGCTACAGGCTATTATTTCCTAATTTTGCAGTTCTTTGGAGATGTACAAGCGGTGATTAAAATGACTGTTAGAAAGCAATATTACAGCGTTTGTTAATAGAAAAGTTGGGAAGGAAATAGCTCCTGAGCTGTTGAATCTTTTGTCACAAAGATACTAAACTAGTTTCTAAGTTGACAGGCATTCAGGGTGCTGCATATCTCCAGCTTGTCTTTAAATTAAGCTTTGGTTTAGTGCTCCCCCCACCCATTTTTTGTTTAATCTAGTGTGGTTTTTGGATGCGAAGTGGACCAATTTAAATGGGAATGTGATACCTGATACCTAAAGAGCAAAGCAAAATTTAGAGCCCTGGTTTGATTTCTCTGTTGCACCTGTAGCTATTGTCTAATAGTTTCACATGGTTGGAGTGTGCCTGCATAGTTTTTATTTCATGTTAAATTGAAATTAAAAAAAACCTCAAGCACGTAACTTCAGTGCTGAAAACAATTAGTTGTCTGTTAATTAATATGGTGGATATATCTGAACATATTTCAAATGTAATGTGTATTTATTTCAAGGTAACTTGGGAATTTGAATTGCTACGTATGTTTTAGATAACAGTCATGGTGTGGACTCATCAAATTTACACTATTATAGCTACTAAGCTTTTTATAAAATTGCAAATCTTGGTTTAAAAATTGCAGGAATCATCCGATATTTATGGTGGTGGTCTTCCATCTGGGTTTATTTTTGTTTTGCCTTTTTTTTTTTTTAATTATTTTCAAGTATATATAAGAAAGGTGCAGTTTGAAGTCTCACCCGATTTCAGTCATCTTTATAGCTGAAAAGTGGGTTTCTTTTATTGTTATTATCCCCCAAATTTATGTATCTGAAAGATGGGGATGGTAAAGTGTCTGTCTTCCATATTAATTGCCTCCTTTTTTATTTTTAAACACTGTGTGGAATCAGCTTTGTTCCTTATTGCTGTGTGGATTTTGGAAAAATGTACATGCCAGCAGCACTGAAAGAGCAGCAGAGGCTAAAGAGAGAGAAGCAAGGCAGGCATCAGTTTCGGGACTCGATGCTGCCAAAAGACCAATCTTCTATAGAATCATAGAATGGTTTGGGTTGGAAGGGACCATGAAGTTAATCCAGTTCCAACCCCCCTGCCATGGGCAGGGACAGCTTCCACCAGACCAGGCTGCTCAGAGCCTCACCCAAGCTGGCTTTGGACACTTCCAAGGGTGGGACACCCACAGCCACTCTGGACAACCGGTTCAAGTGCCTTATAGTAAAGAATTTCTTCCTAATATCTCATCTAAACGTGCCCTTGTCTTAATACAAAAATAGAGTAGAAAAAATGCAAGTAATGTAAGAGACTTGGTGGGGAGGAGGAAGTCTGGTAAAAAAGCAGTTGAGTGAGAATAGTTTTAACTAAAGAATTGATTAATTACCTTCTATAAACACTTAATTGCAAACCCACGAACTTTTATATGGCAGTACCTTAGTGCAACACATTTTCCTATAGTGACTCTAATTCTCTAAATGACTTTTCTCACTGGAATATTGTTTTACAGTTTTTGAAAGATGGAGCTATGGTGCCTCAAAATACAGGGGCATATTAGTGTCTCTTGCTAAGAAAGATGGAGAAATTTGAAATCTAATTTCTAGCTCTGGGGAAAACCCCCAAACCATTAGTACTGCTAAAGACTCAGAGGTATTAAGTCTCTCTGTATTTCATAATTATCAGATCTATGTTTTTCACTAATGATGATTAAGCAATTATAGGTAGCCACCTGTAGATACTTATGAAGATAGGCTAAATTAAAATTTTAATACATTTTAATTTCTACTTTTGATTATACTAGTAAAGTTACGAAACTCTTAAAAAAGTATGAAACATTTTTCTTGATAGTAGAAGTTAACATTTTTCCAAGAATCCAGAGCATGCTTTTTTTAACAAGAGATTTTATCTCTTCCATATTCTACTCATGAAACATTTTTCTTTATACTGCTCATTTTCTCAGATTGTAAAAGTTTAAAGTTGGTGATGTTCAGTGTAACAAAATTACTTCGCTATTAAAGAATATATTCATGTGGAGGTATTAAAGGAAAAAAGGAGCAGAGTGACTAGCCTGTTAAAATTGCACACATACTTTATACAGTATTATTATTAAGGGAAAAGAAAGAGCAATAACAGACCTATAACCCAGGACTGAAAATACACTATGTATCATATGATACAGTGAAAATGTAGGTGATTTTAACCGCAATGTAGAATTAATTTCTTAGTATATCTTAATAAACCTGTCTGATTTCTTGGCATGCAACACTGTCACCAGATTATGACCTGATACATTTTGGCAGGTGCTTTGTGGACCCTGACAATTAAGTATTACTGAACTTGTTTTTAGGTGGATGCGTGCTTGAGACAGGTGTGGCACAGTGATGCTGTTTCATGGTAGGTGTCTGTGTTTCTGTGTGCACTAGGGTACTGTGGAGCTGACATAAAAGCACTTTGCACTGAGGCTGCCTTGATTGCCCTGAGACGCCGCTACCCCCAGATTTACATGAGCAGTCAGAAGCTCCAGCTGGACGTCTCCTCCGTCGTTCTCAGCGCGCAGGATTTCTACCATGCGATGCAGAACATTGTGCCTGCCTCCCAGCGTGCCGTGACATCCTCGGGACACGCGCTGTCCCCTGTCATCAGGCCGCTCTTGGAACGGACCTTCACTAAGCTCCTCGAGGTCTTACACAAAGTGTTCCCTCATGCTGAATTCAGCCAGGGTGACAAAAGTGAAGGTATGTGGTTTGGGGTTTTTGCAAATGCTGTTTCACTTTGCAAGTATTTCAGCTTCTCGTCCTAGCCTTAAGTCTCATGTGTGTTTCCTTCAGTGTTGTTAGGATGTAAATACGACTTGCTCGAATGTTGCATAATTATTTTTGCTGATTCCAAGTTGTTGTAGAATCTAATGACCTGACCTATATAGAGCAAGGTTCCATGGGCGTGAGGGCCATCCAAAAAAAGAACTCGCAAGTTATTTACAATTTAAATACAAGAAACGATGTGGCATAATTAAAGGTCAGAACAAAAAAAAATAGTGAGACAATGTTGCTGAATGTAACAGAATCTGAAATTGGTGCTCCTGTCCTGAGCAATGGTTAGCTATCCCCTGTCCTGTGCTTGCTGGTGGTGCAGAAGCTTTGGGGGGCTCACTGCTCAACAGGTGTTTAGCTGAATACCTGAGCCTGTGTAATGGTCATGTGCTGATCTAGAAGAAAGACCTGAGGCTTCCGTCTCCTTGAACTGGCCTGGTGCACTCCTAATCTTCCAAGCTGATTCTGTTGGCTTAGCAAGTGAAGAACTATTTGCTATTTTGTCAAGTTAGCTTTTTTTGCCAAATTTGTGAGTGAAATCAACTCACTAAGGGGTCAGTGAATGCCAGAAACGTGCTGCAACGGGAGCAGTGGGAGTGCACCAAGGAAGCTGGGAATAAGAAGGAATGTGACTGACTGTTTTGACTGGCAGTGAGTCAATAGGTTCTGGGGTTTTTTTACCCAACTGTTCTCTGAGACATACTTTAATAGTTACCCAGGTCATTTCTTCGAAGGTAAATGTCGAACAAGATACCTTGGCTTTGAGATCTGTTTATTCTGACGTAGTCTTCTGTTCTTATCTGGGATCATTCTCACCCCCCAGCTCTGTAAACAGTACTTGGGGTTGTGTGTGATTAACTTGAAAACAGCCCAGTCATAAAGCAAATCTGTGACAGCCATGACTTTCTCCTCTTTCCTGTTCCAGAGCACGCTTTCAGCCTGCAGCCCAGGCAGCTTAAACTGATCCTTGTGCTGGCTGCTGCAGTTCTCCAGCCCAGCTGTGCATTTTTGCTCTATCTTTTCCACTTGCTTGAGTAGATCAGGTCCTTTGTTAAACCATTTTAGCCAGAAAACTCATCCAAAAATGATGTATTTATGTGTTTTCTGCTGACTATGGCATAGCTGGAGGTTTTAACAAGTGTTGGAGTTGGCCAGAGATGGGCCCTGGGAGCATGTGGTGGTGGGTAAGGGGAAATGAGCTGGCTTGCAGCTGCAGTTAGAACCTGTTGGGCTCCCTCGATTGTGACCGAAGTTATTTAAGATGCTTAAGTCTCTGTTTTTGTTAACCTGTTGGTAGCACCCAGTTTAGAGATCATCATTGTTGTTGAAGAATTGGTTTAAGCTCAGAATATTGTCTTTGGTTATATTTTTTACATTCCTATTTATTATTGCTCATTACTGCTAACAAATTGAGTTTGGAAGCTTTAGTTGATTCAAATAGTAGTTTTACTAGATAATTTGCTGCTATGGGTACTTCTAAATGTTTGTAGGTAATCGATTTTGATGATGTGTGAACTGAGGTTTCTTTTAGCATTTCCTTTAGTTTTTTTCTTACCCCCCTTAAGTCCAAGAAGATATTGAATAGCAAGCTTAATCTTTGTTAAAACCAGAAAAATCCACTTTCAGGTACAACAATTGTACATTGTGCAATGTAGATTATACAATAGGGCTTCAAATTTTCTTGAGTTCAAAGCCAAGTATATAGCAGTTGCTTACAGATGTGCTTACAATCTGCACATCAGGTTTTGTGCATTTCACTAAGAATTCCTGTTTCTTGTAATTCAGTGAGTTAGATGCTCGACCAGAGGATGTCACAGAGACTTGATGCTTGGGATTAAAAGATGAGCTGCCTTTTAAAATAATTGTGTATTTTAGGAAGAGAAAGCTGTGTCCAGTGCATGAGCATAGGACTTACTTGTGCCTACATTTGGTATACTGGAAATCCTGTCCGTTTTAGGGACTGCAGTGAGCCCAGAGGTAGAAGGCCTTTGTCCAGTTGATTTGGAGGTCTCCATCCTTAGCTTTAGCTAAATATCCAGCAGCTTCTGTGCCATGTTTTCTTGCTGTGGACTAGCTTTTGGCCATTGCTTGGGGTCTGCAAGCCTTCTTCATCTTTGTTCCCTGAGGAATGATTGCCAGGTGTGTCACTGCACCACAGCTTGACAAGTGATGTGACATATTCTCCTCCCATGCCAGCAGAATATCATTCCTGCCCAGTCTACTCTGAATCTGATTTCTTACATCACACAGCCAGCTAAGGGAACCTTTGTTGTCTCTTAAGAATTTTTCCTGGACCCCGGGACAGTTTTTCCTGTGGCTTAGATGGCACCTCCATCCACCTCTTAGCACTGCCTTGAAGGAGATTCCTTTGTCCCGTGGTGATTGCTGGATCAGTGTGGCAGGACCTGTGCCATTGCCTCATGTTAATCCAACAGGTCATGCAGTGGACTGTGTATTTGAGAATAACACTTGGATCTCTCTGTATTTCACACTTTAATTTCACAGCAATCCCTTTTCCTAAGTGGCTGTGGCCGACTTGAGCTGCTGTTGGGATGCCTGGTGGTTGTCCTGAGCAGCAGTGGGCTACAGTGACTCTGGGCTGCTCTCAGGAATGCTGCCCATCCATTGCAGGACATTTTCTTGCTCAGCAGAGCTGGCCTCTGCAGTGCTCCTGCTGTACAGCTGAGTGGCTTGTGACCATTTTCATCCCATCATTGCACACTTCCTTCGCTATGGAAATGAGAACGAGTAGCCTTGCATAGGGCAAAAGCAACTCAACTCCTTTCCAGGGGCAAATTAAGATCTTGCAGCAGTTCTTTCCCATTATCAAATCACACCAGGTAACTCTTAATCCCATTGCAGCTCAGGGAGCTAATTTAGCTGTACCTGATTTTCAACTGTTACCTGGTTGTTTTGTTTTAGTGCCATTTTAGTATTTTTGCAGTTGTTTGTCTCTGCAGTGTGTCTTGTGAATATAATCAAGTCTTTGAGATTTTTGCTTTTCAAGGTCTGTATAGGAAGTACTTCAGTTCATTGTGTTACTGTATTAGCAATGGAATTAAAATAGGTAAAGGTATAGTATATGAATATGGAATGCATTGAACTGATTTTGATAAAAAGTAATTTGATATTGTTCAGCAGATTATCAGAGGGTGGAAAACGATTCTTCATAAACATGTCTAGGTAGTCATGCTGAGAATAATTTTGGAAGAAGTGTACCTGTGAGAATTTGGACACTTGGAACAAGTAAATAATTACAAAATTCTGTATAGTCTGAGGAATTACAGATTTTATAGCTTTATCCTTGAAAAAACCTCTAGCTGTGAAATAAACCCAAAGGAAGCATTTCATAACAAGTTAAACTTTTTTGTATTTGAGAAGTTGTTTAGCTTGATTGTTTAAAAAAATAAATTGTAATTATGATTAGACTTCTACAGCATTTAATTTGTTTTGGTTTTTGAAGTGATAAGTACTTATTATTCCGAAGGCTGGTACTTGGATAGTTATAACTAATTTCTTTTACATTTGAAGATTTATTATAATTGACACAAAGAAAATTGTAGTATCTTGTCTTGTTTGTTGTACATGTACTTAGAAGTGATAAAGTTCTAATTAATACATCTCTTGGAACAGATGTACCAAGTCTAATATTAGATGATAGTGAAGATGAGAATGCTTCATCAATTTTTGAGACGAGCTGTCACTCAGGATCACCAAAGAAACAGTCATCAGCTGCTATACATAAACCCTACCTTCATTTTACAATGTGAGTGTTTCTCTAAATGCATATAATTAGATAGATAAAACCAGGAGATTCTTACATCGGGAGAGCTAAAAAAGTTGCTTGCTTTGGGGTGGCAGTGGTGTTCTGTAATGAAACATGTAAGAGCACAGATAAGAGTTTTAGATGTGGGGGTGTTCTTGGGAAAGGCCACATCCTACACACAGGAATCAGAAATGTTTTTCAATGTGCAAATGTAGGTTAGAAGTAAAGATATTAACAGCAATTTGTAATTTTAACAAACTACTTCGATTCGAAAGGTTAAGAACTGAGAAGAGATGTATGTAGGAATATATTGGAGGGGTTGTTGCTTTTTCTTGGTCCAGAGGATGGCTGAGCTTTGGTGTATGCATCTGTTTTGGAAGCATTTTGTATAATGAATGCATTCAGCATTTTTAATGTGCTTTTTTCATTGTTTTTTGTGGAAAGTTTCAGGAAGATGAGCATTTAGAAAATATCTGTAAAATTTGGATGAGTGTTTCTTGTATAAATTGGATTTGCTACAGTATAAATTGGACTGGCTACAGTAATTAACAATAATGAACATTTCTTGGTTATGTGTTAAGAATAGTTTTGGACTACCTTATGTGGTGGTTTCTGCAGAAAGTTTGCTGAATAAAGAAAATGAAGTTACAAAAACTGTTCATTAGTGGCACTGTTTAGTAGAGCCATCTTGTGGAAAAACGTTAAAATTTTTGTGCTAAATAATAATGCCATAACAGAATTTATGGATATCTAAGCTTAAAAATAAGGATTAAAGTTCAGACAGTTGGAGGGACATAGTTCAATATTCTAATGCCAAATTTAAGCTTTTGTTTTGAGTTTGGGAAGGGGGAAGTCAAACCCAGAACAACAATATATATTTGTGTGGATGTGTGTCTAAATAAAAGAATCGCAAGGCTGTGCTTATTTTCGCAAAGTATGTAAGCCTCCCTTAATCTATTTTCTGAGCATTTTTGATTGTTGTCTGTGTGTGTAACCACCACCACCAGAGCTGAAAGCCAGAGGTCAGCAGTGTGCATTGCTGTCCCGAAATGTTTAACATGAAGTAATACCAGCAAGTCTTGTTCCACTACCCAAGTTCACTGATGGGCAGATAGAAATGCCTTAATGAGAGAAAACGCAAATTAATTAAAAACTTTCTTGTTTTATAATCAGTTTTCTATAAATGGAAAAGACTTTTAATGGAGAAACTTAATGCTTTTTTCTTCGTGTCTCCTTTGACCATAAAATTGGGCAAAAACACCCAAGAGAAAGAAACAAACACAGAATCACAAAATCCCTTGTATGGACTGTTTAGTTTCTTCTCAACAACAAAAAACAAAAAAATAAGTTT
Source organism: Ifrita kowaldi (assembly GCA_013398055.1). Taxonomy (NCBI): domain Eukaryota; kingdom Metazoa; phylum Chordata; class Aves; order Passeriformes; family Cinclosomatidae; genus Ifrita; species Ifrita kowaldi. Next base: position 23,802 of record VZRS01000311.1, on the reverse strand, counting down.
ACTTTTGCAGTTTTTTGTTAAAGTTTTCATTCTGTTCAGAAGTCTACTGACTAAAAGTGTACAAATCTGCTAAAATACATGATACATAGTGATTTTATTCAACCCTACTTCAGATCCTTTTTCTTAAACAAGCAAACCATTGAAATGTTCATTGGTTCTTGAAAATCTTGGGCACCACTTAAGGGATGAAAGGATTGACATGGGATTCCCGAGGCTACCGAAGAGATACGTTTAAGTAGTTAGGACTGACCTAGACATGATTAAATTGCTGTCTTTATTGGATGTCCAATAAGTCTTTCTATATGATCAAGGCATTAGTTTTAAATAAACTGGTTATAATGAAAATTGTCATGAATTTAGTATATATCATAGCTTCACACAGATGAGTTTGAATTAAATGGTTGTGAAAACAAAGATAAGACAAATCTTGAGTTATAGCCACCTGAAGTAGTTTTGAGTGATAGTAGTGTTAGTTGATGTTTTTGGACTGTTGCAGGAAGCTATTACCCATTACTGAAAGTCTTATGGATTCTAAAATATCTCCTATATATCCATCCATTGATAGCATTGGTATGTTAATTGACTTTTGTAACTGTTGTTCTGTTTCAGGTCAGCTTATCACCAGCCAACCTCTTACAGACCGAGATTACTGCTTTCTGGGGAAAGAGGTTCGGGTCAGACTTCGCACCTTGCTCCAGCACTATTGCACACCCTGGAAAAATTCTCCGTACACAGGCTCGACCTGCCAGCTCTTTATTCAGTCAGTGCCAAAACGCCTGAAGAGTCATGTGCACAGGTGATATTTCAGATTCCCTTGTAATGAGTCAATTATGTAATTCTGGTTGCATCAATATACAGGCAGCCAGATGGAATGTAACTTAAAGTCCAGGTTTTCATATGCTCCTTCTATTTTCTTGTTTAAAAGAAAGAGGTCTCTAGGGGGTGATGGAGATCTCTCTAGTGACTAGTGAATGTAATTACATTTTTAACCTGCCCCCTCATCACATATCTACTGCTGAGTAAGTTTAATCTGGGTATTCAGTGCCTGATGTTCGTTTTATTCACTTGTGTATGGATTGTTGTGCTGTGGTTCTAGATTCATTTGCTTAGTTTTAAATGTTTTACATTTCCAAATAGCTTGTGGTGAATATTGCATGAATTGCAAAACAATTTAATGTTCATCTTCATTGTTCAGTCATAGCAAGATTTTAAAACATACGTATTTTTAAAACAAAGTAGTTGCTTTGTAGTCTCCCTGGCACGTTGACATAAAATATTTGAATGCTGTAGCTAAGTCACAAACAGTTGTTTAGAAAGTCTTTAGATAATTCTGTTCTGCTGGAACATTTGTCTATGAAACACCACAAAGATGAGTCATTTTCTAATGCACAAGAACTTAGTTACTCACAACTGATGGTAACAATTAGATCCTTAGTTGAAATACCACTGTTTCTTTTAATTAGATCTTTCGTGAAGCTCGAAGAACAGTACCAAGTATAGTTTACATGCCTCATATTGGTGATTGGTGGGAAGCTGTCAGTGAAACTGTGAGAGCTACTTTCCTAACTTTGCTGCAAGATATACCATCTTTCTCACCTATATTTCTACTGTCTACCTCTGAGTCCATGTTTAGTGATTTGCCTGAAGAGGTACGTTTATCATGAAAGGAGGCACTGTTAGGGAGTTCGGTGCTCTTCTGAATGTTTTAATCATGTAAAGTCATTTTGTTTTGTAGTGGTTTTCTAACTTAATTTAAAATACGTCAAACAGAAAATGCGATAATAATTGAATGTTAGTAATTTTCCTTAATGTGGGATGTATGTCTGTATTACTGATTTTCATAAGCTCCATGCTACTCTGCTGGGAAGACAAAATTGTTCATTTTGTCAATTGTTCTTTTTGACAAATTACTCCATTATAATTAAATGCAGATTTAGTCTAAAGGCCTGACCTTGAGCTTTACATTTTCTGAGGCTCCAGATGGGGGAGGGTTCCTGGCTTTTTTCCTTAACATTTTCTGTGATTTTTTTTTTCCCTCCTACCCTTTTATTCTCCTTTTACTGCAGGGGTGGCCATTGTTAGGGTCATGGGGATACTACAAGTTTCGTTACTGTAGAATATTCAGTGGGAATTACAAGTATTTGTTTTCCCTTTGCTGTGAACACAGCTTTAGGTAGAGTTTACTGTCTCCTGTCACGTGGCTGATTTTGAAAAGTTTGTGACTAATATTACAATATGGTCATTGTTCATGTCTTTTTCAGAGGGCTCAGTTTTCTTATTCCTTTTTTTTTAGGTGAAATGTATTTTCAGAATCCAGTATGAAGAGGTTTTTTATATTCAAAGACCAAGTGAAGAAGACAGATTGCGATTTTTTAAAGGCTTAATTCTTGATGAGGCAGCAATGCCCCCACCAAGAAGGAAACAGGCTGGTAAACTAAGTTACAGTAAAACCAATAATAATGTGATCCTGTTGTTTTATTTTGGGTTACTTCCCTTTTTAAAAAGGTGTGGATAGTTAACAGTTAGTGACAGCATTAATCAGTGCCCAGAATAAATTTCGTAGTTACAGTTAACAGCTGTGGAAGATGGAGAGTTGTGGGGTCAGGGGTGCAGTGATAGTTGGATCCACAATGCATATTAAATACATATAATGAAATTTGGAGTGGCATAATCCCAAGAGCCACTGTGTTGTTAATGTTTCCATTGTCTGACTTCCTGTTTTTTTCCCTAGCTCTTAGTGCTCTGGAAGTTCTTCCTCTTGCACTGCCGTGTCCTGCCCGGGAGCTGTCGGAAGCGGAAAAGCAGCGGATGGAGGACCAGGAGGAGAACACCCTGCGGGAGCTGCGCTTGTTTCTCAGGGATGTCACCAAGAGGCTGGCCACAGACAAACGCTTTAACATCTTCAGCAAACCGGTGGATATTGAAGAGGTCTTGTTTCAGTAATGTGCAAACAATGAAGTTGAAAATATTAGAAAAAGAATGCAAATTAAAAAAAGGAAATGGTTAAGTTCATCAGAAAAACAGATGTTTGATCCATGATCTGTCCAATCTAAGACGCTGGTTTTTAGCTGGTGATACAGTCACAGCCTCACTGCCCATGATGCAAGGATTTGGGGCATGTTCTATTACCAGTGGCCCCAGTGCATTCCTGTCCATTTTATAACTGAAACCTGCATTTTAAAATGCCAGCACTCCTGTCTCTGCCAGTGCTTCTGAAATACTTGAAACCATAAATATAATTCTTTAATAAAAGCTTTTACAGTATTGTAATCATAAACATGATAATATTGGGCAAGTGATCTGTGTTCTATAATGCATTCAGCATTAATAGTATTGTTGCATAATTTCAGCAGTAATGCTTGTGGGTGCCATTAATCACAGATGGGAGCACATTATAAGGCATTAACTGGTCGATTATGGACTGTACACACCTAGCTGATGAGACAGTTCGGTCTGCAAATCTATTTTCAGGTGCTGCTGTATGAATAGGATTATGTTTGGTTTGACTTTGAGATCAGATGCTGGCTGCCTGCAAGCTTTGCAGGCTTGCTAACTGAAAAAAAAAATCCTAATTTTTTCTGAAGAGAGAAGCATCTCTTTTGGAGAACATTAAAAGATGAATATGGGACATCAGAAGTCCATCATTGTAAAAAGCAGATTTGGAGCGTAAATTCCTTGCAGGATGGAACAGGCAGAATGGAACAAGTGTCATATATGGGCCGATGCAGTCCTCTCTTAATTTGAGCTTTCCATAGTGTTCCATAGCTGACTGTTTTTGAAAGCCTGGTGAGCTGTTTAATGTGGCAACCTACAGTGTGAGCATGGTCTGAGCAGTCACTTGGTTTGATTTTTCCTGTGAAACTGTTTGTGAGGTCCATTATTGTAGGAACCTCTTCATACTTGTAGTGAAGGTAGTTCCTTTCTGTCAAGAATTTGTGGTCTAAACTTATATGAATAAGGGCACATAGGGAAGGAATGATGTTTTGTAGATGGAGGGAATCGAAATGTGAATTTGTTATTTGAAGACTTGCCAGAATGCTGCTAATATATCACAGCACCAGAAATCAAATGTAATCCTTTTTGTCCCACCTGCTGCATTTCAGCACAGGACTAGCCTTTCCTTTTCTACAACGGCTTGTCTGCTTGACTTCCTTAGAAAATGTGTTAGGTTTGTTCCACTCCTACTTGCATTGCAGAGAATGCTGCTGTGTGATAAGTCAAGGATTTTCCTGACTAAATCAGCAGCAATATTTACAGCTTCCAGTGAAGATTTTCTGATGCTGTGCTAACAAGAAAAGGAAGCCTGTGGCTTGGCTTTCCAATCCCTGAACCAGATACCATCATGTTTCTGTAAAGGGAGACAAAAAGAGAATTTTTGCCATTTTAATTTGTCAAAATAAATTTCAATATCTGTATTTAAGGAATTGGGCGACACATTGCTGTCCACTGAAATAATGCATTAATGTTAGTTTATGTTGTAATATGTCTGCAGGTATTAGATTAAAAAAAATCTTATAGAACCATTATGGCTTGATCTGAATATGTATTTAACTCTTAAGTGCTTTGGCAGTGACCATCATATGTGGGTGATTTCAAATGAAAAAAATGCAGTACTGTTTTAGAGGCTGCCAGTGTTTTTAATTAATTCTAATCTAAATCACACTGAAACATTCAAATATATATATTTTTTTTCCCTTGAAGTCAATAAGAAATTCATAGATTTTTTGGGTGAACTTTATAACAGCAGCTGTGCTGATGCATTTGACTATTAAGGCTGAAACCCTTATGGTATCATTAATTCTGTTAAACACTTTTTAGTGTGCCCTGGTGGTTGCTGAATCTCCAGTTACGATCTAAGCTCATAGTAAACTCTGACACAAGGCTTTTTCTTTAGATTGTCCTTCTGTACAGCCAATCTAACATCTGCAATCAATAAAACCTGACTTTTCTTTGTTTAACAAGTGATTGAAGAAACGTTTATAGAAGGTATTTAAAAGCTGATAATTTGGCTGTTTAGTTTAATGAGAACCTTACCTCCAAAGTGAACAAAATAGAGTTTCCCTAATTTTTCCTAGGGCTTCAAGTTAGGCTGATGGGTTTTTCTTTTTTAGTACATGACAGTCTTACAGCACCATAAAAATCTGTAACTAAATCAGTCTAAAATGAAGAATACATTTACATTAAAGTGTATTCCCTCAAAAATACTATTTAATTAATTTTGAAAGATAAATTGGTGAGCTCCTGAAGGAAAGCAGCTTTGGAAGTGCTATGTTCTTAGCCCGATAAAACTTCCATTTTTAACATAAATTTGCGTTGAAATCAAAATGTTTAGTTAATGTCTTAGAGTTAAGCATGTGGAATGAATCCAGGTATAAAGATGTGATTGTCATCGTTCAATAAGAGTGCATATGGTCCTGTGTCATTTCTGTGTGCTGTTTGTTTATAGGTTTCAGATTACCTTGAGGTTATCAAAGAGCCAATGGACCTATCAACAGTAATAACCAAAATTGATAAACACAACTACTTAACAGCCAAGGATTTTCTAACAGACATTGACCTGATCTGCAGCAATGCATTGGAGTACAATCCAGACAAAGATCCTGGAGGTAAGAATCTACTTCTTTTTGGCCTACCTAGACCTAAAAGCCTGGTATTTAATCCCATATTTTGTTGCTATTCAGGCATTTAGATAAGCTGCATGCTTTGTGATAATTAGGATAAGCAAGTCCTAAGAGGTGTGTGCTTTTAGTGTTCTACGGCATGTAGTGCACCTGGGGGCATTAGAAGAGCAGGAAAACTACAGCATTCAGCGCTGTTTTCTAATAAATTATGTTTTGTAGTTCCCTTTCAAATTTGATGGCTCCTTTTTCATATATAGACTCTGTATATGCAACAAAACCCCTCTGTAATTTGGAGAGCTCTGTAGAGAATCCTCACACAATCTGGCAGTGGCCTGCTGTATTTCCATGTTATCTTAGAACATGAAATTCGTACACAGAAATTAAAATCTATGTATTTGGGGATAGAATTAAAACAGGATAAATCACCAGGCAAGGAAGTCAGTTGCAGCTGATTAGGGGAGATTAGACAGTATTGTCTTGACAAAGTGTGATGGGATGCTTTCAATTAAAAAGGACTTTGTAGACTGAAATGCATGTAAAAGCTGTTCGCACTCCAAACTAAGGAAAGAACATCTTGTGTGCTCTTTGCTAGGGCTGTCTTACAGTGCACATTGCCAAACGAAAGCCTTTCAGCCGGCAGCTTCAAGAGTCATCAACAAAGCATCAACACAAAGCACCCTTTTAATGTGGGGTTCTATTTAATATATGTGATATTTGGACATCAGGGTCCATCTACAAATGTACTCCAATTTGTTAAAAAGTTCTTCATGAAATTTTTTGAAATTGCTTTACCAGGTTAAAAGCCTGATTTTTCTGTATTTTCTTCTCAAATTTTTGATTTTCTGAGGCATTTTGCAAGTGTCTCATGTGTGGCCTAGATACGGTATAGTCTGGTACGACTTGTTTCACATTGCCTTTTGAACCCAGTTCATATTTGTAGAAGATAAACTTTATTTTTTCATGATGATGCATTATTTTCTTTCAACTAAAAAAAAGTCCATTTATTTTGTGTTCCTGATAATACACTTTTGAGGACCTCTAATGGGCAATTGATATGAACCAATTAAAGCCCTTGGTGGGCACTTGGCATTCTGGCTGTATCTGAAGAGCACCTGTTCAGGGATATTTTGATTTTCTTTGCTGTCAGAACTGAGCTGGGAGAAATTGATCTGGCTCTTTCTAGGCTCAGTTTTGGATAGGAGGTAATGAAAAATTGTTCTGTCCTCTGCTATTAACAACAGAGCATGTATTGCTCCTCTGGCATGCGGTATTTCTTGGGCTGTTGTGTGAACACACCTGGAACAGCACATTATGGCTGTTCAGAGGAAGCATTCCATGCATTCAGATCTATTCATTTAATGAATATTAACCTATAAATGTTCACATTCTTTAAAGCTGGGCATAAATGCTTGGCTCTGCTTCGTGCTTGAATTTGCGGAAGACTCCTGCTGTACCTGCTTCCGTCCTGTTGTTAAGCTGGAAGAGCAGTGGGAGGACCAGACTAGCTGATTTTATCTGCAGTCTGGATATCAAAAACTGGCTGCTTTGGGTTTTTTTTTCCTGGTACTTTGCTGTAAAATTTCAGACAGGTTCTGTAGTAAGACAGGTTGGGGTCTTCTCCCTCCATTGTTTGACTGGGAAATGTTCTTGAAGGCATGGAAACATAACCATTGTACGTTAGACATGAGTGTTTGTGTCATTGAAGCACTGCTTGGGGGAAAGTCTTGCCCATCATAGGATTAGAGGAAAGCAGTGGTTCAGTCAAACACCCTGATTTAATTCCTTTTTATTTCCTCTCTCCTCCCCTCCCTTCCTCCTTTGCAAGGGTTTCTTAAATATTAGTATCTGACCAAACTTTGAAGTTTAATATCTCAAAATTGCATCTGGAACAAATGCAGTGTGGTTTTTTTGCTGATCATAAAACATAATGCTTCACAAATACGTGGGCAAAAATTCCAACTTCCAGTATATTTAGTGGGCAGTAGTTTTCCCCAGAAAACATTGAACTCTTTTGAGGTGGGTACTGGATAGCCTTTTCACTAAGCAGTTTTTCCAGCTGTAAAGTTTGCTGTTTCTAGAATTACAAATATTGCAAAATAAATATTTAGTGATATTCTTAATTGTTGTCTTTAAAGATTATTAAAACATTAAGTCTGCCAGTTGTAGAATATGGTCTAGACATTTATGATGATGGCAACTGTTGAAGTACCTGCAGCAGCTGGAAAAAGTAATTCAGTATGGATAGATTGACAAATTAAGTATGTTTGTGCTGAAGTCAAACAAATGAGTGTTTCAGGTTTCATTGAAAAGCTGCATTCTAGATGTCAATTTTCTCCACATATGGGCTTAGTTATTAAGTTACGATTACTTTTCAAATTTCAACAGCAGAATAATTTGTTTTGTGTGTTTCAAAGGTAGGGGAACTGGTCTGCTTTTTCCCGAGTTGCATTTAGGCTTCCAGCATGGGCAATTTGTCCTGTTCCCCAAATAGGCCTGAAAATGTAGCCCACTGGAGGCTTGTTTCTTGCCAGTTTTTTTTAATGGATTAAAATGAGAAACAGCTATTCAATGTAAGGAATAAAAGAATGTGTTTTAGCACAGTTTTGATCAATTGTTAAATAATAATTAAGCAATAATTTCAGGTTAAAGAAAAAAACAACAGGGAAGGAACATAAATGAGCCAGGTCTACCTTACAGATGCAGATGATGTCCAGTGTGATTTTGCAGGCAGTATAACTGGGAATATTCCTAGACCCCAGTGGGTAAATTAATTCCTGGACAAGTCTGTTGTTCCTTCGGGACACTTTGCACTCCACTCCATTATACTGTGTAGATCTGCCTGTGGAAACTGACTACACCTCATGGCAAGTTGATTTAGGTGTGTTCATCATTCACTGTTTGCATTTGTTTATAGATGCCACCATGGATTAAAGTAGCAATTTATACTTCTGAAAACTCCTATATCTCTTCAATAGCTGGGTTGTGATTTTTGAGTGTACTGTGGTATTGATTGATCTGCATTTTCATACATTTGTAATTTTTCCCAATTACTTCTGTTTCTATCAGTGTTGTAATATGCAATACAAACCAACATAGAAATGCTAAGGAATTTTTGTAATTGTGATAAAAAAGTGTGCTGTCCTGTTTTCTAGATAAAATAATTAGACATAGAGCGTGTACTTTGAAGGACACTGCTCATGCTATCATTGCTGCTGAACTGGATCCAGAATTTAATAAGATGTGTGAAGAAATCAAGGAAGCAAGAAGAAAAAGAGGTATGTTTAACTTCAGTTACCATAACACAACATATATAGAGGCCCTCTGTAGGCAGATAGGAATGGCCTCGTGTTCACAAGCCCTGGATCTTGTGGACCCAGTATTTACTGAAGGGACAACGCAGTGGGACAGAAGCAATTCAGGAGGTTTCTAGAATGAGTAGAGGACAACTTCCTTCTCCAAGTTACAGAGGAGGCACCAAGAAGAGGTGCTGTGCTGGACCTTTTTCTCACCAACAAGGAGGGACTGGGAAATGTGAAGCTCAAGGGCAGCTGGGCTGCAGTGACCATGAAGTGGTGGGGTTTGAGATCCTTCGGGCTGCAAGGGGGTTGCACAGCAAAGCTCAGTACCTTGGACTTCAGGAGGGCTGGCTTCAGCCTGTTCAGGGATCTGCTTGGTAGAGTCCCATGGAATAAAGCTCTGGAGGGAATAGGGGCCCAGGAAAGCTGGTTGATACTCAAGGATTGCCTCCTCCAAACTCAGGAGTGATGTTTCCCAACAAAGAGGAAGTTAGGCAAACACATCAGGAGGCCTGTGTGGATGAGTAAGTTGATTCTGGACAAACTTAAACACAAAAGGGAGGCCTGCAGAGAGTGGAAACAGAGAAATACAGAGGGAGGAATACAGAGAAACTGAGCAGCCAGGGATCAGGTTAGGATCTCAGCTCTGAGAGAATTCATCCTGGCAAGGGACAAGGGCAACAAGAAAAGCTTCTGTAGATATGTGGGATAGAATTTACAGATCTCGACATAAACATTTAAATTTAAGATGAAATACAGAATGCATGTCAGATTCAGACAGTGCAGGTTAAAGGGTGACTGAACTTGAAACTCTTCTACTTTTTCCTATTGTATGAGCTGGTCTGATAAAACACCATCATTCTTCCCAGAAGAGGGATACATTGCCTGCTATTACAGACAGTATTATAGAACCTGGTGAACAGGTAAATGTTGGGTTCTTATGTGGATGTGGTAGAACCAGAGCTGTGTTCTGAAAGTGCCTGTAATACAGTATAGTAAGAATTATAAGGGAGAATGGCATTTAAACCACTGGATTTTCAGTTCACCCTGGCATGTATACACGTGTAGTTTTGGAGATAATATATTGATTTTTTTTTTAATAAGAAACAACCCTTACATCCACATTGAAGGGAGCATGATGTTGACGATCTTAACAGCACAGAATTGGGAAATATAGCCCCCTACCGAGTTAATGCAGTTGGTTTCAACTTGTAGTCCATAGATGTCCAAGTCTGTGTACAGCTTCTAAAGTGACCAGGGAAAGTTATCAAAAGTCCAAACATACTCCTGGTGTGGGAACGGTGTTCTGTTTACATGAAAAGAGTCTACCTCCATGGAAAAGTTTTAAAGTTTTGAAAGTTGAAAAAGGTTGAAAATCACTGGACTATAACATTAGAACAAAATTTCGTGCTGATTTAGGGATTACTGATTTCAATAATTCCAGCTTTACCTTGGCAAGTTGTTTCCTGCTTTGGTATAAAGCTCCATTATTTGATTTCTAGGTTGAATTGGCTGGTCTTACCTTTCAGCTGCTGGTTCTTGAAATACTTCTGTCGGTAGACTGAGGACTCTTTATTAATAAATTTCTTTGAACTATGCAAGTGTCTATAGGCTTTCTCTTCTTCAGGTTAAAATGGATACAGTTCTTTTTATTTTCCTATTCAGTCATGCATGTTTTTGTCTAATTTTGTGCAAGCTTCCAATGTGTGTCTTGAATTGTGGATAAATGAACCAATTGTAATTCGCCGTGGTTGTAAAACAGACCTAATATAATGCCTTCATTTGTCCTCTGTACTTTTCTATTAGAACTATAAGAATATTCACAATTCTGGCCGCAGTGTCATGCTGTGAGCTGTGCTCAGTTAATTATCCAAGTCCCCATGACTGTCAAAGGTTATTGCTTCCAAGGTTAAAGTAAATGTTTGTGAGAGCTCTTTGTTACAGAGAATGACTCTATGGCTTGTAGTGCTTTCTTGCAAGTTTTCAAGACCTGGAATGCTGCCCTCCTTTTAGTTGCAGTGGCCCAGTAATAGATATTTCTGGGGACAAAGCCTGCAGACTCTGTTGAAAGAAGGGCAGTGTCTTAAGTCATAATGAAGACTGATGGTATCATGCAATGAACTTGTTAAACCATAAAAAGCAGGTACCATTGGTGTGAGATGATGGTAAGTGGGCCTTCAGGTACAGGTGTGTGATGAGCAGCACCAGTTTGTGGGAGAAAACAGCTCACGGACAGGAGCGGGCAGGATTCAAAGTGAATTCAGTACATTGGCATGGAAACTGTTACAGTGTCACAGGTACCTGCGGGTGACACTTGAAGATGCTTGTGCTTCTGGACAACACTTGGTGGTTTCAATGACAACTGAGCTCTGCAGTTGGTCCAGCTGTAGAATGTACAAGGCTAAGATCACTGATGGGGTTAGCAAGGAATGCTATCCAAAGCAAGTCCAAAAGACTTGGAATGCATGGAAGAAGCTGTGTTAGATTAACTGTTTATGAACAGAGGAAAATATATCAAGCTCTTGAGGTCTGAGGAAGCCTCATGCTGTAAGGCAAACATGAGGGATCAGGAGTTGTGTCAAAGATTGTGGTGGTGCAGAACACCTGGACGGTAACACGTCAGGAATGTAGTCTTGGCACTGGTCATTGTAATGGATGGAAGGGATGTGAATGCTCTGCTATTATTCTCATTTTGCTCTGAAGAATGTCCTCAGCAAGACAGCAGATCAGGACAATCACAGTGCATCTGCTCATCTAGAGTTTGACATGTACCTGTTTCAGGGCAGTTTAAGCAAGGGATGAAAAAGGCTAAAAAGCTCCATATCCATTTTCTTCACAATTTTATTAGCAAGTTATTTAGCAATCTTACATAGTTGTAAAATGGAAGGTATTTTCTACATTGCTTTTCCCCCCAACTTTTCCGGTGACCTTGTAGGGTGTGTTGGTTTTTTTTTGTTCGTTTGCTTTTTTGCTTGTTTTTGTTTTGTTTTTGGTTGGTTTGTTTGTTTTTAAACACATCTGCCGTTTTTACTTAGTACTGTGACTGGTGAGCGATCTCAAAAGTACTGCAGTGTAACAGGAAGATAAATTGTACAATGAAATCAGTATATAGAAGTCTAACTAGAATTTCTTGTTCCTCTATTGCTGAAATGAGGTGCTGTTGAAAGATGTTAGACCTAAGGACAGCAAGTTTTAAGCTGGTAAATTAAGAACTATAAATAGATTATTGAAATCTGGAACTTCTTGTGAGACCAGCAAATGAAAAGATAGAAGTGATAGTTGTTTTGAATAATGAAATATGTTTGATATGCAGTTTAAAATTTTTATAATAGTACCTAGAAGCCTATGCTGTAATTATTAATTGTGAGATGAAAGTTTCTGTGTGAATCTTTTAATTTCTGCATCCATCAATTTTGGAGCTTCTTGTCAGCTCTTGATCACTTGGTTTTGGTTTCTGCTGGAGACATGGTATGACATTTTGAAGACCATTTTGGACAAGAAATTTTAGTTCACAAATAACAAAACTTCAGGTATTCATTTATGTCTTTAAAATGCGCTTAACCATTATGAAAGTTTGCCTTTTTAGAATTTAATTAAAAAGCCTATGAAGCAGTAGAAGCTATGAGATGAAGTTATATTACAGGAAGCAAACCATACTTTTTGTTAAAAGCAGAATTGCATTTTCTTAATTTAAGAGGTCATATTGACTCTGAAATGGACCCATTTTGCATAACATAGATCACAGTGGCAATACAAGGTTCTTAGTCAGGTTCTCTTTTTGATGTGGCATACAATGCCATTATGAATTGCCACTTATTTTAAAATTATCTGTTAAAAAAAAGGAAAAAATTGAAATGGTCGGTAAGGATTTACTCGTAGAGGCAATATGGATAGAAGAGTCAATCTTTGGGGACCCAAGTGTGAGAGACAGTCACATTTTCCTAGTCCATCAGAGCTGACGGTTTAAGACCATACAACCAGTAAGTTGTTTTGTCAGTAGAAACCAAATATTCTTGATTTGAATCTTTATTTTGAATGTCCAGCTAAATATTAATGGAGGTATTCGTATTGCAGTATGGTGTTCCAAGTTTCTTCTTTGATTCAGTTGTTTCTTGCAGCTTGGTTTATTTAAATAGGTATGGTTGTCTTTTGCATGCAGGCTTATCAGTGCCAGCAGAACAGGTAAATCCTCATGGTTCCACGGTACGGAAAACAGAAGCCAGAGTTGAAGAGGCATTTCGGAACAAACAAAAACCCACCATGGCTGTGTGGCCCAACTCTGCAAATAAATGTGCTTGTAAGTACCTTGGGTGATAATTGTGCAAAATTAGAAGTCCTTTCAATGGCAGACATTCGAAATGTGTCTCTACTGCTGCTTACGGATTATCTCCAGAAGTAATTGTAGGCACGAAACACATGGAACTTTAAGAAATACTCCTTTTATGAGTACATAAAATCTCTGGCCAAGATGTTGTAAAGAAGCAGGATTTCTGGTTTTGTGGTAAAGAACAACTATTTTTCTAGTGCAGTATGAGTATTTTGCATTTTTCATTGTAGCAGACTGTTTTCAGTATGACAATTCAGATCAATAAGAAGAACACTTTTCAGTAGTTTGATGAGTTTTCAGGTTTATTTACTCTCTGTGTATTAGCAGGTAAATACCTCTACACTGCTTAATACTCTCTCCCATGCGCTACATTCAGTTCCTGCCTTTAATACATTCAGTGTCATGCTGAAAACTAGGGAACAGATTGCAAATTTAACTGTATTTTCCTTTATGGCAATGGTTTTCAATAGTCAGTCACCATTACTGGAGGATGTTAAGATACACTTCCTGGAGCCTACTGAATTAATCCAGTTAAGTGATCAAGATCTCTAGGGTTGTGAGGTGTGATTGGGTAATCAGAGGCACTGCTAATTATTTTCAAGAGGTAAGTTGATTAGAGCTGGTGAATACATAGCAGATACTTTCATTATAAAGAAAATAAGGACTATGAGAGAAAGTGAGTATGAGGGACGTTCTGATAGTTGTGCCTGGCTGTCCTGTTGAAGGTGTGGAGTCCATTGTTAATATATTATTGTTAGCATTATCAATTATTGCTGATTGGTGGCAAACTGAGAGATTGAAGCAGACAAATTTTCATTTTGGTCTTTGTGCTCTCCTTCATAGTGCTTTTCCTTGATGAGAAATCGTTTTCTAGGCATGGTGATAACTGCCCAGAGATGAACATTGTTTATATATGAATGATAGTGTTGATGTCAAATGGTTTAATTAATTAGAGGTGTATGGTTTTATTTCCCGAAGCTGTAATTTCTTCCGTTAAAGGAATTAAAGTCAATCATATGGAATTATGGTTAGAATAAATTGTTATATAATAAATTGATGATTTGGATCCAAGCTGTTCTTCATTCATTTGGCAGCTCATGCAAAAACAGAGAGTGGAGGGAAGGGATTCTAAATTTTTTTTTTTCATTCCCTGTAAAGTCCAGGATGGAGATTCTCCCTCTGGCTGCTCTACAGAGCACTTTGCTGGCTGTGCATGCTGAGCAGCAGACGGTGGGGTTTATAGACCTCCAAGCTGGACATCCCTTGGGAAGGGGAAGAGCAGCCTTGCTGGTGACTTGGATCCAAAGCAGCTGTGCTGCCTCTCTCACGTCCCCTCTGTTGTGGAGGCAGCAGCAGTTGTTTGAAAACTCAAGCTATCAGCTGCAGGAAATTGCCAGTGTCTCTGTGCAAACAACAAAGTTACTGTAAAGGCACTGATCCTGTTGGTATTTTCATGATCTAGCTTGGAAGGCAAGAAAATGTGAGGCTTAGTGGTATTTGGGACTATGATCAAATGAAAATCTGCCTTTTAAGACTGAGCCTGAAAAAGGTAACTAGTCCAGGAGGGATGTGATGCATCTAGTAATCACGAGAGAGAACCAGGAATTGATGAGCAATCAGAAATCTGCAGAAAGAATTCCAGTAGTACATGGGCACTCTTGAAGATTAATGTGGTCAGTTCAGCAGAGACTGGAAATCAGGAAGAGAAGCAGTCTTAAAAGGATACTTGGAGGATAAACTAGAGAAGGGTGAGAGCGTGACTGGGCAGATTGTGGGGAGCTCAAATAGCAGCAAATGGAACTGTGGATTGTGATTGTTTGAATGGAAGAAGTAAGTTTAGAGAAGGGATTTCTGAACAGAGATTATTTTAGAGGGAGAATAGAATTTTTTTTGTGGTCAAGAAATGCTATGTTTTATTGTAAGACTATAAGGTGTTGCACAATCAGAGTACCAAGAAAAATTATTTAAGTATTTTAATTCAACAGGATAAAACTGTACTTTTCAGTTAATAATTCTGGAAATATTGCATGTTTTCTGCTGTTTGAACTTGGATTAGTTTTTTCCCTTAGAGGACTCCAAGGAAAAAATCACCAATCATAACATTATTTTCTTGATGAGTTATTACTATTTTTTAGGAGCTTTGTTGTCACAGTATCGTAGAAAATAGCTGCAAAAAGGTTAATTCAGATGACAAACCTGAGAACTCTAAAAGAAATTATTGTTAAGTATCTTCTCTAAAAACAGGGTGGACTGCAGACAGTGCAGCAACCTTGCCCAATTTAAGGACCTGCTCAGGGCGAGTACAGTAGAGAGTGAGAGTTGGGATTGTGTTGGTTTGCTTTCTGAGGTTATATATTTTGTATAAAACTTTATTTAGTTTTTTAGTTGCCTGTTATTTTGTGAATTATTTAATTTTTTCTGATGTATTTTAGATACTTTGTTAATTTGATTAGACCAGATGGGCTGTTGGAAATGGGGAGCACAAATAATTTTTCTGTGTGAAGGCATGGTGATACATGTTCCTGAGTTACATTTCATCTGCAACTTCCATTTCCCTTGTTGAAGGTACAGCTGCATGGATTGAGTCTCACAGGATAGATGAGTTTTAAAAGTATTGCATTGCTAGGAGCTGCTGAAAATCTGTTTGGGGAAGTTCTGTCACAATTTTAAAATATTTCCATTGTTAACTGTGTGTTTTGAGAAAAGTGCAGGTATTGTGGTGGGAACTTAAAATGGGACATATGTCAGAAGTCATATAAGCAGTTTTATGATTACAGAATCACAGAATTACAGTGGTTGGAGAGAACCTCTGGAGATCTTCTAGTGTTGCTCCCCTCAGAGCTGGTTGCTCGAGGCTTTGTCCACTTGTGTTTTGAACACCTCCAAAAATGGAGGCTCCGTGTCATGCCTAGGGAACTTCTTGTAGTGCTTGGCCACAACCAATAATTTATTTTTTTAATTTTGAGTGTCTTGTATTTCAGTCTCTGCCCATTGCCTCTTGTCACTGGGCATTGCTGGGAAGGGTCTTATTTTGCCTTTCTATGGAGCTGTGTGGAAAACTAAACTACCAGCAGTCTGCAGTTTGATGTGTTTGCTAAATTAAGCGGTTTAGATACATGTTAGCTCATAAAGCATTAGCATCTCTTTAATCATTGGGATGCTGTATAATAAAACTGTATCCAACTGCTCTATTCTGCCAGTAGATGGGGCACGGTACGTACCATTTTACTGTCTTGCACTCGCTTCCTTTAGTGTTACGTATAAATAAACTCTGTGGGGAAGATTTGGCTTTGCATTCTTATCTTTTTTTTGCAGCATTTAATGATAATATATTGTAGTGATAGACTGCAGATTTTATGTTTTCTTCATAGAGAAGATGTCTTCTATGCCATATGATAAATAGCATAGCTGTGAAAATGGCATTTGGAGCAAATAAAGAAAATTTAAATCCTTTGTGTTATGCAAACTATTAAAAATATGAGTTTTATATAAAAGTCATTTTATGAAATATGAAGTTAACACAGTGCTAACTTTTCCCAGTAATTTAAGTGATTAGTGATCTCTCTAGAAAGAACTGTAGGGATACCAAGCAAGGATCTAAAAACCTATGGCAGAAAATATTGTTTCTAAATAAGTAATATTTTCTGTGCTTTTTTGTGTTGGATTTTTTTGGTTGGTTGGTTTTCGGTTTGCTTTTTCCCTCCCCAAATGGGGATCTTTGCTGTCCTATGGAACACTTTGTTTCTGCTGTATCATGGAAAGGCTTTTGTTTTGCCTGGAGTACTTTTTAAAATGATTTTTAGAAAGAAAAGATCTTTCATTTACAGTCTTTCTCAGAAACCATGTAATTCTCAGTCTTTGTCTGATTTTCATCTGTTTAGTGTCTCTTCTCTGACCTCTCTGTACAGTGGTGTCAGTGACTGCTGTGCTTTAGGCTTCTGTGACTGCAGCAGCGCCTTATCAAAGGACACGGCAGACCAGATGCCATATGGTTTTGGTTATTTGAACTATTTTCTCCCTTCTGGTCTGGTTCTGAATTTGGATATTGGCAAATCAACAGTCATCCAGACGCTAACATGAAATTCCTAGGTGCTGCTGTTTTGTCACTTAGTCTACATTTGCTACTCTTTTGTTTTCTCCTCCTGCTTTCCAGATTTGACTTGGATTAATACTCACTTGATATAGAGGCAAGTACTGTTACTTGATAAACACCATTAAAAAAGATTTTCTGGAATGTGAGGGTATCTTTACTCAGAGCTGGAACAACTGTCTCTTTTTGTTTCTTTGTCATTTTGTTCTGGGTAGCGTAGGAGTTGGCATTCTGGATGGGAGTAGTTTGATGTTTTGTATCTGATGCTGTCGTCAACCAGATGCTTTAAAAGAAAGTTGCAAACATTTGAGAAATATTTTTTTTCATGCCTGATTTTGAAGGAAATACCAGCGTAGCTGATGATTCCAAGTTGGTTAACAGTTCTTTTAAACCCCATAGGCTTTTTAATCCTTCTAATTTAAAATGCAGTTTAGTGAATTTGTGAGAGTTCTAATAAATCTTGACTGCCTCTTCTTTTTTTGGTATCCCTTCAAACTTTTGAACTGGGTGATATCCAGTGACAAAGAAATTTTCTTTCATCACTATTAAATACCTGCCTGTTGAATTAATCAAGTGTCTTTTTCTCTGACAGACGGCTAAGTGGGTTCTACAATTTACCTGATCAGTGACTTTTTAATATTCTCTTGTTCTCTTTTTTATAACTCAGTAATGCAAGATGGCTCAGCCTCTCCTTAGGAGGTTTCCTTGAAAGCATTATCATCACCTTTCTTATAAACATGCTAAAAAGATCTTCTGAAATAGTTTTGGGTTTTTTTTCCTTCTAAGTGGTATGCACAAGTGATGTAATAAAAACAGTTTTCAGAACAGATAGATTGAAGACTGTAGCAATGTTTGCTTTAAATTGTGTTAAAACTTAGTGTTTCTGACTTAGTGTTTCTGTCTGCAGAAGTCATGGATTTTCTTGGGATTATTACCCATTTATTAACTTCAGATTTTGCTTCCTTGACAGAGAAACCACCCAGTAGCCATGATTCCTTCTTGTGTTTGTTCATGGCTCTCTTGCAGCAGGAAGGTGTCATTCCCTAGTCCTTAATAGCCAACTGAAGGTACCAAGGATTTGTATAGCTGGAATATTTGCTATTGAACAGAGCTAATCAGCAGAGGGGAAATGAGCAGATCTATAGAGGTAGAAAGTCTAAAAATTACCTCCACAGGTGACATTAATCTGATTGTCTCTTCTCTTTTGACTTCATTTACCTGTTTAATTTTCCAGTGTGACTGTCTTGCCATGTATTTTACTAACATAATTTCTCTGGTTTCATGTAAATTATATTTTTTCTTGGTTTCCCAAGAAAATCATACCTGTGCTCTCTGTCCATCTCTGCTCCCCTAATAACTTCTGAATCATTTAGCAGAGTTCAGACAGATTTGACAGGAGTTGAGAGCTGAAAGATTAGGTTCCTGCAGTTTTTGTGAAAATTGGTAGCTGGACAAATTCACGTGTCTACTGCAGGAAAAGGTGATAGATTGAAAATGGTAGCTGAGCAGGTGAAGCACGGCATTGGCCAGGCATGGCATGCACACCTCAGAGGGAGTGTGTCCTGTGTCCTGTTCAGCTGGGGTGGGGAGGAACAGGAGGCAGGGGGGTAGTTCCGTGAGAGATATTGGGAATAGCTTGAGTGGAGAGTATCACAGGGGATGGTAGGGCAATACAGTTGACTGGGGAAGAAAATACTGGGAAGGCTGCAGCCAGGATTGGTTTGGTACCCATTTCAAATCCTCCTTATGAAACTTGACTCTTCCTTGTTGAGTAGAAATGCCCAGGTTCTTTGAGTATTTGTTTACAAAACATAAGCTGTTATATAAACTGATAAAGATCATAAATATGTTAAGTTGTTGCATGCAGTTCTTTTCGTGTGTTTGTCAGCTCTGTGCTTCCCTCCATCCTAGGTGAAGAAAATGACATCTTTTAGGGATTAGTTCCACAGTCACTTAAAGCTGGTAAAATTGCAAGTCACTACTAAAGAGGCTGTCTTGTCTTGTCACTGGTGGCATATTTCCACTGTGTTCCCTGTGCCAGCACTGTCATTCATGAGTTGGAAAGCTCAGCCAAAGATGTTGAAAACTAACCCAGAAAAAACCCAACAACCTAATGTTTCAGATGGATTTAGTTCCCTTATCTGTTTTACTGCAGGAACAGTAGTGCCGGCCCAAATGAGGCAGTGGAAATGCTATAGCTGGCTTTGGAGGGAGAAATGGCTTTGTTAGTGGAAGCTGGCGCCTCACTTTGCTTTTTAAGCCACTGTGGAACTGTGATCTGTTCTTTCTTGCTGCTTATCTCTGACTGCAGTTTGGGACTTTGTGAGTAGAAACTCCAGAGACTTTCAAGTGGGCTATTTAGTGCCTCTTGGTAAGGAATGTGGAACTACTGGAAGCAGCTAAACTACTGTGACAGGTACATAGATATCCTGGATGCTGCATAAGAGAGTGTAAGTTGCTGGTTTTAAGTGCTTTCTCAAGGTTTTGAGTTACTTTACACACAAGACAAGAAAGGTGTTGAGGATTTCGATCATGGAAGAAAAACTTAAAACATGTAAATTGCTTTAAGTGGTTCTTGATGCTGCAGACTGAAAATCTAGATCCATGGTGATCTTGCTTGCCGTGAGAATCTTCTTTGGGTTTTAATCCCCAGGAATTCTTCATGAAATAAAGTAACAACAAAGGATTTGCTGTTTGATGGATGTCAGTTTTATCATTTACTGACAGAGGATTCACATTCTCTGGTGGGTTTTAAGCAGTGTGGAAGCATGGAAGGGTTTTTTCTGCTGCATAAAGTGAACTTGTTAGCCTTGAATACTGTGCTGCACTCACTGTACTGTAGTAGTCAAACTACAGAAGTTTCAAGAGAAAGATCTCTGCTTTGCTGCCTCTTATTAGGGTTCTTCCACATTAAGGGAAGCAGACTTGCTTGTTAATAATTGACAGTCTTTGAATCATGTAATTATGCCTGCTTTCTTTTCCAACTGTTAACTTTATTTCTCTGTAGTCTACAGTTCTGTCACCGTGCTGCTGGATTTGGGGAACAGCAACAGTGCATACCTGAGCTCTGAAGCTTCTGTACCATTTACCCATGTTTTTGCAATCTCATTTCCTGAGACCGTACTAAACAGAAAGGTCACAATTATGTCTAGGTCTTGCAGAAATGCTTCAGGGAAGTGGGAAGGAGTTGAATTTTTTGGTTCAGGTTGTTCAGGGTTTTTTTTTTTGCGTCTGTTTGTTTTTTACTATCAGTGCTCTTTAATAGCCAAGAACTGTGCTCTGCTCTGGACAGGGTTGGTGCTTATTTCACTAGATGTTGTCATTACTTAGTGTATCTGACTGGAGAATCTCCAAGCAGCACCTGTCAGTGGGCAAGAATTCAGAATTTCTGGAAGTCTGCTACAGGTTTCATTTTACTTAATTTAGAGGATTAGTCCTTCTGAAGTCAGGACAGTACAGAATTTCTTTTAAATCACGCCTAGGGGAAATGCCGTCTGCCTTGTTTGTGGGTCTTTCAGATGACTCTGAAATTGTCTTAACATAGGAATGGAAGAATTGAGAAACTTCACCTACTGCTTAACAAAATGTAGAGTAAATTTGTATTCAGTGATTATTTGCATTGCATTACACAGCACTTTAAAAAATGCTGTCTGCATAGACTGTGCAGCATAAGGGAAAAAAGAGCAGGGGAAATTTGGTTTTGATACCAACTTCATGTGAACCCGAGTGAAATGTTAGGTGTGACTTGTGGTCAGACAGATACTAATTGTCATTAAAAATGCTTAGTAGTGATTTACAAAAAAGCAAACCAGACAGAAGCTAGAACTGAAATTAAGATCCCTTTGGCAAATCTGTAGAGGTTATGTGAAGATTATAGAATGAATAGTTGGCCAATTTAGAAGGCAAGTGAATGTATTCATGTGTGAATAATTGGTATTATAATAGTTTGAGTTAGAGAAACTCAGTTCTATAAAGTGGAACTCTTCTGACAATATTTCCACAGCCTCTGGCACAAATACTAGCAAAAGACTGGGTATCAGTGGGGACTTTTCTGATGAGTAGTTTTAAAAGGAGTAATTCAAAAGGTGTTAAGGCGTTAAGTTGCAATTGTGTGCACTCTGTTCATTTTTTAAACAAAGTTCACCTAAAGTTTTTCTTCTGTAAATAGCTGTCCCATTCTGTTACCTACAGGAAGCTGATAGTGTGTCATGAATCATACTGAATAGAAAATAAAAGGTTTTGCATTCTGCTCTTGATAGTTTACAGTCTTCTAAAATAGAAACATTAAGGTAGCGAAGGTGGGACTCTGGGTTAAGTTTATTTTTTAGCAGCAATCTGTTCACCCATTAATTCTTCCCCATTGGGCCTTTAGTTTTGCATCAGTTTTACCCTATGGTAGCTCCTTCATCCTTTTTAAGTCATATTCAACTGTCCTGCAGGATTCAGAGATATATTTTACTGCTTCCTGCTTCATATGGCAGCTTCTCGGGTCCATCATACTCTTGCAGTAGTGCCTTTTTATTTCCAGTAAATATAAAGGGAACCAATATAGGTGATGAAATCTGGTGTCTGTGTCTACAATTTGTCACATAGTTCTGTACTCCATTAAGCACTTCTACTTGTACCGCCCTCTTAACTTAAGCATTAAGCAGAACAGAAAGACTGGTGGTCAGTTTTGTTTTTAAATGTTGTATTCCTTCCCCAGCTTTTCACTCATTTAGAGGCTTGGCTGTCTGTGTGAAAGAAAAATCCGTGTAGCAATGTTTTGGTTGCTAAGGATCTGGAACCAAAATTTCCTCTCTCATCCCAAAAGACATTGCTGCCTCACTTTTTGTTGTTGCTTTGTCCTAATTAAAAACAGCAGTATAAAACAACACACACAATATTTGTTCAAAAAGTAGTGCATGAAACACTGAGCTGGACTTGCTGACTCTCATTTGGGAAGACTTGAAATTTAATGAGAGGGGTAATACAAAGATTAATTCCATTTTGCTTTAAAGTGATTTCTCTCACTCCTAAGAATTTTAGGAATGTACTTGGGTGTTTAGGCAAATTATGGATTCTCATCCCAGGTGGAGCTCACAGTGTGGGCAGAAGGGATGCACCAGTAAAATATTTGAAGTACAGTTCACTGATATAAAAGATGTCAAATATATTTGACAATATATCTGTCTGAATTACAGCAAAGTCAGCCTAAAAAGCCAAAATCGGTGTATCTTAAAAAATTTCAACTTACTTATTTATACATTTAGGATGTACTAGATTTCCTTTAAAAGACTTTTACTCTCCTTCTGTGTTTTATTTACCCATCTTTGGAGTTGCACTGAGGCTTCACCCATTGTCTAATAGAGGATTATTTTTTTGTTTGTAAGTTTATGTTTCCCTGTTTAGTTTCAGATTTTCTGCTTCAGTGATTAATGAAAATCTCTTGCACAATCTAGGGGAAAAAAATACATGAACTCCTGAAAGGTTATGTGAGTAGGCTGTAGTTCATCATCAATAAAAGAGTGACACTGACTGTAGAAGTCACTATCAAATTGTGAACATAGCTGGAGAAAGGGGATTTTTTTTTCTCTCAAATCTTGCAGTTCTCCATAAAGATTATCTGTAACAATAAATACAGGTTCCAAGTGAGACTTTTTATTGCAATGTGATTGTATCTTTAGATAGCTTTAAAGCTAAAAGGTTAAGATTTATTCCTAATGTAGTGGTTAAACTACCTGCTTACATACAGCACTCATGGGGAGAAGTTCTGAAGTACAACTGTGCTTCTCTTGAGTGTCTGCAAATTAATTCCCAGCACTTGTACCTGTATAGTGCTTGTATCTTCAGAGAAAAATCTTTGTAACTCTGTGTGATTGGCAGACACAGGTGTAGGACTTAATACCCCATAAAACAAAGTAACTTACGAATATAAAGAACATTATGGAGGTGCTCAACATAGGAATTCATTTTGAAATGGAAGGAAATATGTTAGTCTCTGCTTACTATTGGCTGTGATTTTCATTTATAGTCACTTGGCCACAACTTCAGCAATTTTGCAAAATTAGAACAGTCTTCATCATTGCTTGAATTTGAACACAGAAGCTTCAGTTTTCCCCAGTGTCTTCCTTAGTCTTCTGAGCTTTGTATAGTTAGTGCTCTTGAAAAGGTTATTGACAATAGCATTAGGTTTGAATGGTCTTCCTTCTGCATTTGCTCATCAAATTACAAATGTGCCCCCAAAGCCTTTTTTAGATCAGTGTATCTGTTAGTTGTATTTCACTGCAGATAGGTTAATAAAATAAAATGGCCTTTCTGAAAAATAGTTTATTATGTAATTTTTCAAAGGCACAGAAAATACAACTAAGAAGTAAGACAAAGTAAGGATGGAGAAATAATGAAAAAAGGATCACATGCCTATGTTGCTTCAAGTTGAGTAGCACAATATGGCCCTCACAGCTGACCCTGTGTGCCGGTTTGGCTAAA